>ML781590.1:264189-395870 GCA_009831015.1 Picea engelmannii | reverse complement strand
GGAAAGTCCGCAATCTGACTGAATGCAGCCTGCGGAAATAAAGCACTTCCGCAGGACCATATATATGCAGCCTGCGTACTGTCTTCAAAAGAGTGATTTTGAGAAACTGACAAGTGTAACTTTCTTCATGAAAATGATCTTAAAGAAGAGCTAGATCTTCTATCACCATGTCATTATCATGTCATCATCTTGATAACCAAAAATGAGGATAATAGTTTTGAAGGAAGAAGGATGTTTGTTCCCTCTCTGCTTTGGTTGTTTCAATCTAACAACAACTCTTCTCTTGTCCAATTTGATTTGGATTTCTTTCTGATATATGGGATAAGGGTCAAGTCGTGAAAGGTGTAAGGTCCTTTGAATCAAATCCCCATTGCTCTTTTTGAATTGAAGCTCGTTGTAGTTCCATGTTGACCCCTTATTTTTTCTTCTCCATCTTGATTCAATGTTATCATTTTCTATGGTTCCTCTTCATTCGGTTCATGCATATCTCTCCAGGTGGCCTCTCCATTCAATCACTTATTGAGATATAAGGTGCAAGGGATAAAAACTTACATGAATATTTGAAATATCCTTGCATTGATGGGTGTTCAAAGTGCTTTGTAGAGAGCCCTAGGATAACTTGAAGTGCTAGGATGCTACTTGCTTGATCCTACCAATAGTCACATGCTTATCTCAAAGATTAAGCATGCATGCATGTCTAAGTATGAACTAAATTACACTATGAAACTGTGGATGGCTCATTAAATCAATTATGTTTTTTTTTATGGTACCTTACTACTCAGATAATTGTATTAATTATGGAGATAATATGCACAGTAAGTCCTCACTCTTCAGAAGGGATGCATTTATTAGATAAAAATTCAAGATTGGCTTGCTTGCTTCTCTGGTGAATCATGACAAATCGATGGATCGCACAACCCCTTTGTTGGTGATACTTCATTCAAATTTATTCCCTATCAAATTTTAATGATAGGATAGAATCCTACCATGGTAGTGATGGGTGAGGAAGAATTAGGGTTCAAGTCTAGAGAGGGAGCTTGAGAGATGGATACCACATCCAAGAAAGGCAATAGACACATAAATTACCTAATCCTAGCATGGGGAGGTACTGAAAATAAATAACAATATTAAGTTCGTTAATCAAGAATTAAAGTTGGTGGCTTGAATATGATCAACTACATATGTCAACCAATGATCAATAGATGTTTATCTAAGGAATCTACCATCACCTTTTTAGAAATCAAAATGTTTGGATTCCGGAGGGAGGTTGGGGGGGAGTATGGTTGTAAGGATAAAACTTAAAGTAATTGATTTAAAGGAACCACCAAGAGTGGAGCCTACAACTTAATTTGAATCAACATGAGAAAACTTACCAAGTCCAGACATAGTAAGGATTGATGGATTGAGAGTTGTTTCTTGATTCCATGGGTGCTAGTGCAAGGAAAAAATATGAGGATCTCTATCATTTGGATATGGGCCCCATTTATTAATGTTGGATCATAAATAAGTGGAGTAGGGTCCCATCCTTTTTTTTCTTGCTCAATGTCTAGATTAGTKTGTTTTGGCTAATGTCTAGATTATTGTTGTTTCAATGGCTACAAGATATTATGGTTGTCATTGATCTAGATTGTTTTCGGCATGAAATGAGAGCAGAAATATAATAAATAAATGTACATAGATATAGCAGATATCYAATAAAATARCAGATGTCTATGAGAGATTTAAATGTAAAGATAGATATATAACCATAAAGACAAAGATACAGTAATACACAATTTATATTAATGAGCGAAATGTACGAAACTGTAAAATACAGAGTGAATGAACTCKCTAGAATGGTGGAATCTTATCTCTGAGAATATATGTGGTGGCTATGCTCATTCGCAAGAATATGATTGTTATAATGAGGCTCCAAAGGCCTTTTTAACATAAAAAAAATCCAAACCCTAATCCCGGGAGATGAAAAGCCAACAGTTTTGTGGACCTCGTTTTGGGTAGTTTGGTGTATCAACTTCTCGGGGGTGTAACTTTGGCATGCGATCTCTGTTTGGGATGCACGATAGCTTGTTGAAAAGGTATAAATGAAGAGATTCATTTTCGAGTCTCAATAAGAGTCTTTGGATTTCATCGAGGTGCCTGGTTGTGAAAAAACTTCATTCAGTCCCTCAAAATGGCCCTAGAATTTTAGGAACCGAAAAACTGCTAAAAATAGTAAATTTCCAGAAGACTGTTTTGAGTTAGCTGGAATAGGTGGGTGGCCATCGATATCCACCTATATCAATCCTCCCTCCTTAGGAATAAATGATCTCCATTGCGTTGAGTTCTCGGGGGAGAGGGGAACGCGGTTCTTGAATCTGACTCTTGGTGAGACGTTTTCCTTGCTAGAGAAGTTTTGTTTCTTAGCTGGTTGAAGACTGTCACGAACCTTTTCCTAGCAGGGTTGAATCTGTTCAACCAACCTGTTGTATCTTGGATTGATTGGGTAGTATGTAGGTACCATTGTAGGTGCAGAAACAATATCTTATTTATCTTCTGCAATCTGCTTCTATTGGAAAGAATGGTCTTGGGCCAAGGATGCAGTGGTTGCACTGTCCTTCTGTTCACCTTTTGAAGAGATTGTGAAGAGGCTAAATTTCATAGTATGAGAGATTACCTTTCGACACTATTTTGGTGGGATGGTAGTTGTAACTAACTCTGGTATCCTATAGATTTGACCCCCCGGAGTAACAATGACACTACGGGGTTGAGACTCATAAACAACATGGTGTTTCCACATATATGGTTGGACCAAAAGAACATCACAGACATCAAGAGGGGAAACATCACATAATCTATCATCCTTGAAGTGTTGGATGTTGTATGAAAATTGACATTTCTAGTTGACACAAATATATCGTCCATGGCGAAGCCACCTGATGTTGTATGGTTGCGGGTGTGGTGTTATCTACAACCCAAACTATTTAACGACCTCTATTGAGATGAGGTTCTTTTGGATTTCACTATAAAAAATTAAATGCAACGGGGTCCCCTTCACCCATATCTATGAATGGAATAGGTGTTTCCCCTCTTAAGGATCTGTTGGTTCTTCTGGTTGAATTTTTGCGGTTGCAACAATAGCAGTGGGGTCTACATCAATGATCTGTTTTCTCCCATTATTTCTTGAATCAGATTCTGAATATGGGTTCAACTCTTTTTCTTTGATCTCGACCACTATTGATTGTCTTGAGATACATTTATCGTTGTTGTGCCAAGGTATTTTATGGAAGTTGCAACACTTTCCAGTGTCATAATTCATCTTTCCCTTACCTTTCTTTTCCTACGGCTTGGACTGGTTTTCGGGAGGTTGTTTGTTAGGGTCATCTTTATCATACTTTGGTTGTTGCATATTTGCAGACTCAAACTCCCATTTGTTCTGGTGCCTAAATTTCTTCTTGATTTTTACAACATATCGATAGGCAGCTCCCAGTGATGAGATGTCTAGGAAATCCATTTTGGTTTAGATGTACATATGTAGAGTCTCGCGATATTTTAGAACCAGATGTCGCTCAGAGTATTTGATACCCAGGTTGGTGTGCAAGGTATGGAAATTATTTGTGAACTCCAACACTGTTTGGCCCCTCTCTTGTTGCAGTGTGTTCCATCTCATGTATTGGTCTTCATAGTTACCAATAGGGTAATATTATTCCTTGACCGCATCCACACAAAAATCCCAAGTGGGCTCGGCCCCATATATTCTAGGATCCTTTGTGGAACTTTACTCCTAGTAAGTTTCCCACCAATTTTTGAAATGGAGGAGAGCCTTAAGGAGTGCGGAGGTTGTTGGGCCCGTGATATGTTCGATTTTATGACAGTAATTAGATACTTTTTCTGAATGTATATATGTGTTTTTCATGTTTTGAAGAAGTTTTTGAAGATTTTTTGTGTCAAAACGCTATTATCCACACCAGGTATGCATAATTCGTGTTTTGCAATGATTTTGAGTTTAAATCAATATGTTTTTATGATCCCAAGAGACTAATTCATGTTTTGTATGTTAGAGGGAAAAATCACAGCTTGTTTTTTCTTCCGACACTCAATCAGGTACTCCATCCGACACTCAGTCTGGTACCCAATCAGGAACTTTGTCCAACAGTCTGTCCTGCACAAAAATGATGGGTGATTTGGCGGTTATGGTATTGGCAGCTAGTGATGGGAAAATCAGAGACATGGGTTTTTCTCATGCTCATGGCCTCCAACTACTAAACTCTTGACAAATCGATTTGGGTTGTTATGTTGTGCGACTATTAGCTCGCCTCATTTCGGCAGTTAGGGCATCTTAAATGCAATTTACTATTTTTAGAAGAGGATCGACCCTCCAATGGTTGACCTCTTAGCCTGTAAAACTTATAAATACCACCTTAGTGGTCAGACAATTGCTAAGAAGTTCATGAATAGAGAGTTAGAGAGAAAGAAAATTTGTATTGTTATTTTGCCAGAATTGTGTAAAACCTGCATTTTTAGTTTTAATGGTGAAATCGCTTTGTTGAAGTTCGTGGTGTGCATTTGAAGAGTAACCACAACTTACTGGGGGGGCACTAACAGTCCGGGTAACTATTCTATGAATTTGCTTGTAGATTAAGTAGCATAAATGTCTTTTTATTTTATTTCCTGTACATGAAATGTCATTTTACTTCTTTGTTATTTAATTTGTTGTTTATGATTTAATTATTTTAATTTAGTTTTGCAGGTTATTAAGAGGAATATTGTTAATATGCAATGACTTTGTAGATGATAGGAACAAGCTTGCAAGCTTAGAGACTGACCATGTGTGTAGTTAGATGATAAATTAAGTTTTATTTTATGCTGGAATAGATGATAAAAACAAAGTTTTAGAACAGATTTTTAATTTGTGATTTCTTTGACAGGGCTTCAGTGGATGGATAGTGTTGGTTTTAGTTTTCAATTTTAGATTGATTATCTAATTGTTGTTTAATTTTTGCTCATTTAATTTTCCATTTAGTTTTCTCAATTGCTTACTTACCTTATGTTGGAATAGTATTTAAATTTCTTTTTTGTGAGTATTTTCCCTCTTTTTGAAATTTGAATTATTAAATAGAACTAGTTTAGTTTCCTTCATGCAATTTCTTTCTTAGATCTAGGTTGCAATTTCAATTTGTAGTTAATGATTGAATTCAGTTATGAGCTTTATTATATTAGTATAGAATGCATTTGAATTTCATAGATTAGAAGATAGTTTCCTTGCTTTCATAGATTAGAAGATAGTTTTCTTGCTTTCATAGATTAGAAGATAGTTTTATTGTTGTTGTAGGATAGATAGTCTTCTTTCTTTGGTAGATTAAAGGATAGTGTGTTTATCATAGAGATTAGTTGGTAATTGCTTTTATCATCATAATGCTTTCAATTCGGTAGATTTCCTTTTGTAAATTAGAAATAGTTGTGAAGATTAGTTTGAAAATAGAGTTCACTTGTTTCTTAGTTTAATTAGTTGCTTATTGATTAGTTTAGAAGTCATCCTACGTTAGTTAGATGTTTACTTGCTTTAATAAGTTAGTTGCTTACTTGTCTATTCTTGTTTTGATAGTGTAGTTGATTGTCTATTTTCTTGCTTTCATAGGATAATTGCTTATTGAATTTAAGTAGGCTAGTTGAAGTAGTTTTGTTGTTGTTATTTGCTTATTAGATGAATAGTTTTCTTTTTCTTATTTTCATGATTAAGTTAATTTTCTTTAAGTAGGGTTTCCATTTGATTTCCTAGAACTATCCATCGATCCTTCGTTGAAAGGTTACTTAGGGTACATAGTTTGAGTTGCTTAGTAGAGTTTGATCATTAGTAGTATTTGCTTGAGTATATTAGCCCTTAGATATCCACTTCCTTAGTTAGACTATACTACTACCAATCCTTCTACCTTGGCATATATTTTGCTAAAACTTTAAGTTTACTTACCTCGGGTTGACAATTTAATTGAGGGTTTTTAGTGTGTTTTTAGTGCATATAGAACACCCATCATTTTTGGCATCGTTGTCGAGGAGTTGTCTCAAGGTAGGAAGCAGTTAGGAAATAGATCACTTCTAAACCTTAGCATTAGTTTGGTGGTAGGGGAACTTTAAGACGAGAGGTGAACCTACGCATATGCTATAGCAGGTTCCCCTAAACCCAATGGTAGTTTTTCTTTTTCTTTTTGTTTTCTTTCATGAACAGACCTAGGGACCCAAAAGGTAGATATCGAACAACAAGAGCTAGCTCAACCCAAAGAGTTAAATCAGTCTCTTAAGAGACTAAAACAGGGAGCACTATAGAACAAAAGTTGAAGCATCAATAATAGTGGGACATGAAGCAAGACCACTCGAGCCCTCTGCAGAACCAACCAAAAAAACTTTTTTTTCTTACCACTAGGAGAATGAATTCGAAGGTGACCATTAGTTTGGAATAACTCTCTCAAATCCTAGTCGCAGTTGGGATCTCTTCTTCTCAGGAAGAAAACATCTTGGCAATAGACAAGAACTTGAATACCTCTCCAAAAATATTAGAAGAATCAAGGTCCTATGAGCTACAAAATTATTTTCCTTTCCAAAATGAAAAGGAAGCTGAAAAATTATGGACTACATCTAGTGGAGAGCAATCATTAAGACCTGAGATTGAGGAGTTCTTAACATCCATCTCAGCAGATCCTTTATGTACTTCAGAAATCAATCATCCAAAAGAAGAGGATCTGCATAGTGTGATGAAGGAGAGCATAGAAAGTATTGTTGATGAACATCAATATTACATTGAAATTTGGTTTCAAGAGGTCATTAGGCCACAATATTATTCTCTTCTTCAAAACCGTTTGATTCCAAAACAAGTAGGTTGGTTTGTTCTTCATATCCAGGTAATCACTGCAGTAAATTTTTCATATATGGTTATGAGTATGTTTCTTATCTTTCTCCGCACATGATTACATTGGAAGAGTTCTTACACTTGAATAAAGATTTTGCCTTTCTTTTTAGGTAGGGTAGGATAGTAAATAAAATTTGCATGTCGTTAGTTTAGCTTAAAGTCTAATGCAACCTCATTTTACTTTTTGTTTTAATAAAAGAACTATGAGACACATGTTCCTATGACTTGATCTCATTGATCTCATTAGTTTATTATATTTTAGAGTGTGGTTTTTGCAAATATTTTTAGAGATCTTTGTAGGTATTTATATCACCAAGGGTAGACAATTCCAAGGAAATATAAAAGAATAATTTTTCTTCAAAACATTGCTATCCTTGAACCTTGTTGTTTGCTAAGCATCAAATGAATAATGACTTGTTGTAGTTAGCCATGTTTTTGCAAAATATTTTCATCTTCTTTTTCTCAAGGAATATTAAGAAGTAGTTACTCTTGAAAACCTTCACCATTGTATAAGGAAGTGATACCATAACCATCAAGCTTAGAGGTCCCTCGTACAGTTTCCCAAGAAACCTGAGTAAGTAAGTAAAGTATATATATTAAAGAGTAACAAGGAGGTCTGATTAGCAGTTAGTCATGAAAATATCACAATAACTTACAAAAGAAGAAAGTGAATTGAGCCTAGAGATACCTTTCTGTTCTTTCTCAATGGTACCATCCACTGCACACTAAATATCTTGATTATATCATATCTTCAGATAGTCTATGTTCGCTTAAGTACCCCTTACATCAGGATAATCACTAAGGAATATAACGGAAATTCATCCTCTAACATAAATACCATCCCAATTGAAAAAATAAAGAAAAAGTTGTTTTCAGAGTTGTCCCCCCATACTCTTGCATAAAGAAATCTTATACTAAAATATTAAAAGATGGAGGTCTAGTATCTGAGGGTGTAAGAGGCTAACCCGTCGAGACACTGAACAGTTCTACTGGAAGTGGGTACTGGCCTGTGGTATTACTAGGTAAACCCACCAGAGTACTGAACAGGCTTGTTGACAGCGGGGCATTCTACCTAGCGAGGATGATAATCTGACAAAAAATAAATAATAAATTTAAATTTTTCCTGATGTATGGCATTACTTGTAGGAAAAACTGACATGAAGTATGTATGATTAAGCTAAGGTTAATGAACTCCATAAACTTTCCATTGGGAACTAACTCTGAGACTATCTTGAAACTCTCTTACCTACCTCTTCTTATATATATATACAGGTTCTCTTATCCTATAGGTGGGGCCATCTTCTAACTGTCTAGTCAGACCAATCTGTGAAATTTATCTTTACACTTTACAAACTGTAAATCTTTGGATATCGGGAGAACTGACTGGTTTCCTATACTTTTGATTGTGAGGTGTCACAATACTTAGGTGTGGGGGAGGGGTTCATGAGTTGATAAATGATCATTGCCTAGAGAAGCAAATCTTTGTAAAAAAAAATTGTATTATTTTCATGATACAGGTTATTACATCAGCAGACATTCTATTTTGAAGTGCTAAATCTTTTGTGTGCTATAAATTGTTGTACATATACTTAACAGACCACTTTATTGGTTCATTTTCATTACAGGTTGTTCATTGTAGGTTTTACATGACATGTTCTATGCAAGTGGATTGTGTGAGAACGATGGAAAAACAAATAATAACAGAACACTCTTAGCCTACCTATGCTCCTATTCACTGTGTTCATGGTCTCTAAGGAATCAATTGCCTCATCCACAAAGCTCCCAAGAGTTGGAGACCACTGGTTTAAACACCACCAGTTTCCAAGAGCAATATATAACAGGGTTTTCAAAACCGAATTTTAGAACATCTCTAGAGCTAAGGGATACTCCAAGGAGTGGATAAAAGAGGAGCTAATCAACCCTCTCATAGTAATCACTAGATTGATCACATGTGAAGGTAGATATTCCGTCTTTAAAGCCTGTCACTTTCAATTATTAGCTCACTTTCAGTTCAATAAGCCATTGAATTTTCCCTTTTACCTCTTAAATATTCTTGAGAAGATGTATTCCCAAGTGAGGAAGAATGTAACCAATCCCCATAACAACTTATTTCACCATGTCTTACCAAACTACTTGTCTTGGCCGAGTTGGAAAACGTGGGATGAGTTCATTTACCAATTTTCAAACCCTCATCTTACAATCAAGACTAGCAAGAAGACACTTGATCTAGGGACTGTTACTCCACCCAAACCCTCATGCTCAAGCTATTCCTTTACTGGACCAAAATTCCAAGAAACTTGTTGATACCCCTGCAGCCTCATCGGGCAAGAAGATCAAGAAGCCTATTGCTAACCCCCCTCCAAAAACAATAAAGACCAATAAGCCTATTGCTAATTCATGGCACGAGGACATGTCATATCTTCAATATGGGGGGAGTTTCCTAAGCTAAAAGAATGCTAAGCACTGCCCATTTGTATAGCAAACCCATGAGAAGAGGAAGTAGGATTTATGTCAAAATTTTGTCATACTGTATTTTTACAATGTCTTGGGATATTATATTAGCAGTTGTTTGTATTGGTATCCTAAATTATATACTGTTGACATCATTGTGTGTGTTATAAGCTTGTTGTGCATTTTTATTTTTATTCTATAGAAGACTGCTTATACTTAACTATTATTTGTGACAAATACAGAGCGATAACAATTGCTAAATACCTACTGCCATCTGTATTACAAGCTTATGAAAAGAGGAACAGTTGTTTGAATTGTTACAGATCGATGACAAGAAAAGAAAAAATCTCATGTTCACCATGCCTACCATTACAAACCAATCCTTTTGTTAGTATTTTTCAGTTTTGTCAGTCACCAGTGATCAAATTTACTCTTTCATGCGATTGATAGGGTTATTAGGTCAAATTGTTATATTTTCAAAATAAAATTTTCAAATACAATTTGACATCTCTTTGTTTTAAAATGGCAATTGGTGTGTTTAGGTGTAATTACTACTCCCTCCACTCATCCAAGGTCATAAATTTTCATCATGGTCATGTCATCATTCCTTGTCATAAATTTTTATATGATTGTCTTGGTCAAAGTTCTACTTCAAAATTGGTTTCTGAATTAAGGAAGATGAATTTTCCAAAAGTGAAAGAGGTTTTTGTGAATAATAGACCAAGAAAAAAAAACCTCATTCATTTTATGCACAGGTGTTATTACTTGAGAGAAATTCCCCAAATACAGTCGCTATAGGAGGGTTCCTGCACATTTGGACAACTTGACTTCAAGTCAATTTTTCAGAGGTTTGGAGAAGGTATTTGTAGTGCTTGATGGTTCCATTGTGTATAAGACATCATAAAATTTCCAAACATATCACTTTCATCCCAAAAATCCTTTGGGAAGGCCTCCAAAAACCTTCTCAAAGAGCACACTGCGTTTCTGTAATTTGTGAGTAACCAACTTCAAGTGAGGAAGTTTGTGTTCATAAAATACCCAAAAACAATAACCTCTCTTAGTTTCTGAATATACGTTATGGTTTGGGATATATTCAATTCTCTTAGAGGCCTAGTTTTTCAGAAAATAAAACACTTTGTTTTTCCTGTTTTAGTCATGTTTTTTTTTCATGTTTTCCTAACAACTGGAAGTAAAGTTTTGAAAACCGAGAGATATTTTATCAATGACATATTAAAAAACAAAAACCTCTCTCATTTTTTACACAGGAGTTATTGTCTTGTAGTTACAGGTGTCACTTTGATACCTATTTTTTCACAAGTTCGTCAGGCCAAAATTGTTGTGCTTTTGGGAAGTCACTTTTGGAACTAATTTTGCAGAGGTAATATTGATGTTTTGCATGGTTTAAAGGATCAAGGGTATAATATACATCTCAAGGCTTCCTCACATGTCATCAACAGCCTCCAAAAAACTCCAAACCCTCCAGTTCAAACTTAGAGAGCATGAAACATCGAGTTGTCATTTACGCCATGATAACATTGTCCTACAAGATAAGATGAATTCTCCACAGCGTTAGGTTGATGATATTACTGCCACCAATAATAGTCTCTGGATGCAATTGAAACACCACAAAAATCCTAAGTCAAAATCCCTCGGGCAAGAGGGAGAAGCTTCTAAAGCTAATCCACCCCCTCCTTCGCAAGTTTAGTCATGAAGGGAAATTTATTTTTGTTTGCAGTGGGACCTGCAAAATCATAGGTGTGGGGGTAATGTTGGGCCCATGATATTTTTGATTTTATGATAGTAATTATATACTTTGCCGAATGTATATATGTGTTTTTCATGTTTTGAAGAATCTTTTGAAGAGTTTTTGTGTCAAAACGCTATGATCCACACCAGGTATGCATAATTCGTGTTTTGCAATGATTTTGAGTTTAAATCAATATGTTTTTATGATCCCAAGAGACTAATTCATGTTTTGTATGTCACAGGGAAAAATCGCAGCTCGTTTTTGCTTCTGGCACTCAATCTGGTACTCCATCTGGCACTCCATCTGGTACTCCATTCGACACTCCGTCCTGCACAAAAACGATGGGCGATTTGGCGGTTATGGTATTGGTGGCCAGTGATGGGAGAATCAGAGACATGGGTTTTGCTCGTGCTCATGGCCTCTAGCTACTGAACTCTTGACAAATCGATTTGGGTTGTTATGTTGGGTGATTATTGGCTCACTTCATTTCGGCAATTAGGGCATCTTAAATGCAATTTACTATTTTTAGAAGAGGATCGACCCTCCAGTGGTCGACCTCTCAGCCTGCAAAACTTATAAATACCACCTCATTGGTCAGACAATTGCTAAGAAGTTCAGGAATAGAGAGTTAGAGAGAAAGACAGTTTTTATTGTTATTTTGCCAGAATTGTGTAAAACCTGCGTTTTTAGTTTTAATGGTGAAATCACTTTGTTGAAGTTCGTGGTGTGCATTTGAAGAGTAACCATGACTTGTTGGGGGGCCCACCAGCAGTCTGGGTAACTATTATATGAATTTTCTTGTAGATTAAGTAGCATAAATGTCTTTTTATTTTATTTCATGTATATGAAATGTCATTTTTCTTCTTTGTTATTTAATTTGTTGTTTATGATTTAATTGTTTTAATTTAGTTTTGCAGGTTATTAAGAGGAATCTTGTTAATATGCAATGACTTTGTAGATGATAGGAACAAGCTTGCAAGCTTAGAGACTAACCATGTGTGTAGTTAGATGATAAATTAAGTTTTCTTTTATGCTGGAATAGATGATAAAAACAAAGTTTTAGAACAGATTTTTAATTCGTGATTTCTTTGACAGAGCTTCGGTGGATGGATAGTGCTGGATTTAGTTTTCAATTTTAGATTGATTATCTAATTGTGCTCAATTGCTTACTTACCTTATGTTGGAATAATATTTAAATTTATGTTTTGTGAGTATTTTCCCTCTTTTTGCAATTTGAATTATTAAATAGAACTAGTTTAGTTTCCTTCATGCAATTTCTTTCTTAGATCTAGGTTGCAATTTCAATTTGTAGTTAATGATTGAATTCAGTTATGATCTTTCTTATATTAGTATAGAATGCATTTGAATTTCATAGATTAGAAGATAGTTTCCTTGATTTCATAGATTAGAAGATAATTTCCTTGGTTTCATAGATTAGAAGATAGTTTTATTGTTGTTGTAGGATAGATAGTCTTCTTTCTTTGGTATATTAAAGGATAGTTTTCTTATCATAGAGATTAGTTGTTAATTGTTTTTATCATCATAATGCTTTCAATTTGGTAGATTTCCTTTTGTAAATTAGAAATAGTTGTGAAGATTAGTTTGAAAATAGAGTTCACTTGTTTCTTAGTTTAATTAGTTGTTTATTGATTAGTTTAGAAGTCATCCTACGTTAGTTAGATGTTTACTTGCTTTAATAGGTTAGTTTCTTACTTGTCTATTCTTGTTTTGATAGTGTAGTTGTTTGTCTATTTTCTTGCTTTCATAGGATAGTTGCTTATTGAATTTAAGTAGGCTAGTTGAAGGAGTTTTGTTGTTGTTATTTGCTTATTAGATGAATAGTTTGCTTTTGTTTATTTTCATGATTAAGTTAATTTGATTTAAGTAGGGTTTCCATTTGATTTCCTAGAACTATCCATCGATCCTTCATTGAAAGGTTACTTAGGGTACATAGTTTGAGTTTCTTAGTAGAGTTGGATCATTAGTAGTCTTTGCTTGAGTAGACTATCCCTTAGATAGCCACTTCTTTAGTTAGACTATACTACTACCAATCCTTCTACCTTGGCATATATTTTGCTACAACTCTAAGTTTACTTACCCCGGGTTGACAATTTAATTGAGGGTTTTTAGTGAATATAGAACACCCATAAGAGGTGATCTTTTTCCTGTCAAAAACATTGTGAACAAAGAAATAACCTTCGAGCAGATTTAAACATTTTTCTAGGGCATATGCATCATCTGACCTTCAAATACGGGAATATCAAAATTAAATTGTACCTTGAAAGGAAAGGTGCATCCAAAGTGGTCGCTTGATGAATATTCTCTTGGTTTTATTGGCAGGCATTGAAGGATGTGGGAAAAATTCTCCATCATTTTTTCCCTCTGTCACATGAGAGCTTGCTCAAGCAACAAATTAATAGGATCTATTGCTCTGTAATTTTTCTTTTCTTATGCCATGGAGGGTTTCTTTGGCCTGTGAGAGTGTTTTTCCTCAAGAGAGACAAGCTCGAGACCCAACTTGCTATACTCGGACCTCGTTGGGGATATGTAATAAAAAAATGATCAAGAGCAACCTGCTCTGATACCACTGATCCAGATTATTTTCAGCACGAAATGAGAGCAGAGATATAAAAAAGAAATGTACAGAGATATAGAAGATATACAATAAAATAATAGAGATATATCAGAGATATAACCATAAACACAGAGATACAATAATACACAATTTCTATTAATGAGCGAAATGTACAGAACTGTAAAATACAAAGTGAATGAACTCGCTAGAATGGTGGCAGCTTATCTCTGAGAAGAGATATGACAGCTACACTCATTCACAAGAAGATGATTGTTACAATGAGACTCCAAAGACATTTTTATCATAAATAAAATCTAAAACCCTAACCTCGGAAGATGAAAAGCCAACATTTTTGTGGACCCCGTTTTAGGTAGTTTAGTGTATCAACTTCTCGGGGGTGTAACTTTGGCCTACGGTCTTTGTTTGGTGCGCACGATAGCTCGTTGGAAAGGTATCGACGAGGAGATTCATTTTTGGGGCTCAAAGAGAGACTTTGGCTTTCATTGAGGTGCCTGATCATGAAAAAACTTCATTTAGGCCCTCAAAATGGCCCCAGAAGTTTAGGAACTAAAAACCTACTAAAAATAGTAAATTGCTAGAAGAATGTTTTGAGCCAGTTGGAATAGGTGGGTGGCCACCGATATCCACCTGGATCAGTCATTTATTTTCTTAATCAAGTGTCATTTCATGTGAACAATGGTGATAAACAAGTTGATTGCTTCATGTTTAACCAATGGTCATTAGTAGGGCATTTTTCTTTCAAGTTTTCATTTTGTCTTTGCTTAGTAACATGTGTGTTGTAGTGTTTTACAGGTGCTAGTTTTCAATGATTTATAAGGGTTAATAAATTTTCAATCCTCTATGCATTATTGTGGGGTTGAAAAAATGAGTAGCATTTATGCTTACCAACATATGTTTGGAAAACAAATTGGCAACATTTATGATGTCGATTGGTTAATTGAAACTAAATAAAAGGAAAAAAAATAATAGTGTTTATGTTGCTAATTTTTTTTCCAACCATGTATCAATGGATTGTTTTCAATCCTTTGTGCATTATTGGAGGATTGGTAAAAATCTAATAGCATTTTCCCACTTCAATACATATTTGGAAATAAAGATGACAACATAAACATTGTTGGTTGATACGATTTAAGAAAAAAAATTAAAAATCCGAAGGTTGCAACTATTGTCAGATTGCAATTTTAATTAAATCAATTTTATTAAAAAAAATAAATTAAATTACCTACCTCTTAGGATAGATGCCATGGTGTAAGTTGGGTAGGTAGGTGGTAAAGGGTTAGGTTGAGCTTCAATGATGGATTGAACTCAACTTGTTTACGACGTATGAAATGTGAAAACAGGTCTGCATGGCCCTTTTCTTCTTTATATATAAAAATGAGGAGCTTGATCAATCGTGTGACCCTCGATCAAGCTATTAGCATAATTTAACATTATATTTTTTTGGTTCATAACATTGCTACCTTCTTAGTGAGAACCCTTTAAAGTTCTCATTTTTTTAGAGGTTGCATTTAATGGTTGTTTTTACCCCATTTCAAAAAGTGGTGTTATTGGTATCACCTATTTTTAAAGGTTAAATTACAAAATTTTGCAACCATGATCTGTAAAGTTTCAAACAAAAACCTTAAAATTGACACCCGAATAAAAAAATGGTGCTCTCAAAATCAACCCCTTTTTTTATGGTTAAAATTGCAACTTATTTGAAATTACGATCATGACAATCGATACTGTTGTGAACAAATTCTTATTTTATGATTTTGTTTGCATCAATGTCAATGTTTTAGGTCATGGTTTCAAAACCATTGCAATTTTAAGCCCCAAAAAAAAAACAAATGTTATTTATACAACCATATTTTGATTCAAAGGTTGATTTTGAAGTTTTGGTTTGCAACAATATCAGTTATCAAAATCACGATTTCAAACAAGAAATAATGTTAACCCCAAAAAAAGAGGTACTACTAATAGCACTACCTTTAAAAAGATCATATTCTCCAATATAAAATTTTAAGTTCTTACTATCAAATATTTCAATTTTAATATATTTTCTTATGTTACAAAAATTGAATAACATGAAACAAAATGTAAGATAGCTATAATATGGGAAATGAATATTTTCAATTTTATCTAAAAAATAATGTTTTAGGATATATATATATATATATATATATATATATATATATATTCAAAATTGAATAATAAATATATTTGTATTAATTCTATTGAATTAAAATATACTTTTACAAAACACAACAATATTGGAATCATGTCATCTTTATAAAATAAAAATCAACTTTGTAAATAAAATCAATGTAAATTCATATTTAACCCTTATCTAAATGATATAACTCATGCAATTTGTACATGTTAAATCTAATGTTATCACAACTTTACAATCCTTTACAACTAGTTGTCTTTATATTTAAATTTTGGCTTAGTTTTATTTTTAATTTTTCCCGTAGCATGTGTGTATGCACTAAATATTTGAGATGATTTTACTCATACACACTCATGCATATTTATTCATATATATATCTAAGCCATTCATGTTCCTCATAGGTTCTAATGGGAAATGTTTGTTACAAACTATAATTACTCTTTATTAGTCCCTATCGAAGGCATAGAGGGACTATAGTGATCGATAATTCATTGTCTTCATATTAATATGTCATTTGACTATAAATTTTTGCATTATCTCTATTGTTTGAACTAGAGAACTAAAAACATTATTTTTTATATAATAATAAAAAAACCTTATATGTCACCATCTCATTGGAGAATAGATTTGAAGTCTTATTGTCAGCTTCGACATTCTCAATGTTTTAAATGTTTAGATATCCAAAGTTTTGAGCTTCGACACTCTTTTTTAATTTTTTTATTTTTATTGAAATGTTTACATACTGAAAGTTTTGAGCATTAACACCATTTTTTAATTTTTTTATTATTTCTATTTTTATTGAAATGTTTACATACCAAATTTTTTTAGCATTGACACTCTTTTTGAGGTAATTGAATAGACCTGACAGCTTAAATGTTTGCATAGCACGAGGCCCTTAATAGACCTAATAGCCTTAAATGTTTACTTAAATAGGCCTGTCACAATACATTTTTCCTCGAATTTTTTCCATACAATGTTGTAGTGAATTTGGACAATATTGTTGTCCACCGTCACTTGCATAGCCATCATATGTTTCATACTTATTCTATGCTTGGAATTCAATTTAGTCATCATTGAAGATACATATATAATTACTGGTTCACTGGTTGTTGCTTGTTCAATGGTTTGTTGGTTCGTCAATTGCTGCTTGTTGTTGTTTGGTTCAACTTTGTAAGGTTGAGGTCCTGCACCTACAGTTGGATCTGTTGGTGCTTGCTCATTGGTTTGTTTCTTGTTGCTTGCTTTTGTTTGCTTCAAAATTGTAAGGTTGGAGTCCTGCACCCGCAGTTGTAGTTGTTTTTTCACTTTGTAGGGTTCAAGTCCTGCACCCGCAATTGGACCTGTGATTCTGTCGTTCATCATTGACGAGTAAGTTTCAATACCATAGTGTCATTCATATTCATTGTTTTTTGTTTGTTGTTTGTTGTTTACATTTTACAAGTAAGAATGTTTAAGTATTTATTCATATGTTTCATCATTGACGAGTAAGTAAGAATGGTCATCATATGTTTCATATTTCTTCTATGCTTGGAATGCAATTTAGTCATCATTGAAGCTACATATATTCTTTACTGGTTCACTGGTTGTTCCTTCTTCACTGGTTCGTTGGTTGTTGCTTCTTCACTGCTTCAATTTTGCAGGTTGAGGTCTTTCACCTGTAGTTGGACCTGTTCATGCTTTCTCACTAGTTTGTTGCTTTTTGTCTGTTTTTGTTTGCTTCATCTTTGCAAGGTTGGGGTCCTGCACCGACAGTTGGAGCTATTTTTTTTACTTTGCAGGGTTCAAGTCCTGCACCCGCAATTGGGCCTGTGATTATGCCGTTCATCATTGACGAGTAAGTTTCAATACCATAGTTTCATTCGTATTTGGTGTTTACTGTTTACTGTTTGCAGTTTGCAAGTAAGAATGTTTAAGTACTTATTCATCATTCTTATCTTGCAGACTTTCCATAGAGGTTGGCATATCTTTTCCTCCCGCTCTTAAATTTTCCTCCAATTTTTCCCCAAACTCTGCACCATGTGCATGCCAATGTCGTTTGCACAACTTCCGCTGTCATTTTTTCTAGCATTACAAATCTCAGTCCTTTTCTGTATGTGACGAAGTGGAAATCTAACTCTTCAATTGAATAAGGAAATTATTTAGCCTTCCCACCTTTCCCTCGATGATATTCCCACCTTGCCTAGGAATGAGTACCTACCTATCCCCTAAGGGAATTGAACACGTGTATTTCACATGAAAAGATGATGTCAAGCTTGTTGACTTTGCAGGATGTTCTTGTAGAAGAAAACTTCAGGTAGGTGTAGAAAGGCTAGGTATGGTACAACAGTAACCAAGCTGCAACAAAATTGCACACCATTTCCAGGCATTATCCATCTTTGTCGGTGACATATTTCAGTAAGTTATAAAGAAAAAGTTCTAGGACCTGGAATGCAAATCCTGGGTAGTTTTAGGACCTGTTATTCCACTTTGCAGGGTTGAAATCCTACACTCGCAATTGGACCTGCGATTTTTTCGTTCATCATTGACGAGTAAGTTTCAATACCATAGTTTCATTCATATGCGTTCTTTACTGTTTATGATTTACAGTTTGAAAATAAGAATGATTATGTATTTATTAATCACTCATATGTTGCAGACTTTCCATAGAGGTTGGCATATCTTTCCCTACTGCTCTTAAATATTTCTCCAATTTTTTCTCCAAACTCTTAACCATATGTATGCCAATGTTGTGTGCACAACTTCGGTTGTCATTTTCTCTAGCATTACAAATCCCGGTCCTTTACCTTATGTGATGAAGTGGAGATATAATGCCTCAATTGAATAAGGAAATTCTTTATCCTTCGCACCATTCCCTCGATGATATTCCCACCTTGGCCGGGAATGAGTACCTACATGCCTTTGCAAAATGTTATTGTAGAAGAAAAGGATGTTGAGATGGTGCTAGAAAGAGTAGTTTTTCGTGGATTGCAAATTGGAATATTCAATCTCTATGTCGCTCCGCGTGCAACATTTCCAACATAATGAATGTTTTTTTTCAAATGCATTATACCATTTACATCTGAACAAAACCATTATCATTCTAGTAGAATTCAGTGTTGACATGCTACAAAATAGTGCCATAACAAAAGAATTGGAAAACTACATGTGCAATTGCAATCTCCCCTTTATTTTGGTTAAGATAAAGCATGTACAAAATGCACTTATTGACCATGTATGGTCAAATGTGCCCATATCACAATACACCCTCTTTATCTTATACACAAACTGGTCTGACCATGATAGAATTTGTCTTGTACTTGAATTATGAAATACACATCAAACATATTACAAAATCATATTTCCATGTCTCAAAGCATATCTAGATACTTTGTTCCACAAAACCAAATCATTCAGCTAGGATCGTCCAACTTCTTAATATTTTTTGGCTTGTAATATATTTTGGCCAAGAAAAATTCTATATAACCACAACCATGGATCAAGAAAAACAAAGGTTCATGCTTCTAACTCTATCTTTTATTCTATTACTTTGATTCTCATTTATTGTATGTACATATTACTTGTTTTCCCTTACATACCAACTTACATTCATGTTCATTGTATTTTTTGTGTTCCCACATTGAAACAAACAAAATAACTGGAGAAGTCGAAGGACTCTTAACCACAAATGTAGAAGAGGAGATACAAAGGTGCATGCTTCTACTCTTATTTCATATTCCATTGTTTTGTATTTCATTTATTGTATGTATATTTATTCTAGTGCTTTGCACCTAATTTATTGTATGTAGATACTACATATCTTCCTACATAACTTATCTTCATTTCAACTATATTTTTTGTGTTGCTACATTGAAATAAATAGAATTGTATTTATTTTTTTACATGTCTTTCTACATACCAACTTACCTTCATGTCCATTGTATTTTTTGCATTACTACATTGAAAAAAACAAATTAGTTGGACAAGAGGATGAAATCTTATATGCCACAGTAGAGGAAGCTAAAGTACAATATTCGAAAAGGTATATCAATTGTGATAGTAAATAAAACACACAAAACAAGTAGGTGGATAAAATACTGGACTAGAAAACAATGATTTGGAAACAACATGCCTTTGTTGAGACTTTGCGCTTCCAAAAATTGCCCTCCCCTTTTCTATTTTCCCACTCTCTATTATCCCTTTTTTCCCCCTATTCTATACTTAACTGAATTCCCCTTTCTTTTTCCCCTCTACTTTCCCTCTCTAGTTACTTGACTTAGTCATTTGTTTTTCGAAAATTTCTAGGTTTGCCGGTTGGAAAACTCATGGGTTCACATTTATACTCATGCTTTTATATCACGAGTCTGACTGACCGCTTCCACATTCCATACTTAGCCACTTTTTCGATCGTAGGTTCTTGGGCTGGTGGGCTCAAAATTATTCTTCTCTTGTTTTGTTTCCTGCAAACAACACCCATAGTTCCACGATATACAAATTGACAATCAGACTCCCAAGTTGGAAGGCTCAAGATTGCCTTTCTATTCTTCTGTGACCTACAAACAGATTTTGGAGTTTTGCGATATACATATTGACCGTCAGACTCCCCCATCATGCCATGTTCTATGTTACACATTTTTGCACTCAAGATTTCCAAGACATACAATTTGACTATCGGGTCCTCACGTTTCCTAAGTATCCCTTGACACCCTATTTCATACTCCATCCCCTTCAAGCCTGTATGTGACATCTAGAACAATTATGAACAATATACAATGCATATTCTTATTTAGTCATTATGATGTTCATGTACACATGCTTGCATCAGAAAAAGTTGGATGAGTGACATGGGCATGAGTAGTCAATCATCGTAAACATCAACAGAACCACAAGGCCAAAGGTAAAGATTCATACATTGTGTTCTTGCTATGTTTACCAAACAAATATACTGAGTTATTTATTCATCTATTCCATGATAAATATGTTTATGTCATCTGCAACACATGCTTTGCAGTTCATAAGAAGTATCGACGAGCGCAAGTGAAACGCCCAACATAGTTCAAGCTCCGCAAACTAAGAGGTATGGCTACAAAACTCTGGCCTGCATACTTCATCCAAATTGTGCATCTACTTGTACATTTATGCCAAAAAAAAAATAATACAGACTTCCATTCACATTACTTTTTTGTTCAAAAAATGTCACCAGGTCTAAACTTATAACACCCAATATACTATCGATAGAAGGCTTGAAAAACCGTCGAACTAGACAAGTGTTCGTCAGGGACATAATGGTCATGTATAGCACCTACTTAGACAAGGAAAACAAAACTAGATGCATTGTGTGTGCTGACATGATAAAAAATAAAGCCATGATGACAGTCACACTGACTATCCCTACACAACTTGTACAGAAACAAGCAGAAAAGATCTTGCTAGGTAATGGAATATCCATTGCAAATTTTAATATATTGTCAAAAATAGTATATGACCATGGTGATTTTGATCGGATTATATCGCTCAATGAAACAAGTATTGTGGAAAAATTCCCCACAATTTGTTCTTAATATTGTTTCGTACCAGACACAACAATCAACCAACTTGCACAGAGAAACGACACTCACCCAATTGGAACCATTGGTGCAGTTGTCACACTCGCGAGAAAAGTTGGCTCACAGCACATTCTCCATATAAAATATGGAGAGTTAGACAACGACAAGAAAATGGTATTGTTCTCCATATCTAGTTTTGTCCTTTATTTCACATGCTCGTATATCTCAGTTATGTTACACAACTATTACACTGTTCCATGTTGCAGTTGCAATTGTTCGACACCTATTCAAATTTATTTTCCTCAATGGAACAACAATTGCATAAAGGGAAATTTCCACTTATGCTCTTCAAAAATATAACAAAGAAAAGAGATGTTAAAGAAAGGATCTTTCGCACAACCCAAGCAACATTTGTAACAAAATTGTGAACAAACATAGTATAGGATCTCAGGAAACTAACTAGCTTGACAACTGTTGTGCATATACATCTCCAATTCCATCCACACTTTGCTCATAAAAATTTCCTTGAACAATTTTCTGCATATTTTTTGTTGTACACGTGTATATTATATTGTTCAATATATTAACTACTATGCTCACGTGCACAGGTTGAGAGTGTTTTGGTTGCAGTGAATGTGTACTTGACCCCCGTCAAGCATGTATGTGTCAAATTCAACTCTCCTTATCATGCCTTTGCTTTCATAAATGATGTCACAATTGATTGCCTACGATGCAGTAAAAAATTCCCTTACATATATAAACATTGCATCAATGATGTCATATGAACCCTCAGCAACACAATTGTACATTGTACAATTAGACAACCTATATTACAATATGTGTTTCCTCGGTTATCAGAATTTTCATATGAAGTATACCTACAAAAAAAGGAAAATAGTGTCTACATGTTACGTGACTTTTGTGTCCATAGAAAATCTACATTAAATGAGGAAAATGCCATACTGCATATCGACTTAACCAAAAAAAAAAAATCATATCAAGCGTTGACAAGAAATGAAACAATCTCATATGTATCTATCCATGCTACCCAATGAGGATATGAATATATTTTTACAGTGCCATGACAAATTGAATTGGAAGCACATAAGATTGTTCAGTCCAGGAATGAAAAGCATGAGGACAGACCTCATACAAAGTATCCAACTGTGAAGAAATCAGGTACATCCTTTGAGACATCAAAATGGCTTGCTCCTGTGAACGGAACCATCAGACATTTTCAATAATATTGCAAATTTAGCATTGTTCGAACTCCATTAAGTTAAATGCTGACACTCTTTTCCAAAACTAGTAATGTTAAAACATTGTCAGGTCAACATGATCTTGGTTCATAGTACTATTAGAAGCAAATATTCATAGTGATATTGGTTCATAGTAATATAGTAATCGAAAAAATTCTTGGTGCCCATTTTGGGATTTGGTTATAGATGGGATACAATGACCAATCTCAGTTGATTTTTTCATGTCTTGTGTTTGGCAGGATTTTGTTCATGTGCTTGCGTACTATAGTTCAAGGTTCTCATGGGCCTAGTTTTTGAATTATGGTTGGATAATAGATTTAGGATCTTAGTAGTTTTTATATGATCTTAAAGAATATACAAGACCTACTTTGCCTTTTGATGTAAGCTTTGTGAAGCAAATGTAATATGTAGTTCATTTTAGAACTTTTACTTGATCGATGAAATTACCAAAATTCTTCTTCAGAAATATTTTGAAATAAAAGGATATATGCTAGGTGAAGTCCAATGAGACTATGATATCAACCACAAAAAATTCAAATTCAAATTCGTCGTTGTTATACTTATGGTGAAGTTGGCAGTACAATAATTTTACTTGAACAACCCTCCATTGATTTTTCTGTATCTTTTCGATGCTTCTCTTATGAAAACACATGCTGGAAAGTATAACCATGACTCACTTTCTCTATTCCTTGATTGAAGAGATTGTTCACATGTATAATGCACTTCATAGTCACTGTTAAGACCATCAATGGGGATTTTTTAAGACCAATTCCCGCTTCCGAAAATTTCCCTCCCCTTTATTTTCCCCCTCTACTTTCCCTTTCTGGTTACTTAGTCATTTTTCAGAAAATGTCTAAGTGCATGGGTTGGTGAATTCACGCGTTCAAATTTCCACTGATGCTTTTATATCACGAGTCTGACCAAGCGCTTCCCCTTTCCATACTCAGCAACTTTTTCGATCACAGGTTCCTGGCCAGGCAGGCTCAACATTGCACTTCCATTGTTCTTCCCCCTGCAAATAGCACCAGAACTTCCCCGATATATAAATTGACAACCAAATCCCCCTTTTGTTTTCTCCTCTACTTTCCCTTTTTGGTTGCTTAGTCATTTTTCTGAATATGTCTCATGCTTTTATATCACAAGTCCAACCGACCGCTTCCCCATTCCATAATTGGCCACTTTTTCCATCGTCGGTTCCTGGGTAGGCTTTCTCAACATTGTGCTTCCATTGTTCCACGACCTACAAACAACACCCAGAGTTTCACGATATATAAATTGATCGTCAAAGTCCGTCATCATGCCTTGTTATGTGTTACACATTTTGCAGTGAAAAGTTTGGAGACATACAATTTGACCATTGGTCCCTCACGTCTCCTAAGTATAACTTATGACCCTTTTTTGAAGCTTGACTGACTGCTTTCCATACTTCTCCATTTCTTGGAATCTCTTTCACGGGTCGTCAGGTTGGAGGGTTCATGAAATGTCCAATCCTTAATCTCTCTTTGCCATCCCTACCACCTTTGCACTTCTTTCTAGATATGCAATTATTAAGCTTTAATGCTAACAACTCATCATGCAAGAACCATAAATATTGTCATTAATGTATGAAAGGTTGGAGGATATCTTCCATTAATACAAATTAAACAAAGATTTGTGGAGGGTTATATTATACCTACCGAGTTTTCATTTCAAGCATCATGGAATATATTTCACGTGTCATACGGTTGGCAGCTTCATGAAATCTCCAATTCTTAATCTCTCTTCATCGTCCCCACCACCTTCACACCTTTTTCTAAGTATAAAATTAGTAAGCTTTAATGGTAACAATTGATTATGCAGGAACCGTAGAAATTGTCATTAATCATCAAAAGCCTCACAGAGATCTCCCATTGATACGCATTAAACCAAGATTTGTGGGGGGTTATATTATCCCTTCTGAGTGTTCATTTCAAACATCATCTGGATAAAACGGACGTTCTCATCAACTTATGACAGCAACTCGATAACAGTTATGTCCGGATACAGTAAGCACCTCTGGGCATGATGACCAGAAGTTTTAGTGGTCCAGGGCATATTCTTACTACTTGTCTACTTTCGCCCAAAATAAAGTAAGGAGATGGTCCCTTGGTGCACTAAGAGATATATTTCAAGCCAAATAATTACAAGGAAAACCCCCTGCTCAGACAACCCCCCCCCCATGCGTTGATGGTCGATGCAGAGGTTGATGCGGTCGATTGCGAGCCAGAAGAATATGATATGATGGACAGTGATATGGAGATGGATGATGGAAATGCATATGTTGTTCCCACTCATGTGCCCAAATTGAAATCCACCATAACATAGGGAACTTCCTAGCTCAACAATGACGACCCTAACAATACCAAAGGAAGGGGTTTTGGAAAATAAATCGACGTTGAACGCAATAGTTTCTTTGCAGATCAAGAGTTTGAGTCTCTTGACTCGAATGGAGGTCCTCACCCTCAGGGATGTATCCTTTCCTTCCATTTTTAGGGTTTTGGATTGGTTTTGATTTGTCCCTGGTGCATGTTGTGTCCCTGAAGTCTTTGACTGTAAGGAGATGGTCTCTTGGTGGGCTGAGAGATATATTTCAAGACAAAGAATTATTCAATTATGGGACCACTCTCCTGTTCTCTAGAGATACAATTAACATCCTAGGGGGTGAGGACCAGAACTCCCAATGGTGCAAGGCATATTCCTACTACTCATCCCCTTCTGCCCAGAATGAAGTAATTTGGACCTCTGGAATTGCTTGCACAGGTTGTGTCCCTGAAGTATTTGCCTGTAAGGAGGTGGTCTCTTGGTACCCTTCTGCCCAAAATGAATTAATTTGAACCTCTAGAATTTCTCATGCAGGATGTATCCCTGAAGTCTTTGGCTCTAAGAAGGTGGTCTATTGGTGCGCCGAGAGACCTATTTCAAGCCAAAGAATTATTCCATTGCAGAACCACTCTCATGCTTCTTTTTCACCTCAAGTTATCCACAATATGTTGAGATTTATGCAACCAACATTGACCTTCAGAGGAGAATACTGCAAGGATTTCCTAAAAAAATATGATAATCAATTTTGTATGCATGTTGAAGAGCTTTTTGATTCCTCCTGCATGTTGTCGTACTAGATGAACAACACAAAATTGTATGCATATGTTTTTTTGTAACTCCTCTACCTGTATTTATGAAAAATATGTTCAATGCTCCGGTGCAAAGAACTCAGTCCAATGTCTATGGATAAATATATATTACCCACTATTTTTATTATAGATTTACTATTAAAAAATTGTCTTGGAATATTGTTTGGTGCTTCTTTGTTGGATTTAACACCTCTTCTCATTTGTATGGTTCGATAGTCTCATAATTCTTAAATATTGTATTGACTCAAGTAATTTGATCAAATATGAAGCATTGAACAATTATATGACAATGCATTGTGTCGATCAGATGAGGCTTCTATGGAAACATAAATGAATTTCTCACAGTTTCAAACCAACATTCAATTCCATTTTTAATGTAGATAGAACATAGCAACACTAATTCACGCTGCGGGAGTTGGGGCCCCGCCCAATAAGTTTCATTCTCATATCAACCTTGTTGAGCGAACAATTTATTATTTCCCTCTCCCTTCCTTGATTCCTTCACTCGAAAAAGGAAACATATTATTGGTTGTCCATCCCTTGGCCTCTATTTGAGCACTTTTACTTTATTAATGAAATTACCAAATTTCTTCTTCGCAAATATTTTGAAAAAAAAAATGATATATGCTAGTTGAAGTCAAATGGGGCTATGAAATCAACCACAATATTTAAATTCAAGTTTTTCATTGTTATACTTACGGTCAAGTTGACAGTACAATAAGTTTATTTCTAGATATGCAATTATTAAGCTTTAATTCTAACAACTCATCATGCAGGAAATTTAATACTTAAAATAATATTTCAAGGCATTAAACAATGTATCAAAAACACAATTACTCCCACAGGTTGCAATAAAAACAAATCTTCAACAAAGCATTGGCTGACACACCCCAGTCGCCTGAAATGACCAATAATAAAATCTACGAAATCGACCTCTCTATTATCAAATCAACAAAGATGAATATTATGGGATCAGATAATTTTTTTGTGTGTGAGAATTGAATTGGAAAAACTTGTTACTTAGTCTACTTTTTTTAAGGCCTTATCATGGTAAGAATGCAAACTTATCCTAACCCACTGTTATCTACAAAATCCAAACATCAATAGCGCCTGTAAATCAAATATACATAGTTATAGCCAAAAATCAAGTTATAGTTTATATTTGCATTTTATCACACCCTTTTTAATGATACAAGCCTAATAGAAAACGAGTATGTGGATAAAATATTGGACTAGAAAATGATGGTTTTGCAACAATGGGGCTTGTTTGAGACCAATTCCGTCTTATGAAAATTTCCCTCCGCTTTTCTATTTTCCCACTCTCTTGTATCCCCTTCTTTTCCCTCTTCTAAACTTAATCGAATTCCCCTTTCTTTTTCCCCTCTACTTTCTCTTTCTAGTTACTTAGTCCTTTTTCCGAAAATGTCTAACTATGCGGGTTGGCGGACTCATGGGTTCACATTTCCACTCATGCTTTTATATCACAACTCTGATCGACCGCTTCCCCATTCCATACTTAGCCACTTTTTTTATCACGGATTCCCGGGCAGGCGGGCTCTAGATTGCACTTCCATTGTTCTGTGACCTACAAACAACACATGGACTTCTATAATATACAAATTGATTTCCAAACTCCCACATCATCCCCTCTTTCGTGTTACACATTTTGCACTCAAAATTTTCAAGACATCCAATTTGAACATCGGAGCCTCACGTCTCCTGAGGATCTCTTGTCACCCTATTTTGAATCTCGTTCGACCTCTTTCCATTCTTGGCCATTTCTTGGAATCTCTTTCACATATCATCGGGTTGGCGGGTTCACCGAATCTCCAATTCCTAATCGTTGTTTCATGTGCCCGCCACCTTCGCACTTCTTTCCAAGTATGCAATAAGTAAGGTTTAATGTTAATATCTCATCATGCAACAACTGTAAATATTGTCATTAATGATAAAAAGGCTCGAGGATACAGTCACGCTGACTATCCCTACACAACTTGTCCAGAAACATGCAGAAAATATCTTGTCAGGTAATGGGATATCTATTACAAATTTCAATATATTAGTGAAAACAAGTCTGACTAACCGTTTCCATATTCCATACTTAGCCACTTTTTTTATTGCGGTTTCCTGGACAAGAGGGCTCAATATTGTGCTTCCATTGTTCTGCGACCTGCAAACATTACCCGGAGTTCCGTGATATACAAATTGACCACTAGACTACCCATCATTCCCTCTTCTTTGTTACACGTTTTGCACTCAAAACTTCTGAGACATACAATTTGACCATCGGGCCCTCACCTCTCCTAAGTATCCCTTGTAATCCTATTTTGAAGCTCGACCGACCACTTTCCGTACTTATCCATTCCTTAATTGCTCTTCCATGTCCCTGCCACCTTCGCACTTCTTTCTAAATATGAAATTAGTAATATTTAATGCTAACAGCTCATCATGCAAGAACCGTAAAGATTGTCATTAATAAGCGAAAGGCTCAAGGATATCTCCTATTAATATGAATTAAACCAATATTTGTGGAGGGTTATATTATCCCTTCCGAGTTTTCATTTCAAACATCATGGAATGTCTAAATGTGCAGGTTGGCGGACTCACGGGTTCACATTTCCACTCATGCTTTTATATCACGACTCCGACCGACCACTTCCCCATTCCATACTTAGCCACTTTTTCGATCATGGATTCCCAGGAAGGCGGGCTCTAGATTTAACTTCCATTGTTTCGTGACCTACAAACAACACCCGAAGTTCCGTGATATAAAAATTGACCACCAGACTCCCACATCATCCCCTCTTTCGTGTAACACATTTTTCACTCAAAAGTTTTGAGACTTACGATTTGATCGGTGGGCCCTCACGTCTCCTGAGGATCCCTTGTCACCCTATTTTGAAGCCCGTCTGATCGCTTTCCATACTTGGACATTTCTTGGAAGCTCTTTCATGGATCGTCGGGTTGGCGGGTTCACGAAATATCCAATTCCTAATCATTGTTCCCCATGCCCGCCACCTTCGCACTTCTTTCCAAGTATGCAATTAGTAAGGTTTAATGCTAACATCTCATCATGCAACAACCACAAATATTTTCATTAATGAGCTAAAGGCTTGAGGAGATAGTCACACTGACTATCCCTACACAACTTGTCTAGAAACATGCAGAAAAGATCTTTCCAGGTAATGGGATATCCATTACAAATTTCAATATATTAGTGAAAATGAGTCTGACCGACTGTTTCCCTATTCCATACTTAGCCACCTTTTCGATTATGGGTTCCTATATAGGTAGGCTCAATATTGCGCTTCCATTTTTCCATGACCTACAAACAACACCCAGAGTTCTACGATATACAAATTGAGCACTGGACTGCCCCATCTTGCCCTCTTTCGTGTTACACATTTTCACTCAAAACTTCTGAGACATACAATTTGATCGTCAGTCCCTCACCTCCTGAGTATCCCTTGTAACCCTATTTTGAATCCTGACCGACCACTTACCATACTTAGCCATTCCTTAATCACTCTTCCCCATCCCTACCACCTTCACACTTATTTCTAAATATGCAATTAGTAAGATTTAATGCTAACAGTTCATCATGCAAGAACCGCAAAGATTGTCATCAATGAGTGAAATGCTCGACGAGATATCCCATTAATACGCATTAAACCAATATTTGTGGAGGATTATATTATCCCTTCCGAGTTTTCATTTCAAACATCATGGAATGTCTTTCGCGGCTCGTCGGGTTGGCGGGTTCATGAAATCTCCAATTCTTAATTGCTCTTTGTCGTCCCCACCACCTTCACACTTATTTCTAAGTATGCAATTACTAAGATTTAATGCTAACAACTCATCATGCAGGAATCGTAGAGATTGTCATTAATGAGAGAAAGGCTTGAGGAGATCTCCCATTCACGTGCATTAGACCAATATTTGTGGATGGTTATATTATCCCTTCTGAGTGTTCATTTCAAACATCGTCTGGAGAAAACAGATGTTCTCTTCAACTTATGGAAGCAGATCAATAGTAGTTATATGGAGATACAGTGAACATCTTTGAGCGTGAGTACCAGAACTTCTAGTGGTCTAGGGCATATTCTTACTACTCATCCCCTTTCGCCCAAAACGATGTAATTTGGACCTCTGGAATTTCTCGTGTAGGTTGTGTCCCTGAAGTCTTTGATTGTAAGGAGGTGGTCTCTTGGTGCGCCAAGAAATATATGTCAAGACAAATAAGTATTCCACTGCGGTACCACTCTCCTTTTTCTTTGTCACCTCAGGTCTTCTGCAAGATGTTGAGATTGTTGGAGCCAACATTGACCTTTAGAGGAGAAGACTGCAAGGAGTTCCTAAAAAAGCATGACAACGGGTTGGACCTCTTACCCGAGTTCCTAGAATACCCGACGACAATAACTGAAGATATCACAAGGTTGCAGGTTAGTTCGTTTAGAAATCCATTATGGGAAATTGCCTAGTTGTTTACAAGAAAAATGGGACAAGGATCCACAAGAAGCATTTCCCGCATGATTCTTTATATTTTGTATTTCACGGTCAAGGAACAATCCATTTTTTATTGGGGGAAGCTAATTTCCATTGCAATATGTTCCCAATTGTCATGATTCAAACAAGAGAAGACATTTTATATGTCATCCTACTTGGTTTTTGTGATAGCGCATTGTTGTCTGATTCCAAAATTGTCTGTGTCCAAGAAGGTAAATTGTGAATTCAACCCAATAACCTTCTAGTACCATGCCTTGTGGAGGCACAAGGCCTCCCATTGTTTTTATGAGGTTTTTAATGACTTTGTCTCAGTTTTCAAAGATTTGTTGTTAGGAAAGGATGATCCCCGGATGTCTGACTAGGAAACCAAGTTTTTGGATAGGAAGGGGACACTTGAAACAATGGAGAATTACAGTGTAATAATTATTTTTGGCTCCAAGGAAAATCCTACTTTCCTTCCATGTCACATTACGGACATTATGTTTGTTACAAAAATTGCAAGGAAATACAACTATTGGTTGCATTTTTTCCATGAGAAGGGAAAAAATAAGTTCATTCCTCTTCCTTGGAAAGATAGGGACTTCATGTTCAGGAACATCAATAAGATTGATGAATTTGCAGGCCATTTCAACAACTTGAACCTAATATATGTTGAAAGGATAAGAGGTTTCAACTATAATGGGATTTTTGTAGAACATTTACTAGCAGTTGGCTTCAACAATTCTTTTATCCATACACACCTAAACGAAGACAAAGAAAATGAAGAAAACACACCAGCTTCTGACGTTGGTGACCTAGAGACATTGCAAAGAACCAATGAATTGCACACACAACAAGGAAAAGGCCTCGGTGAGAAGTGTTTCCAATCCCCATTTGCCACTCCCAAGAGTAAAAAATCCCGGAGCATCGCTCCAATGGCCCACCCCATTAAGAAAGAAACCCGGAATTATTCAAATGGAGGAGGAGATAAGAACCCTCCTCGGGGTAAAATTTATAGTTCTCACAAGCTTCCCATGAGGAAGAAGAGAAAAATTGTTGTGGAACAAATAGAAGAGCCTGAAACTGAAAGTGAAGACATGGAACTTGAGACTGATCTGGATAGCGTATTCCATGACATTGATCATCCCTGGGACACGATCCACCATAATCCACTAATGGAAATAGTTGAGACCGATATTTTTGACGAAGATGAATCCTTCGTATTCCATGGCATTGTTTTTTATAGCAAATCTAAAAATTTAATTATTGAAAAGAGAGATGTAAGAAATAAGAAAGGGAAATCTCGTTCAAAGATTCACCTTAGGAACATGCAGTCATCCCAAATCTCTCGAATTCACCGAGAAACCAGATATTCTCTTGATGATTCCATTGGAGGAATTGAGGTGGAGAATGCTAGACTGAAGGACAAAATCAAGGAATTGGGGGAAGCTTTGATTCCTATCCCATTTCTTTCCAATCCTTTAGCAATAACCATGCCGACCACCCCTATAGCCAAGTTAAAAGGATCCTCCAGCCTCCTCACATCATGTAGAGGCTATGTGGAGAAGAATATCAAGAAAATAATGGAGCTAATTACTCAAGTCTGGGAAACATCAAAAGGTCTAGATTCCTTTGGAACGAGGGCACATGCCTTGCAAGAACATTTGTAGGAAGATTTAAAAAATGAAGAAGGTCTCTATCTAGAGACGGTCCTCCCTTTTGGCATCAATGTGACCAACATGACAGAAAAGAGAAGAAGAGAGGAAGATCTCCCCTCCCCAAACTGGATCAAGAAATTAAATGCATGCTAGAAAGATAAAGTTAATAACCTACATCTCATTGTCCAATCATGTCAACAAGCCATATCAAAGAAAGAATAATTATTCAAAATGCTGACTGAAATAGACTTAGCCAGAAGTACCAACGAGGTCCAAGACCCCAACTTAATCCTCAACTCCTTGTCCTTAACAAATCAAGACTTCGACGAACAAGTTGATATTTTTAAGGGGTTGTTTTTAGAAAAGTTTTATGACATCCTTGAATATGGTGAAGATGATGTGGACAACTGGCTAGTGGACTATTCGGTACAAAATGAACAAATTGAACAGGCTCTGCGTAATCTTTCTATCGATCTAAGGAAATTAGAAAGCGATCTTTTCAACATAAAAATATGGCATGAGATCAACATGGACCCCATGAGAAGCTACATTGAATAATAGATCCAAAGGGAAATCGAAAATCTCACTAATGAAGGGAAACAAGCGGTTGGCACAATTCTAGCAACCGTTGACGAGAGCAATAAAACAACATCAACAAGCAAATAACAAAGGGGGAGAGAGATACCATCATAGTAAGTCTATATTGATCACATCATTCTTTCTTTATCAATCCAGTTGTTCCACCTCTTTAAATAGAAATGTCTAACCAAAGACCGATAACTTCCAATTTCTTTTTTTCCGGTCTTGATCTCTACCGTCACCCACTTCTTCTTTCTACAGTCCTATTTCTTGTACTTATTTATTTTATGGTCCATGGGAGCCCCAATCCTAGTCTATATGAAAAATGCATTTAAATTTCGAGGAACATGTAACGAACATTATTATTTTTTGATAAATTTCAAAGAAAACTACTTCGGGAACAATCTTGACGGTATTTTGTAACCATGTTTTCAAAATGAAAAGCTAGAACTTCTCTTTATGCATGTCGGTCATCTTCTTTTATTTTTATGTCAGGAATTTTTTTTTATTTAATCTGAATGTTTAATGTGTGTGATTCCTGGTACTATTTTCCAGGAACCTTTATTTCAAAAAACAAAAAAAACATTTTCTATCATTTTGTATTGCTTTAAAGTCATTATGAAGAAAATTCTCTAAGTCCCACATTTGAACTATACACGCCCCAGGAAAAACTTAAAGAGGAGTACCACATATATAAAAAAAATGCAGTAGGATTGACATCCTCATTAGGTTTTTTTTTTTGGTTCTAATGGATTCAAGGGTCAACAAACTTGTAAATACATCTGCAAGAATATCCGCAAAAATAGAAACATTCAAAAAAAATTATCATTTCCAAAAAAGCAATTAGGTGGAAAGACATGTTAAAAATATACCAGTTGGTACTATACTGAACTGTCATAGGTATCTTAGAAATATTTATGTTCTTACAAATATCTCAGTTGTATAGGCATGTTACAAATATGCCCTCTTCCTGGAGAGAAATTGCAGATCAACATCTGCAAAGTGGGCTTGTTGTCACAAACAAAAGTTCCAGGAAAAGGCCATCTTCCTCTATCTCGACACATTATTTTCACACAGTTTACATTAACTTCAATGAGATGAAAACTCGTGAAAATAAGCAATCATGTTAGGTGTGTGTTAATATATAGAAAAAACTAGCAAACACAAAGGTCACACAAGAATATCAAAGAATCTTCGACATTGGACACATTTTCAAAAAAATATATATTGGTTTCTTTGCCACTACATATAACTTTATTTATCCTATTAAAAATTAAATAAGTGAGTATGAAGATTTAAATGAACTCCATAAATACATTAAAGGTATAAAACCTACAAGGTAGGAACGAAAATTTCGAACATGGAAAGTCAGACTCCAACAATATATCAAGTTACATGTGATGGGTATATCTGTGTTTTTTTAGTAGTTATCTGTTGTACAACTGGTAATAGGAAAAATTAAAGAATCTTATTAAGAAAATAAAATCAAGATGGATTATGCAAAACAAAGTATAATTAGAATGAGAATACTTTAAAAAACTAAATGGTTTCAATGCCAGAATTTCTCTAGGAGATTAACGCTCTAGCGCCTTCTCTTTCTGAAATGAATGTGAGCCATTGATCAGTTTCCACTCTTCCATCTGGGCGACCCTAGTACTTTAGCATCCCTCCTAAAGTTTTACCGACTTGCCAATTTTAGAACTCCCCTGGCCATATTTAGCGATGGAACACATTTCTCACAAAGTGACTTTCTCGCTAATTACTTGTTGACCCGATATTAATATGATATTATCATTAACTAATTCGGAAATTAGGGACTCCGGCTCTTCGGGGCTATGGGCTTCATGGGAAATGTGTATGTTCTGGAAGGAAAAATCTTGAAGTGACATTCTCCCGGGGTCATGTAGCAGCCTAACATCTTATGGTTTTTGTGTCGCGCAGTGTCACGTGTCTTTTTTTCATGGATACCATATGTACCTCCTCCTGCTTGCCATGTGTTCGCGATAGTTTCCATTTCTCTCCGATAATTTGGGCTTCTCATTCTCCCATGGTCCCCCCATACCTATGCATTTATTCCCATTCCAACCCGACAGGGACTACGCTGCCATGCAACACTTGTTCATTAAGTTGTTATCTTTTAAAATATAGATAGTAGAGTTGTTATGTTTTAAAATAGAGATAGTAGAGTTGTTATGTTTTAAAATATAGAAAGTAGAGTTGTTATTGATAGTAATTTTAAACATATTTATTTATATTTAATTTTTCGAATATAAAAAATAAAAATAAAATTTTTTTACAGCAAACTAATAAACTATTTATTGTTTTTCTTAAAGTGTAATAAATTAAAATTGGTTTTAATGGTCGATAGCTACCACCACCATCATAATTATTAACAATTAGTAGTATATATTATTATTAATTTTATATATTTTTATTAATGGTTTATATAATAGTAGATATTATATTAGTGGTTTTGTTGGATAGTTGGTTTGGACAGTTGGTCGTTATCTATGTCAACCCTTGTAGAGGTCCAGAGATGTGGATAAGATTGTTGGATAGTTGATTGAAATTTGTATGATCAAGATTGATGGTGAGTTAGTTGGGTGCATTTGATGTAGTCTGCATGTAGCCCGGAAGGTGTGGTTATGGGACCCAAAGTTGGTTGTGTTTATGAACATGAAGGAAAATTTAATTGCATGTGAGACTATCGTATATGGATAGTGCATGTCGTGTCATTTCCAGTGATATGTGGTACATCATGTGGTTCCTCACAATTAGGGAGATATGGCCTTGTGAAGATGGAATACCCTCAAATAATCATCTAGAAGTTCCTAGAAGGTCAACAAAGAAGTCAATTATTCTAGAATCTCCTAGAAAGTCATCAAGAAGGTTGCTAGTGAAAGTGGTTGCAACTAGAAGTTAATTATGGGTAAAGTTGTTGCAAAAGAAAATAATTAAAAATAAATTAGTTGCAACAAGGAATTGTGAGCTTATTAATTATGGGTAAAAGTGGTTGCAACAAGAAAGTGGGTTAGCCCTAAAAGAAATAAGATGGGTAAAATAGTTACAAGATGGCCCCTAAAGGAAGGCACTTGAAAAGTATAAATAAGAGATCAGGAGACTCCCATTACCACTTATTGAGAACATTGAATATCTATCTAGAGAATTTGTTATGGCCTATTTTTGGTCTTTTGGTAAAGGCGAGTTGTTGCAGAAATAGAAAAAGGAATATAAACACATTGTAGGAACAGAAAGGTGCATCAGTGCTGAAACAAAAATAGGTACAAAAAGGCGGGTGGCTACAGAAACAGAAACGCATTGCAGGAACAAAAAGGTGTGGAACTGTAGAAATAGGAATAGAAAAGTGAGCGACTACAGAAACAAAAACATAACAGAAATGCATTGCAAGAACAGAAAGGTGTGCGACTGCATAAACAAAAATAGGAATAGAAAGGCGAGCGACTACAAAAGCAAAAACAAAAACAAAAACACATTGCAAGAACAAAAAGGTGTGTGACTGCAGAAACATAAATAGGAACAAAAAGGAGAATATGAGGTAGAAAGGATGAGGTAAAGTAAAGGGGATGTTTGTTCCAGGTTGCAGCAAGGCATAATGATGCAACAAGGTTGCTACATGATTAAACGTATGTCTATATACATGTTTTGAAGGTTATATCTTGGTGATGGTATGGTACATGTTGAGGTATATTTTTGTGATGTTATGGTGCATACTTGAGGCTTGGTATATTGTGTTATGAGGTTGCATCTTGGTGATATTGATGAGCATGCTAGAGGCATGTGTTTGTGAGCTTTGGTATATGACTTGAGGCACATCATTGGATGCATGGAACATGTTGGTTGAAGTCTACTTGTTGAAATCAATTGTTGGAGCATTTCTTGGTTTATTGGTGTATGGCATGATATGATATATGATTGGTACATGCTATGGTGTTGATGTACATGGTTGATGTGCATATTTGGAACATGGTGTGGTACTTGGTATGGTGCATGGTTGATTCACTTGGCATGGTACAGGTTATGGTGCATGGTTGATCCATGGTTTGGTTGATGGAAAACTAAGAGGGGCGGGGGGGGTGAATCAGTTGTTACTGTGCTTAAACAATTATGCACATTTTAAACTCTTTACAGAACACTCAATGATGATCACGATAATGCAAGGAAGTAAGCAATAGAATATTCAACATCAATCAAACACATGAAATACACAGAGACAGATATGCCTGAGGAAACCCATAAAGGGAGAAAACCTCTTCTTCTTGATATGATAAGTAGTCTTTATTTTCTGTACATTATCATTCTTATGAGAACCAACGCATTTTGAGGCTACCACCTATGATTTACAAGCATCAACTTGATGAGAGAACCAACTCTCTTGATTCTCTAGCACCCACTAGAAGGAAGCATCAAATCCCTGACTGTTCCAGCACCAACTATATGGAAGCATCAACTTCCAGTTACATAGGAACCAACCTGTATAACAAAGAACAATAGTTCTCCCTTGCACCACCCTACCACCCTGTTTTTTCTGGCAGCAACCAGATGGAAGCTACAACTCCCTGTGTTCAAGCACCCACTTGAAACTCTGAGGACAACAATCCTCCCTAGCACCACCCTACCACCCTGAGATATAAATCTTTGTTATAGAAATTTATTACAGTGATACAGTATTTATCAATGACTTACCAGTCTCATCATTGTTCTGCTACACTGCTCTTCTCTTCTTGCATTAGTGTCTTCCTACTCGCATCTTCTTGCGATTTATGTTCTTCTTCTCTGTCTATGAATGCACACCTCAAATTTCTCTTCATATCTTAGATATGCATTTTTTTCTATGTATTTCTTCTGCATTTTATGCTTTGTGCACCATTTCCATTCTCTACGCTATGCCTCTTATGTGTGCTTCATCTCCTGTGCATAGCATGCTTCTTCCCACATGAATTACTATTAAAATAAGAAACCATCTCTTCTTTGTTATGCATATATTTATCATGCCAAGTCTTCTTCCAGATCATACACTCAACTCTTCATCATATCTAGTGATTATACTGAGTCTGTTCTTCATTAGTGGTCATTATCCAAAGATTCTTTGGCTTCTCTGGAAGTTACAGTCTTTGACACTTTTCCATATTTCAATTGTCTCTATGATGAGTCTTCATTCCACTGGCAGTTACCTCGAGACTCTTCAACTCCTCTGGTGATCACCCTGAAGCTCTTCAAATTATCTGTAAGATGCAATCACTCTGTTTCTGGAAGTTACAAAGAGAACCTTTGCGCGTTCATCCCTTTGGCACCTTTTCCCTTCCTAAGAAAAACTTCACAGCAGGCGCTATATTTTCTTGCTACACCCCTTCCTTTTACGTTACCATGAGCTATGATTAGATGCCTATACAAAAGGTTCTTCTCGAACTCGGTCTTGTGAGTTCTAGATCTGTTTCTTGATATGACCTTGGGCGATGGTCTCTCGTGACCATGTGATTGCGGGCATGAACTCTCTTCTCGTTATCCCCCTGTCGCATGTGACCTTAGGCTACATCCTTGCATAAGTGAACTATTGCGGACGCGTCCAAGAGTGGTTTGGGATCAACCACTTTTCTCCCCGCAGTCCACCTCCAGCTGCCACATACCCTTTCTCCAAAACCGTGGTTTCAATTGTGGCCCGCTCACGAAAAATTAAGACCCGAGTATGTTTTGACTGCACAATACAATGGGATCGTCGATCTCATGATCTTAACGGTGTTCCTTCGATCAATGACTCTAATCTATCTTCCTTTCCTGCCTTCTTTCCTTCATCCACGTGTGATCCTTAGTCTCAACGACCAAGTGACATGTGGCCCTCCAAACCAATGGACGAGATTGGTTTCTCCTTTCGGGCTTCAGGAGTCTCGATTCTCAAACTTCACTTGCTCCTGGAGAATTTCACCTGGAGTCCATGATCTAACAATGCGTGGTCTTATCGAATCAATGGTCACAATCCCTTTTGGTATTCGGGGCTCGGAAATCTCAACTTTCCAACCTTTCAACCTTCCTTTTCTTTTTCCTGGAGCTGACAATCCACTGACGTGTGTCCTTTTCGGATCAATGGTCATGATCCTTTCATGTCTCTGGACTTCAAGATTCTCAAGTCTCAACTGGAAATCCTTGAAGTGATATTTCTTTGAAATATCGGATCAGCTGACATGTACTCCCCTTGATGATCAACGGTCGAGATTTGTGTTCGTCGAATTTCACGTTCTCCCTATCCACAAACTTCTGAAGTTGTGGATCTCACGCCACCTATCCTCCTCTACGACAGACGGTTGTCATAACTTCTCCCTTCGGAACTTCAGGATTTCAAATTTTCAAACTTACACTATCCTTCCATTGTACTATGATCAATGATTGAGAATACACCCAAAGTGATCTTTTAGATCGGATGACTTGTGTCCTTGCTGACGTGGTCTGCCACATGTCCTTACTGATGTGGTCTACCACATATCCTTGCTGACGTGGTTTCCTGACGTGATCTCCCATGTCTCCTTTGCTGACGTGGGTGAGAYGTGTAGGCAGTGTAGTGGAGTGTGGAGGCAGAGCACGGTAGTGGAGTGTGACGTGTAGCGGGTAGTGGAGTGTGACGTCGGAGCATGGAGGTGGTAAGTATGAGTGGTTTGGTGGTTTACTCAGACGGGGGGTTAGGCAGTGGGTGAGACGTGTAGGCAGTGTAGTGGAGTGTGGAGGTAGAGCACGGTAGTGAAGTGTGATGTCTAGCAGGTAGTGGAGTGTGACGTCGGAGCATGGAGGTGGTAAGTATGAGTGGTTTGGTGGTTTACTCAGACGGGGGATTAGGCAGTACATGCTAATGAGTGAGGGGGGTCCGAGTTAACAGGTAGGTGGCATCTATGAGGGTCCCACATGGAAAATACTACCAACTCAGACCCCCCCCATGGTTAAAGGAATAAATATCGAGGGGGTCTGATATACCCCATCGACCATAGATCTGAGTGCCCGATTATCGGCCACTGAGATTAGCGCACCTTCTAAATTATCCTGTCCTTCCACTTATTTCGATCTGAAAGCTAACAAAAATTCAGGTGATCGAGATCTCAGATCTTAGCCCTTGCTTATCCTATCCTTCCACTTGAATCAATCTGACATCTGAAATTTACTTCAAATGATCCGATGGTTGAGTATTTATTTCGACTCTCCAGGTCTCTAGACTTCAGAGATTTCAAATCTCAAACTGATGCTTTGGATCAGACGACCTAGATTCACTTCGGACGATCTGATGCTTGAGATATTCTTCAGATGATCTGATGGTTGTGATATTATTTGGATGATCCAATGGTCGAGAATGTACTTTGACTCTCTGGGTCTCCGGACTTTAGGGATTTCAAATCTCAAACTGAAAAATATGAAGTGATAATTTTCTGGAGCTTAACCTCCTCTCATCTTTATACCCGAACTAAATGTTGTTCATTGATCATGATCCTAGATCGATGGCTCGATATGTCTGTGATGCAACTCTTCTATCTTATCATGTCCTTCCCATCGAAATTTATCTGACGGTTGACAGGAATTCGGATAATCAAATTCTCAATCATTTTCCCCCGCTTATCCTATCCTTCCATTAATTCAATCCAACGGTTGTTGGTCCTCTGGATCGGTGATCCAATGACCACTGTCTCTCTTCCTACAAGTTTGTCTCTTGGACCTCGTTTATGCATATAAATAATGCTATATGTCCTGAGATTTGGCAATGAAGTTAACCTCATCCCTATCACACACTTGCGCTCTGCGTGCAACTCTGTGCTATTCCTCCTAATTTTGATTCCTTCTACAAACTCACGGATTCTAAGGAATCATGTGCACTCTCCTTGTTGCCTTCATGATATCCTCTAGCTATTTGGAAACTCCAACTCTCTGCCCTATGCTTGTCCTCATGAGCGTTAGAAAACAATTTCTCATGGTCTCATGCTTTCCTGTTTTTCGTCATTTCTTCCAATATTCCATCGTCGCTATTGTTCTTGCCATCAATGCAAGCACACTATGCCTGTAAACATGCCAACAATCTCTCCCTTTGGCATTGATGGAAACCCTGAAAGACTGCATTGTTTTCCTTAGACCTCCAACTGTAGCATCCAGACCATTCCTTTTCTCCTCCTTTGACATCAATATCAAAGAAAACATGCTCCCCCTAAGTTGTTGCAGTACTTTTCGGAGGTATCAGATATTCAACCAACACATACTCCCCCTGACAGGATAGACTCTCTTATTTGAGTCCTGCAGAGTATTTGTATCGAACTCAGAGTCTTCTCCTTATGATTCTTGGACCTATTCATCTTCAGCTTCAGTTGTGTTCTCTGTAGCAGACTCAATATTCCTCACCTCTCTTACTAGGATTCCTTCATCAAACTCTCAACTACTCCATTTTGATGTGGAGTTCTTGGGATTGTGTATTCTCTCTTGATCCCATGTTTATCACATAATTACTTGAAATCACTTGACATAAATTCTCCTCCTTTGTCTGATCCTACTGCTTTTAACCTATTGTCTGTTTGATTCTCAATTAAATCTTTAAATATTTTAAATTTCTCAAATGCTTCAGTATTTTTTTTTAGAAAAGAAACCCAAGTGAGTCCAAAGTAATCATCAATGATCATCATGAAGTAGTTTTACTTCCCTGTGCCTTCCTAACTTGATGGTCCACATAAATCCATATGAACTAATTGGAGTGGTTTCTCCATTGAAGTAGATTTCTTTGGATTTAAACCATGTCCTGGTTAGCTTTCCTACTTGGCAGGGTTTACACACAGAATCTAGTGGCTTTGATCATTTTGGAAGATCTTTTACTACCTCAAGATTTTTTAGCTTAGTTAAGTGGTCAGATTTTAGATGTCCAAATATCCTATGCCATAACCATCTTTCACCATGTTTGCTTAGATGACACTCTTTTCTATCTTCTTCCAGCACACATGCATTATTATCTATCCTTATGTCTTTAGCGACCACTTGTCCTAAGTTTAAATTCTTTACCTTACAATATTTGGAAGTGAACACCTCTTCACAGCCTCTGTCACACATTTGACTTACACTGAGCAAATTATGTTTCAGACCATGTACAAGCAAAACATCATGGGCATCTCCTTTGCCATTACTCAAACTCACCATCCCTTTACCCTTGATTTTACCTAGTTCATCATTTCCAAAGGTCACATTTCCTATTTTGCTTTTACCTATAGACATAAGCTTATCCTTGTCTCCAGTCATGTGCTTGGAACATCCACTGTCTATATTCCAGGGGTCTTTTTGTTTTTGAGCTGAAAGTAGTAGAACACATTTTTCACTATCTTTCTTTTTCAATGTGTTGGCATTTCTAGCTAAGAGCTTTATCCTTGGATCTACTTTGTAATTATTCAGATGGCAATTTGAAGCATTGTGGCTGAAGTTATGATCGTTATAGCATTCGATCTCATCGTTCAATAGGTCAAAGAGATTGGTGCATTGTTTTCTACACATTGGTTTTTTAGTTATATGTTGCAAATATTGTTTGTTTCTTGATCTCCTCAGTTGCATGTCTCTAAACTTAATTTGAAAATTTGCAATCTTATGACCAAAATTAGAGCAGTAAAAATAGTAACCATGGAAGAAATTTTGGTACCTTAAGGATGCCCTTCTTCTTGGCATTTGTTGCTCCATCTTCTGATGTATTTGTTTTTTATCGGGGATCGTCTTGTCCTCATTAGTTGTTGGTGGTAGAGTATTCACATGGTCTGATTGTCTGTTGACTTGGAACTTGATCATCTTTATGAGCTCTTTGCTTTCTGGTTGTTTTATGCTTAAACCACTTACATAGCCTAAACCAGTCTTCAACAAAGGAGATCTTTGTTTTCTCATAATGTCATTTAGTTTTGCTGAGTCTTTAATGCTTGGAAGATTTTGGAGATATAATGCTTTAAACTTCTCCATCTCTTTCTTGGTTTTTACTACCTCTTCTTCCAAGGCTTCACATCTTGCCTTATTCTCTAATAATTGTTGTTTCAGAGTGTCCTCTATTTTCTTTGCCTCTTCTAACTCCACTTTTAGTAGGGAAAAGTTTTCATTAGGATTTTTACCATTCTTTTCAAACTGCATCAACAATTGTTTTTGTTTTCTCTTCTTAAGTCTAAGTCTTTCAATATCTTCTAAAGCAATGATTAGTTCACCTTCCATATCAACCAAAACTTATTCATCATTAACATCACTTCATGTTCTCTTATTATCATAATCCTCTTTGGCCATAAGCATAAAGTCATTAACTTTATCTTCACAAGAAGAGTCACTATCTGTGTCTCCTGAAAAGTCACCATTGTTTACACATAAACTTTTCTTTTTAACAAATCTCTTGGACTTGTACTTATCTTCACCTTCAGATTTTTGGCCCTTCTTCTTGTGTGGACACTTGGATGCAAAGTGACATATATTTCCACTATTAAAACATTTGAAGGGAAACTTACCTTGATACTTGTATGATCCTTTCTTTAGTCTTCTCACAAATTTTGCTTCAATTTCATCAGGCTCAAAATCCTCATTCTTATCTACTTTAAATGATGATTCTCTAAAGGTGGGTTTATCTTTAACTTTCCTCATTTAATATGCAGTCAACATTCCTAGAAGTTAATCAAAAGGAAAAGATTGTATATCATTAAGTTCTTCTATAGCAGAGACCTTTGGGATGAACCTATCTGGCAGAGATCTCAAAATTTTTTGAACTAAAAATACATCTTCAATCTTCTCACCAAGACCCTTCATGGCATTCACAAGCTCCTCAACTCTTAAGAAAAAATTATTAACTATTTCATCCTCATTCATCTTTAGTTGTTCAAACTGTAATCTGTAGGTTTGAATCTTGGCATCCTTTACCTTCTCATTACCTTCACAATTGCTAATGATTTTGTCCCACATTTGTTTGGAAGATTCTAAGTGCATAACTTTTACAAATTCTTCTTCTGCAAGCCCACTTAGAATAGAATTCATAGCCTTAGCGTTGAAGCTGAATTCTAGCCTTTCATCTTTATTATCTAGTACAACTGGCTTTACATAACCCGTATCTACCACATCCCAGACATCTGCACCTAAATCCATTATGTAGGTTCTCATCTTAACTTTCCAGAAGGAAACATGTGTTCCATTGAACAGAGGGGCCTTTTTGGTTGAATTTCCTTCATGGCTAGTCATGTTTAAGCTCTAGGATCTACCCTTAAATAAAGGGAACTAGCTCTGATACCAATTGTTGGACAATTGAGAGGGGGGGTGAATCAGTTGTTATTGTTCTTAAAAAAATATGCCCATTTTAAACTCTTTACAGAACACTCAATGATGATCAAAATAATGCAGGGAAGTAAGCAATAGAATATTCAACATCAATCACACACATGGAAAACACAGAGACATATATTCCTGAGGAAACCCATAAAGAGGTAAAACCTCTTCTTCTTGATATGATAAGTAGTCTTTGTTTTCTGTACATTATCATTCTTATGAGCACCAACTCATTTTGAGGCTACCACATCTAATTTACAAGCAACAATTTGCTGAGAGCACCAACTCTCTTGATTATCTAGCACCCAGTAGAAGCAAGCACCAACTCCCTGACTATTCTAGCACCAACTGGATGGAAGCATCAACTTCCCGTTACACAGGCACCAACTTGTATAAAAGAGAACAATAGTTCTCCCTTGCACCACCCTACCACCTTGGTTTTTCTGGCAGCAACCAGATGGAAGCTACAACTCCCTGTGTTCAAGAACCCACTTGAAACTTTGAGGACAATAGTCCTCCCTAGCACCACCCTACCACTGTGAGATATAAATCTTTGTTACAGAAATTTATTACAATGATACAATATTTATCAATGACTTACCAGTCTCATCACTGTTATGCTACACAACTCTGCTCTGCCTACATCAGTGTCTTCCTGTTGGCATCTTCTTGCGATTTTTGTTCTTCTTCTCTGTCTCTGCATGCACACCTTGACTTTCTCTTCATCTCTTAGATATGGATTTTTTTCTATGTCTTTCTTCTGTGTTTTATGCTCTGTGCACCATTTCCATTCTCTGCACTACGCCTCTTCTGTGCGCTTCATCTCCTGTGCACAACTTGCTTCTTCTCGCATGAATTACTATCAAAATAAGAAACCATCTCTTCTTTGTTTTGTGTATATTTATCATTCCAAGTCGTCTGCCATATCATACACTCAACTCGTCGTCCTCTCTAGTGATTATACTAAGTTTGTTATTCATCAGTGGTCGTTATCCAGAGATTCTTTGGCTTCTCTAGCAGTTACAGTCTTAGACACATTTCCATCTGTCAATTGTCTCTATGATGAGTCTTCATTCCACTGGTAGTTACCTCGAGACTCTTCAGCTCCTATGGCTATCACTCTGAATCTCTTTGAATTCTCTGGCAGATGCAACCACTCTGTTTCTAGAAGTTACAAAGGGAACCTTTGCGTACTCATCCCTTTGGCGCCTTTTCCCTTCCTGAGAAAAATTTCACAGTAAGCGCTAGATTTTCTTGCTAAGCCCCTTTCTTTTATGTGACCATGAGTTGTGATCAGACGCTTATCCAAAAGGTGATTCTCGAACTCGGTCTTGTGAGTGCTAGCTCCATTTCTTGATATGACCTTGGGCGATGGTCTCTCATGACCACGTTATTGTGGGAGCGATCTCTCTTATCGTTATCCCTCTGTCGCATGTGACCTCAGGCTACATCCTTTCATAAGCAAACTATTGCGGGCGTGTCCAAGAGTGGTTTTGGATCAACCGCTTTTCTCCCCATAATCCACCTTCAGCTACCACGTACCCTTTCTCCAAAACCGTGGTTTCAATTGTGGCCCGCTCATGAACAATTAAGACTCGAGCATGTTCTGACCTCGCAATGCGATGAGACCGTCGATCTCACGATCTTGACGGTGCTCCTTCGATCAAAGGCTCTGATCTATCTTTCTTTCCTGCCTTCTTTCTTTCATCCACGTGTGATCCTCAGTCTCAACGACCAAGTGACATGTGGCCCTCCAAACCAACGAAGGAGATTGATTTCGTCTTTTGGGCTTCAGGAGTCTCAATTCTCAAACTCCGCTTTCTCCTAAAGCATTTCACTTAGATTCCATGATTTAATGACGTGTGGTGTTCTCAAATAAACAGTCACAATTCCTTTAGGTATTCAAGGTTCGAAAATCTCAACTTTCCAACCTTTCAACCTTCCTTTGCTTTTTCCCGGAGCTGACAATCCACTGACGTGTGTCCCTTTCGGATCAACGGTCATGATCATTTCACGTCTCCGAACTTCGGGATTCTCAAGTCTCAACTGGAAATACTTGAAGTGATATTTCTCCAAAATCTCAGATCGGGTGACACATACTCCCCTTGATGATCAACGATCGAGATTTGTCTTCGGCGAATTTCACGTTCTCCCCATCCATAAACTTCTGAAGTTGTGGATCTTGCGCCACCTGTCCTCGTTGACGATGGACGGCTATCAGAACTTCTCCTTTTGGAACTTCAGGATTTGAATTTTTCAAACTTACACTATCCTTCCACTGTACTATGATAAATGGTTGAGAACACACCCAAAGTGATCTTTCAGATCAGATGACTTGTATCCTTGTTGACATGGTCTTCCACACATCCTTGATGATGTGGTCTGCTGATGTGGTCTACCACATATCCTTACTGACGTGGTTTGTTGACGTGATATCCCATATGTCCTTTTCTTACGTGGTCTGCTGACATGGGTGAGACGTGTAGGCAGTGTAGTGGAGTGTGGAGGCAGAACGCGGTAGTGGAGTGTGATGTGTAACGGGTAGTGGAGTGTGACGTCAGAGCATGGAGGTGGTAAGTATGATTTTTTTGGTGCTTTACTCGAAGGGGAGGTTATGCGGTAAGTGGTAATGAGTGAGGGGGGTCTGAGTTAACAGGAAGGTGACACGTATGAGTGTCCCACATGGAAAATACCACCAACTCAAACCACCCTGCCACGGTTAAAGGAATAAATATCGGGGGGGGTATGATATTCCATGTTGATCGTAGATATGAGTGCATGATTATCGGTCGCTGAGATTAGCGTGCCTTCTAACTTATCTTGTCCTTCCACTTATTTCGATCTGGAAACTAACGGAAATTCGGGTGATTGAGATCTCAGATCGCATCCCTTGATTATCCTATCCTTCTACTTGAATCAATCCAATATATAAAATTTACTTTGGATGATCCGATGGTCGAGGATTTATTTCATCTCTCCAGGTCTTCAGACTTCGGAGATTTCAAATTTCAAAGTGACGCTCTGGATAAAACGGCCAAGATTCACTTTGGATGATCTAACGCTTGAGATCTTCTTCAGATGATATGACAGCTACGATCTTCTTAGGATGATCTGATGGTCAAGAATGTACTTCAGTTCTCTGGGTCTTCGGACTTCGTGGATTTTAAATCTCAAACTGAAAAATCTGAAGTGATATTTTTCCAGAGCTTAACTTCCTCGCATCTTTATACCCAAACTAAATGTTGTTTGTCGATCATGATCTTAGATCGATGGCTTGATTTTTCTGTGATTCATATCTTCTATCTTATCCTGTCCTTCCACTCAAAAGTGATTTGACGGTTGACAGGAATTTAGATAATCAAATTCTCAACCGTTTTGCCCCGCTTATCCTATCCTTCCATTAATTCAATCTAACGGTTGTTGGTCCTCTAGATCAGTGATCCAATGGCCACTGTCGCTCTTCCTACGATTTCATCTCTTGGACCCCGTCTGCGCATCTGAAGAACGCTATCTCTCCTAATATTTGGCAATGAAGTTAACCTCGGCCCTAGCGCACACTTGCACTCTGTGTGCAACTCTGAGTTATTCCTCCTAAACTTGATTCCTTCTGTAAACTCATGAATTCTAAGGAATCCTATGCACGCTCCTTGATGCCTTCATGATAACCTTTGTCTATCTAGAAACTCCAACTCTCTTTCCTGTGCTTGTCCTCCTGAGCTTGTAGACAACAATTTCTCATGGTCTCCTACTTTCCTATTTGCCATCATTGTTGCCAATATGCCATCGTCGTTGTTGTTCTTTCCATCAATGACAAGCACACTCTGCCTGTAAACATGCCAACATTGGTATGGGTGTTGGTGCATGGTTGATGCACGATTTGGTACAGGTGTTGGTGCATGGTTGGTGCATGGTTTGATACAGGTTGTGGTATGCGGTTGATGCTTAGTATGGTACAGGTTGATGGTTTGGCACATTCTTGGTAGAGGCATGTTTTGGTGATGTTGGACATCTTTTTGAGAGGTGTCCTTGGTATGTGATCCATGTGAGAGGATTTGGTTGAGTATTGGTGACAGTGACAGGTTAGACAAGTTGATGTGACGGGTTGGATATAGTGACAGTGACATTGATGGTGACAGTGACAGTGGCAATAATTTTGGTAGTGACAGTTGGTCTACACTTATATTTCAGGGCGGAAGGACAAGGCAAGGAAAGGGGGTTGTAACCTCTTTCCAATTTGTGTCGGAGAATCAAGGAGTTAAAGCTTCCTTCAGGTTGGATCCTGAGAATCAAGGGGTTGTAGCCTCCTTCTGGTTGGTGCCAGAAAATCAGGGAGTTGGAGCTTCCTTCAGGTTAGAGTCTGAGAATCAGATGGTTGTAGCCTCCTTCTAGTTGGGGCCATAGAATTTAGGAAATTGTAGCTTCCTTTATGTTGGTTCTTGTAAATTAGGGGGTTGGTGCCTCCTTCTAGTTGGTGTTGGATAATTTGGAATTTGGTGCTTCCTATGAATGAATTATTGATATATATAAGAAATCATTAAGTGGTTTTCTCCCATTTGGATTTCCACATAAATATTGGTGTAAAGTGTATTTGATGTGATGTTTCTTATGATTATATGCTTATATGATATATTGAATGAAATCATTGATGATACATTGATGATAAACTATTGAATGTTATTGATAAAGTTGAAGAATTTATATTGTGGTTAAAAGCGGTATAAAGTGATCATACTGATTCACCACCCCCCCCCCGGCCCCCTCTCAGTATTCCAACAATTGGTATCAGAGCATGTTCCTTCAAGGAAACAATTTAACCACTGGAAGGAATATCATGGAGAGCAACAATTTGTATAAGAATGGAATACCACAGTTTAATGGACAAAATTATGCATTATGGAGAAAAAGGATGAAAACATATGTACAAGCATAGGGATTTGATGTTTGACAATCAATAGTAGATGAATACAAAGAGCCTACCACTCCTCAAAAAGATAACAATGGAAAGAAAATAAATCAAAACAATTCGATGGCTAAAAATGCTATCATGAATGATCTGGTTGATTTAGTATATGTCAAGGTTATGCACTGTGATTCTGTAAAGAAAATATGGGACAAAATTCAAAATGTTTATGAAGGGGATGCCAAAGTTAAGGCAATCAAACTTCAAACTTACAGAGGTCAATTTGAACATATAGAGATGAAGGAAGATGAAAACATTGCAACTTACATTTTACGATTTGATAAAACATTGAATGTAATTAAAGGATTGGGAGAAGAAGTTGATGAATCTATAATTTTTCAAAAAGTACCGAGATCTCTTCCAATGATATGTGATCCTAGGATTTTAGTGCTAGAATAAAAAGCAGATCTGAGTACGATAAGCATGGATGAGCTACATGGAATATTTACAGCTTATGAAATGAGAACAATACGTGAAAATCCCCATAGAAGAAGCATCTTTTAAAGCATCCAGAAGGAAAAAGAAGAAGAAAAATCTCGAGTCAAAGCCCAATTTCATTTTTAGCGATGAAGAAATGATCAACTTTGTAAGGAAGTTGAAGAAATGAACAGACAAGTACAAAGGTATGCTTCCCTTAAAATGTTTTTATTGTGGTAAAATTGATCATTTTGCAAATAAGTGTCCTTATGCTAAGAAGCGAGATAGTGATGAAGAGGAATATCCCAAGAAAGAAAAGAAATATCAAAAGGGAAATAGGAAAAATAAAAGGAAAGTCTTCAAGAAACATCTCTACTCAAGAGAAGACAGTTCCTCATTTGATGAAGATGATGAAAGTGATAGTGACTCAGAGAGAGTACTCTTTATGGCTACAGAAAATAAGAAAAACAACGAAGAAGGTGAAGTGGATATTGAGGAAGAATTAAGCAATGCCTTAACTACGATGAATAAAGAAAGGAATAAAAACAAATTGTTCAAAGAAGAAAACATCTACTTGAAAACCCAACTTGAAGAAGGAAAGATAAAGGAAGAAGTAATGCAGATCCAGATGATAAAGAAAGAAAAAGAGTGTGATAAGCTTGAAAAGGAAATTGTGACATTGAGAATTGAAGTCAACAAGCTCAGTAAGAACTTGAAAAGTTCTCAAGTGTTATAAAACATTCTCAATAGTTAAAGGCCATACAGTGACAAATATGGACTAGGATACAAGAATGTTCATTTTGAGGAAGGTTCAAGCTCCATGGAGAAATAAATAGAACAAAGGAGTTATGCATAAGTTCTCAAAGGAAGGAATCATGGTCAACAAGGATCAGAAAGAAATGAATGCATAAGACCTTCTACATTCAGGAAACAGAGAAGCTTCAATCATTGTGAAAGTAACAACCAAAGAGAATATTTTGATCACCCAAGATAGGATTTCAGAAGGAATACACCACAAAAAAGATCATTCACTCCCACGTATGTAAATTTATTTTATGGTCACTGTTTTAATTGTACTAACTTTGGACATAAAGTTGTATATTGTAGGGATTATGAAAGAAATGATCATGCAATAAATGATTATGTGGTTCCACATAATATTGAATGTTACAAATTCCACAACTATGGAAACATAGCTTGAAATTGTAGAAGCATGATAAATCATCCCATAAAAGAAAATATTGATGAAAGATACAAGAATGATTGGAGAAGAAGTGAAAAACAAGAAGAGCATGTAAATGAAGAACAAGTCCAAGGAATCGTACTTACAAGATTTACAACAACAAAATATCTTGATGAATTTACAGGAAAAGAAGAAAGTGTCGGAATTCAGGCAGAGGATGACAAAGGAGATGTCAAAACTTAGGATGATGACAGAATTCAAAAAGGGGATGAAAAGGAATATGTCTTCACAAATGAAGAGGAATATTACTCTGAATCGGAGAAGGTATTGTTTTGATCCATTTGGATTGGAGACTCCTAGTAAATATGAATATTAAACAGGGGGAGTCAATGCAGCAGCTGCTACAAATCAGAGAACCATACTTTGAGCAAGTTGAAGTATTTGCATAGACATATTCAGAGAAGTCAAATAGAAGAAGTACACAGAGAGAGAGATTGATCGATTGAGTAATAAGTGTTCCCACGTAGATGTCAGTTGGAAGTTGCACAGGAAAATTTTTATGATTGTATTCAAGAAAAGATATATTCAAGTTGTTCCAGAAATGAAAAGTTCGATGAGCGGATAGATTAAATCAGTTGACATATTTGACTCAGTTTGATCAACATGAACATGTAATGGTTAGTTGTAGCATATTCAAGAGAAGTCTTAAGAATAGTACAGTGGCAAATGGGTCAACATTGTGGACAATTGAGTAGCATAGTTATGGATAGGGTGTCACATATGGATAGAGATGGATTCGTGAGATGCTTAGTAGGTACATGAAACACAGATCATATGCATAGTAGTGTATTTACAATTGGAATCAGTGGAATGATTTGGAATTATTTGGTCACAAGAAGGAAAGCAGTGAAAGGCACAACATAATAGGGAAAGAGAAACCATTAGAATAAGTTATACATCATAAGAAAATTGGTGAACGGTATGGTCAAGTAAACATGACAGATGAATAAATAAATCAAGTAATGAATGTTTTTTATATATGTCAGATAAATTTAAGAGGAAGGACCAATGGAAAATAAGCAACATTGGAAGAGAGGAAAGAAAACATATACAACTATCCCTACATTGATATACATCTTTCATAAAATAAAATGGAAGAGAAATCATCAAAGAAAGAGATCCAAAAAGGAATATCAGTAGCATGAAGACGAGGGGATACATATCGATATGGGGAGTTACCTTTTATCAAAGAAGGAAATACATATCAAAGGCATGGTAATGAAGAGAAAGAATAGATGCATGAAGACATGGGAAGTAGCCCCAATGAGAGATACCCTTTTCCATTGATGTCAAAGGGGGAGAGTGAGAAACATTAATTAGGAGCAATGGTCATAGGGGGAGCATGAGTGTTGGCGCATCGGTGTTTCCATCAATGCCAAAGGGGGATATTGTTGGAAAAATAGTTTGGTTTGTTGGTTATTATTGATGTCAGCGCTTAGATATTGATGTCAACCTTTGTATATGTCCATAGATGTGGATAATATTGTTGGATACTTTATTGGCATTTGTATGATTGATATTTATGGTGAGTTAGTTGGGTGCATTTGATGTAGTCTACATGTATCTCCAGAGGTGTGGTTATGGGACCCAAAGTTTGTTGTGGTTATGAACATGAAGGATAGTGTAATTGTAGGTAATACTATAATAGATGGATAGTACACATCATTCCATTTCTGGTGATATGTGGTACGTCACGTGGTTCCTCATGGTTAAGGAGATATGGCCTTGTGAAGTTGGAAGACCCTCAAAAAATCATCTAGAAGTTCCTAGAAGGTCAAAAAAGAAGTAGATTATTACAGAATCTCCTAGAAAACATCAAGAAGGTTTCTCGTCAAAGTGGTTGCAACTAAAAGTTAATTATGGGTAAAGTTGTTGCAAAAAGAAAATAATTAAAAATAAATTAGTTGCAACAAGGAATTGTGAGTTTACTAATTATGGGTAAAAGTGGTTGAAATAAGAAAATGGGTTAGCCCTAGAAGAATGAATATGGGTAAAACAATTAAAAGATGGCCCCTAAAGGAAGGAACTTGAAAAGTATAAATAAGAAAATTAGTTGCAACAAGGAATTGTGAGTTTACTAATTATGGGTAAAATTGGTTGCAACAAGAAAGTGGGTTAGCCCTAGAAGAAGGAAGATGGGTAAAACAGTTACAAGATGGCCCCTAAAGAAAATCACTTGAAAAGTATAAATAATATATCAAGAGACTCTCATTAACACCTATTGATCACATTGAATATCTATCTAGTGAATTTGTTATGGCCTATTTTAGACGACCTACTAATATAACACTAGAAATGTAATATTCCAATATATAGGGGCTTAATAAGGGGTTTTATACATAACATGGGGCTTTTTCTAAGGATTAGCATACATTCCTCTACCCCTCAAACAAGTGTTTTCCTTAACACTTGACTAACTATGAGTTTTTTTGCATGAAGAACTCATCTTCCCATGTCGCCTATTCCACTGGTAGATTCTTCCATTTGACGAGGTACTCAGTATTTGCTTGATTTTGCAGCCCCTTAATACTTGTTTCAAGGATTGTTTATGGTTCTAGTATGATTTTCCCCTCTTCATTAATATTTGGAAAAATAGTTTGGACTGGGATCTTGTCACTGATTACCTTCTTTAAGAAATATAAATGGAAGATTGGATGTACATGTGAATATGGAGGCAACTCCAATTTGCAATCCATATTTACATTCCTTTCAAGACCTTATAGGGGCCATAATATTTGGGTTCTAATTTATTTCCCTTCTTTTGTTTGTTTAGGTGTACATCTATTTATATGGTTGTAGACAAAAAAATACCCAATCTCCCACTTCAAATTCCATTTCACTCTAATGTTGATATGCTTCTTGTTTCATCATCTTTTGTGCCATAATAAATTTTCCCTTCAATCTTGTCAGAACCTCTTGTTGGTGCCCTATGGGGTCATCCACTACCTGAACCTTTATACTCCATTTTAAGGGAGATGTGATGGATGGACAATGATATCCATAAAGTTCCAGAAATGGGGACATCTTTTATGAAGTATGGAAGTATGTTTTGTACCACCATCCAAGGGAAACTACTTGACCCCCTATCTTTGTTTATTATATGTAAATAAACGAAGACATTCTTCTAGACATTTACTTATGATCTCAGTTTTCCCATCGAATTGAGAATGGTAAGATAATTTATGAGCCAATTGAGTACCCAAACAAAAAAATAATTCAGTCCAAAAATTTCTAGTGAAAATTGGATCTCTATCACTTACAATAATCACAACGACTCCATGTATTTTTTGAACTATTTCCATGAATTTTGTTTCTATTGTACTTTATTTGAGAGAGAGAGAGAGAGAGAGAGAGAGAGAGAGTAGGCATACTTAGTCATTCGATCCACTACTACCATGATGATAGTATTTCCTTCATATTTGGGTAAACTTGTAATAAAAACCATTGAAACTTCTTCCTAGCGTTGACTTGGTATGGCTAATGGTTGTAGGAGACCTGGAGTATTGATTGTCTCTCCTTTATTCTACTGGAAAACCACACATTCAAACAAAAAAATTTGAACATCAGTTTTAAAACCGTCCCATAAAAAATCCTTCTTGATCCTGTGGTAAGTTTTCAAGATCCCTAAATGTCCTCCTATAGGAGAAGTGTTCAATTCTAGAAGGACCTTCTGTTTGAGTTGGGAATTATTACATAAATATAGGCAAATGTGATATCATAGAAAATCATTCTTCCAAAAAAATGTATCTAATGAATTGGTGTCCTCTTGTAGTTGTCTAATTATCTTACATACCTCTTGATCTTTCTTCCATTCTATCCTTACTTCTTCCACCGAATCAGATTGAGGAACAGAAATAGAACATATTAAACCCTATGTTTCTTCTTCTTTCCTTGAAAGTGCATCTACCACAATATTGTGTTTTCCTTTCTTGTAAATAATTTCAACGTCATAACCTAGCAGCTTGGTAAACCATTTTTTTTTCTTCTAAAGATAAGCATAGATCCAAGAAGTACTTCAAACTATCATGATATATTTTTACTTTGAAGTGTCTTCCTATTAGGTAAAGGTGCCATTTCTTAAATGCATGTAATATGGTGAACATTTATTTTTCATAAATTGGTTTGAGTAAGTTTTTTTCCTTTAAGTTGGATGATTTCAAATGCAAGGGGCCTTCCTTGTTGCATTAAAACAACACCAATTCCATGGCCTAAGGCATCACAGTCCACAATAAATATTTTTGTGAAGTTAGGTGTGGCTAGGAGATGAGTTGTACACATAACCTCCTTAAGTTTTTCAAAATATTTGGTTTCTTCTTGAGTCCAAGAAAGTACTTCCTTCTTTAATAATGTTGTTAAAGGTATCACTATTTGACCATAGTTATTGAAAAACCTGTGGTAATAGCTTGTAAATCCTAATAATCCTCGAAGTTTATTCAAGATTTTTGGAACTGGCCATTCCCTCATATATTTAATTTTGTTAGGGTCCACTATTACACCTTCATGAGATAAAATATGACGTAAATATTCCATGTCTTGAACCCCAAAGTCACACTTGGAAGGCTTTGCATAAAGTTATTTCTCTTCCAAAATTTGTAATATTATTTCAACATCTTGAACATGCTCTTCCCATGATTTGTTGTAGATTAGTATGTCATCAAAAAATACTAACATGAATTTTCTAAGAAAGGGTTTGGATATAGAATTCATATGGATTTCAAATGTTGAAGGTGCACTAGTAAGTCCAAATGGCATAACCAAAAACTCATAGCGACCTTCATGTGTTCTAAAGGTTGTTTTGGGAATGTATTCCTACCTCATTCTAATTTGATGATATCCTGAATGAAGATCTGCCTTAGTAAATAATTTTTCACCATGTAATTCATATAACAATTCATCAATAAAAAGAATAGGAAAATTCTATTTGATGGTCATTTTGTTGAGCTATCTCTAATCTGGATACATATTCCATGATCCATCCTTCTTCGTAACCATCACTACTGGTGAAGAGAAATAACTTTGGCTAGGTTGAATGATGCCATCCTCTAAAATTTGTTGGATCATACACTCAATCTCACTCTTCTAGGCATATGGATACCTGTAAGTCCTAATGTTAGGTGGTACACTTCGAGGTTGAAAATGAATATCATGATCACAATATCAAGCCAATGGAAGATCCTTAGGCATCTCTCCAAATACCTTGGAATGGTTATTGATAACCATTTGGAGATCCATTGGAGAAGAGGATATAGATGTTTGAACATCTAGTGAGCACAATTGTGCAATTATACCTTAGTGTCCCTTTTTGAGTAATTGTTCCATGTTATTAGAGATTATCACTTTAGAGGGTTTACCTTGGATACCTATAAGCTCAATTTCCTTACCTTCTGAGGAAAATATCATGAAAATATATTGAAAATTAAGGTCCATTGTTCCCAATTATTGTAACCATTGGACCCCTAATACAACATCAACACCACCCATTTTGATGGAAATCATGGGACTATCCAATAAATACTCCCCCATATTGAGCTTAATACTATGGCACTTCCCAAAAAAAATTATGGCACCTCCATCTACAATCATTACTTGAAACTCTAGTGCCGGAAATATAAATAAAATGATATATTTTACTAATTTGTAATTGATGAAGTTATGGGTACTACCAGAATAATCAACATTGTTACCTTTTTATTTTTGGTGTATCCTTGTATATTGAGGGTTTGTGGAGTACTGATGTCGAACAATGCATGACAATATATCATTTGAGTAGTCTCTTCTAGATCTAGATCTTGTGATGGTTCCAATTCTTGATTTTCTTCCTCTTCATAGACTATGTAGAATAATTTATTCTCGTCGCATTTATGCCCCTTGCTGTACTTTTTGTCACAATTGAAACGTGGTCCCTTTTCTCTTCTTTCATCCATTTTTTGAGGTGTCAACCTTGTCGGTTGAGTGGGTTTAGGATAGGGAACATAGTACTCTCTATAGTTGTTAGTAGCCACCCGTCTAGTAGCCATATTTTTGTTTTCCACTTTCCTTTCCATACTGAAATATTTCTCTAGGGATTTAGGTCCAAAGAGAAACACCTCATGCTAAATGTTCTTCTTTAAAGTCCCCATAAATAGATCTAATAAATTATCATCAATAATGTTCTTTACCCTGAGACTGAGCTTTTGGAATTGTTGAATGTGTTCTGTAATTGGGCCTTTTTGGCGAAGATTTATCAATTGACTAAAGAATGTATTGCTCTTAATATCCCCATAATGGGATATCAATTCATTGGTGAAAATGCACCAAGAGATAATATAATTATTTTTTCTTTCAAAAATCCATTGATACCAAACAAATTGATCATTTTATAAATACAAGGATGCAATATGTACCTTTTGTAAGCTTGGTAGTTGATGTAGATCAAAGTATTTCTCCATCTACAATATCCATGTTATAGGATCTTCATTGGAATATGAAATTCATTTGTAACCTCACCTTGTCAGATGATTAGGTCAACCAAGTCTTTGGGTATACATCCAACTAAACCCTCGGTTGACCATGTCCACTTATGGTTTCTAGGTACATGTTCTTATGGATAGGTGCAACCTCCTTCACCCGAGTTTGTTGTTTTTGGTCCATGAACGAAACCCATTTATAGATGATCCTTATTATCGGTCTATCATCATATCATATTGTCAGATCATCTCGGGATATCTAATCTCATTCTCATTGAGCGATTTGTGCTTCAGTGCTATGGTGTCTTTCAATGCCACCATTTTTCTCGGATCTGTTGTCCTCTACATTCAATTCTTGTTCAAACTTGGTTTCAAAGCTATTGGTTTCTTAATCTTAGGATCGTAGAAGAAGACTTAGATTCAATTGAGATGATGTTGGATCCATTCCCTAAATTTGTGCTTTTCAAGTAAATAATTGTGAATGGATTGATATGGGTTATCGAACATTTGCATATCCTCCCATATGGATTGATGGAGATTGATATCGACGGGGTTCTGCCTAGTATTTTTATCGTAATTTCTTTGTTGAATATGACTAGGGCTTCTTGAGTTTTTTGGTTATTATCGACTTGATCTGACTGAACTTCATTTGGATGTTGAAGGAAATTTTCTCGACTCATAGAAGGTTTATTTTCTATTGTTGATTCTATTTACCAACCTCATGTCTTAGCTCATCCTCTCATTTCCATTGTATGGGTCTAAGGACCGATGTGCTCTATTATCGACCGAGGAGGTATTACCTAGGTTCAACTAGATGTCAACTAGTTGTTGTGGCTCGTCAAACCTTGCTCGAATTGACTAGTAAGAAGAAGCATCAATCCATTTTGAATCGACCTGATAGGTGAACCCTCGACTTATTTATTTCTCCCCAAGTGGAAACCAGACCCGAATTTCCTCTTTTTGTTGTCAACCAAAAAAAAGGATTCGACTTGGCTTGGCATATAACACTAGAAATGTAATAATCCAATATCTAGGGGCTTAATAAGGAGTTTTATACATAACATGGGGATTTTTCTAGGGATTAACGTACATGTCCCTCCCCTTCAAACAAGTTTTGTCCTCAACATTTGACTAACTATGGATGTTTCTGCATGAAGAACTCATCTTCCCATGTCGCCTCTTTCACTGGTAGGTTCTTCCATTAGGTACTCAGTATTTGCTCAATTTTGTATCCCCTTAATCCTTGTTTCAAGTATTGTTTATGGTTCTAGTATGATTTTCCCCTCTTCATTAATCTTTGGAAAAATAGTTTGGACTAGGATCTTGTCATCGATTACCTTCTTTAAGAGAGAAAAATGGAAGATTGGATGTACACGCGAAGATGGAGGACACAGCAATTTGTAAGCCATAATTCTGATCCTTTCAAGACCTTATAGGGGCCATAATATTTGGGTGCTAATTTATTTCCCTTATTTTGTTTGTTGAGGGACATCTATTTATATGGTTGTAGCCTAAAAAATACCCAATCCCCCACTTCAAATTACGTTTCACTGTGATGTTGATATGCTTCTTATTTCATCCTCTTTTGTGCCATAAAAAATTTGTCCTTTAATATTGTGAGAACATATTGTTGGTGCCCTATGGGGTCCTCCACTACCTGAACCATTATAGTCCCTTTTAAGGGAGATGTGATGGATAGAGGATGATATCCATAAAGTGTTAGAAATGGGGACATTTTTTATGAAGTATGGAAGGATGTTTTGTACCACCATCCAAGGGAAACCACTTGACCCCATATATTTTTTTATTATATACAAATCAACGAAGATATAATTCTAGAAATTTATTCACAATCTCAGTTTTCCCATCATATTGAGAATGGTAAGATAAGTTATGAGCCAATTGAGTACCCAAACAAGAAAATAATTCAGTCCAAAAATTTCTAGTGAAAATTGGATCTCTATCACTTATAATAATCTCAGGGACTCCATGTAGATTTTGAACTATTTCCATGAATGTTGTGGCTATTGTACTTTATTTTAAATGATGAGAGAGAGAGAGAGAGAGTAGGCATACTTAGTCATTTGATCCACTACTACCATGATGATAGTATTTACTTCATATTTGGGTAAACTTGTAATAAAAATCATTGAAACTTCTTCGTAGTGTTTACTTGGTATAGCTAATGGTTGTAGGAGACCTGGAGTCTTGATTGTCTCTCCTTTATTCTACTGGAAAACCACACATTCAAACACAAAATTTTGAACAAGAGTTTTAAGACCTTCCCATAAAAAATCCTTCTTGATCTTGTGGTAAGTTTTCAAGAACCCTAAATGTCCTCCTATGTGAAATTATAGAAGGTCCTTTTGTTTGAGTTGGGAATTATTACATAAATATAGGTGATCATGATATCATAGAAAATCATTCTTCCAAAATATTTTATCTAATGCATTGGTGTTCTCTTGTAGTTGTTGAATTATCTTACATACCTCTTGATCTTTCTTCCATTCTATCCTTACTTCTCATACCTAATCAAATTGTGTAATAGAAATAGAACATATTAAACCCTAGGTTTCTTCTTCTTTCCTTGAAAGTGTATCTACCACAATATTGTGTTTTCCTTTCTTGTAGATAATTTCAACGTCATAACCTAGAATCTTTGTAAACCATTTTTGTTTTTCTTCTAAAGATAATCATTGCTCCAAGAAGTAATTCAAACTAACATGATCCATTTTTACTTTGAAGTGTATTCCTACTAGGTAAAGGCACCATTTCTTAAATGCATGTAGTATGGTGAACATTTCTTTTTCATAAATTGGTTTGAGTAAATTTTTTTCCTTAAGTTGGATGATTTCAAATGCAATGGTTTGAGTAAGTTTGTTTTCCTTTAAGTTGGATGATTTCAAATGCAAGGGGCCTTCCTTATTGCATTAAAACAACACCAATGCCATGGCCTGAGGAATCACACTTCACAATAAATTTTTTTGTGAAGTCAAGTGTGGTTAGGACATGAGTTGTACACATAACATCCTTAACTTTTTCAAAAGATTTGGTTTCGTATTGAGTCCAAAAAAGTGTTTCCTTCTTTAATAATGTTGTTAGAGGTATCACTATTTGACCATAGTTATTGAAAAATTGTGGTAATAGGCTGTAAATCCAAAGAATCCTCTAATTTTATTCAAGGTTTTGGGAACTGGTCATTCCCTCATATATTTAATTTGTTATGGTCTAGTATTACACCTTCATGAGATAAAATATGACGTAAATATTCCATGTCTTGAACCCCAAAGTCACACTTGGAAGGCTTTGCATAAAGTTGTTTCTCTTCCAAAAGTTGTAATATTGTTTCAACATGTTGAACATGCTCTTCCCATGATTTGTTTTAGATTAGTGTGTCGTCAAAAAATACTAACATGAATTTTCTAAGAAAGGGTTTGAAAATAGAATTCATCAGGCTTTGAAATGTTGAAGGTGCACTATTAAGTCCAAATGGCATAACCAAAAACTCATAATGACCTTCATGAGTTCTAAAGGTTGTTTTTGGAATGATTCCTACCTCATTCTGATTTGATGATATCCTGAATGAAGATCCAACTTAGTAAATATTTTTTCATCGTGCAATTCATGTAATAATTCATCAATGACAAGAATAGGAAATTTATATTTGATGGTAATTTTGTCAAGCTATCTATAATCTGGACACATATGACATGAACCATCCTTCTCCATAACCATCACTACCAGTGAAGAGAAAGAAATTTGGCTAGGTTGAATGATGTCAGCCTCTAACATTTGTTGGATCATACACTCAATATCACTCTTCTATGCATATGGATACATGTAAGGCCTAATGTTAGGTGGTACACTTCCAGGTTGCAAATGAATATCATGATCACGATCTCAAGCCAGTGGAATATCCTTAGGCATCTCTCCAAATACCTTGGAATGGTTATTTATAACAATTTGGAGATCCATTGGAGAAGAGGATATAGATGTTTGAACATCTAGTGAACACAATTGTGAAATCATACCCTAGTGTCCCTGTTTTTTTAATTTTTCCATGCTATTAGAGCTTATCACTTTAGAGGGTTTCTCTTGGATACCTCTAAGCTCAATTTCCTTGCCTTATGAGGAAAATATCATGAAAATATATTAAAAATTAAGGGCCATTGTTCCGCATGATTGCAACCATTGGACCCATAATACAACATCGACACCACCCATTTTGATGGAAATCGTGGGACTATCCAATAAATACTCCCCCATATTGAGCTTAATACTATGGCACTTCCCAAAAATATTTATGGTACCTCCATCTGCAATCATTACTTGGAACTCTAGTGCTGGAAATATAAATAAAATGAGATCTTTTACAAATTTTTAATTGATGAAGTTATAGGTACTACCAAAATAAATCAACATTGTTACCTTTTTATTTTTGGTGTATCCTTGTATATTGAGGGTTTGTGGAGTACTGATTTCGACCAATGCGTGACAAGATATCAATTGAGTAGTCTCGTCTAGATCTAGATCTTGTGATGATTCCAATTCTTGATTGTATTCCTCTTCAAAGTCTATGTAGAATAATTTATTCTCATTGCATTGATGCCCCTTGCTATAATTGTTGTCATAATTGAAACATAGTCCCTTTTCTCTTCTTTCATCCATTTTTTGAGGTGTCAACTTTGTCGGTTGAGTGAGTTTAGGAGAGGGAACATGGTGCTCTCTATAGTTATTAGTGGCCACCCGTCTATTAGCCATATTTTTGTTTTCCACTTTCCTTTCCATACTAAAATATTATTCTAGGGATTTAGGTTCAAAGAGAAACACCTCATGCTAAATGTTCTTCTTTAAAGTGCCCATAAATAGATCTAACAAATTCTCCTCAAGAATGTTCTTTACCCTGAGACTGATATTTTGGAATTGTTGAATGTGTTTTGTAATTGGGCCTTTTTAGCGAAGATTTATCAATTGACTAAAGAATGTATTGATCTTAATATTCCCATAATGGGATATCAATTCCAGTAAAAATGCACCAAGAGATAATATAATTCTTTTTTCTTTCACAAATCCATTGATACCAAACAAATTGATCATTTTATAAATACAAGGATGCAATATTTACCTTTTGTATGCTTGGTAGTTGATGTACATCAAGGTATTGCTCCATCTGAAATATCCATGTTATAGGACCTTCTTTGTAATATGCAATTCCTTTGTAACCTCACCTTGTCTAATGATTGGGTAGACCAATTATTTGGGTATACATCCAACTAAACCCTTAGTTGACCATGCCCACTTATGGATTCCTGATCCATGTTTTTATAGACAAGTTCAACCACCTTCACTTGAGTTTTTTGGTTTTGGTGCATGACCAAAACCCATTTATAGACGATCCATATGATTGGTCTATCATCATCTCATATTATCATATCATCTCGGGAGATCTCCTCTCACTCTCATTTAGAGATTCATGCTTCAGTTCTATGGTGTCTTTCAACTCCACCACTTATCTTAGATTCGGTGTCCTCTACGTTCATTTCCTATTCCAACATGGTTTCAAAGCTGTTGGTTTCTTGATATCGGAATCTTAGAAGAAGACTTAGATTCAATCGAGATGATGTTGGAGCCATTCCCTAAATTTGTTCTTTTCAAGTAAATAATTGTGAATGGATTGATATGGGTTATCGAACATTTGAAAATATGCCCATATGGATTGATTAAGATTGATATCGAAGGGGTTCTGCCCAGTATTTTTATCGTAATTTCTTTGTTGAATATGGCTAGGTTTTCTTGAGTTTTTTGGTTATTGTCGACTTGATCTGAATGAACTTTGTTTTGATGTTGAAGGATGTTTGCTCGACTCATAGAAGGTTTCTTGATTATTGTTGATTCTATTTACCAAACTCATGTCTTAGCTCATCCTCTCATTTCCATTGTACAGGTCTAAAGACTGATGTGCACTACTATCAACCTAGGATGTATTACCTAAGTTCAACCAGATGTAAACTAGTTGTCATGGCTCGTCAACCCTTTCTCGACTTGACTTGTAAGAAGAAGCATTAATGAATTTTGAATCGACCTAGCAGGGGAACCCTCAACCTGTTTCTTTCTCCCCAAGTGGAAACCAGACCCGACTTGCCTCTTTTTGATGTCAACCCAAAAAAAGGAGTTGGCTTCGCTTGGCATATAACACTAGAAATGTAATTATCCAATATCTAGGGGATTAATAAGGGGTTTTATACATAAAATTTGGATTTGTCTAGGGATTAACGTACATTCTCCTCCACTTCAAACAAGTGGTGTCCTCAACACTTGAATAATTATGGGCGTTCCTACATGAAGAACTCATCTTCCCATGTCGCCTGTTCCACTAGTAGGTTCTTCCATTTGATGAGGAACTTAGTAATTGCTCGATTTCACAGCCCTTTAATCCTTGTTTCAAGGATTGTTTTTTGTTCTAGTATGATTTTCCCCTCTTCTTTAATCTTTGGAAAAATATTTTGGACTGGGATCTTGTCACTAATTACCTTATTTAAGAAAGAAAAATTGAAGATTAGATGTACACGAGAAGATGGAGGCAACTCCAATTTGTAATACATACTTCCAATCCTTTCAAGACCTTATAGGGGCCATAATATTTGGGTGCTAATTTATTTCCATTATTTTGTTTGTTGAGGGACATCTATTTATATGGTTGTAGCCTACAAAATACCCAATCCCCCACTTCAAATTCCCTTTCACTGTGATGTTTATATGCTTCTTGTTTCATCATCTTTTGTGCCATACAAAAATTTTCTATCAATATTGTAAAAACCTCTTGTTGGTTCCCTATGGGGCCCTCCACTACCTGACCTTTATACTCCATTTTAAGGCAGATGTGATTGATGGAGGATGATATCCATAAAGTGCCAAAAATGGGGACATTTTTTTATGAAGTATGGAAGGATGTTTTGTACCACCATCCAAGGGAAACCACTTGACCCCATATATTTTTTTAATAGATGTAAATCAACAAAGATATCCTTCTAGACATTTATTCACAATCTTAGTTTTCCCATCGGATTGAGAATGGTAAGATAATTTATGAGCCAATTGAATATTGTTGGTTAGATCTTTGACTTCTTACTTCTTCTTGGGTTGACCCAGGTTCAGATCTCAACAGGTTTCCAACAAAACCCTTTAAAACTATTGGCCCTCCTGGTAGACCAAAAGGAAACGTTGAGCATAGGGTGTGCAGTGCAGTGTCACCCGAGATAGCTCTATCAGTGACTGCAATACTTAAGAGTTTGCATTCTAGGAATGAGTGGGTATATGGAAGTGTATTTTATATTTCTTTATGCATTAAACTTGTTATTGATTCAAGTATTTCTAAGATTCATTCATTTCTAGCCTTATGCATGCATGCTAATACATCTAGTTAATCATTCATTCATAAGCTAACCATTAACATAAAGTAAATAATTCAAGAAACATCACACAGAACACAGTTTTTACCGTGGTTCACCCCCTCTTGGGGCTACGTCCACAAAGATTTGGTTTCTCTCCTATTTTATTTAATCTTCTGTAAAATCTAGCATTGTGTGCATTACATCTTCAATCATATAATCATGATGAGCTTAAGGAACCTCTTTGAGGCGGACTAGATCACACCAGTATCCTTAGCATGTGACATAACCCTCAAAATCTAGCTTATATGACTCTTCTACACCTCAAGAACTTTCAACCACCAAATACAACCGAACCCCAAACCTCCACCTCCTAGTTCTTTATTTATACTACTCTACTAACTTATAGACGTTACAATCTGATCCAAAAAGGATCCAGAGGAGACTAAATATAACTCAGAATTCGTAGAAGAAACTCAGGAAGCTCAGAATGGCCTCAGCAAATAGAGAAACGGAAAAAATTCAAAGTCCTCAAAACTCAGTGAAATTGGCATTATCGTGAAGAGCGCATCGCAAGATTTCCAACGGTGTAAAGAGCTCGTCAAACAGAGTTACGGATCAAAAGATATTTGTGGCCAAAGGTTTGGTCAACCTAGCCCAGTCAACATCTGTATTGTTGACATCAGCACCAGTATGAATGACATCATCGTCTGTACAGTATATGTGGCACACACAAAGGGAGACACATGTTAGCATGATGTCATCATGGTGATGTGGCAGCACTAGAGGGTTCCACGTGCCACTCATTTTTGGAATTTTTTAGGAAAATCTATGGACCAATGAAAAGGTGCCACGTGGCAATTTGTACAGCTACGTGGCAGACCGTATAACCAACTATCCGATGATGTGGCAAGCTGACTAGGAAGAGATGATGTGGCAGTGACTATGCAAGAAGGTGACATGGGATAATGAGTGGTTTCCACGTGGTAGCAGGGAAATGCCCAATGAGGGCTAACAAACGAATTTCTAAAAATATATATATATAATAAATACAATCCGCCAAAATAGTGGCAAGATCTGCCAAATCTAGTCGGTCCGCCAGACTAGCAATGCTCCACCAAGATTAAAGCTTCACCATATCTGGCCTAACCACTACCTCTCTGCCATATATAACCATCACCACCAACTTGGGGTTTGTTGTAACAAAGTGCCAAAAGGGGAGGCTAGTGGGTTTGACCTCGGGACCTCCCCCAACTACTATTCTTTTAATATAACTCCGCCAACCAACTAGCCTAACGGCTATGTTGGTACATTTGTCCTTCGTTATTACTTAAGAATCCAAGTCTTCTAGAGTTCAAGGGTCAGACTAGGGCGAGGTCGTATGGACAAGGCACGATTTTCGAGAAATTTTCCCATGAATTAATTGTAGGCATGGAAACTGAGATGAATTTTCTCAGGGAGCTGGAAGTGCCAAACTCAGATCGAGACGTGGAGATAGTCATTTTTGGATAATTCGATGCCACGAATTCAGTGATGGTGTTTTTTTTCTTATCTGAGAAAATCTTATGCAGCTTAACTCCATAATGAGGTATACTTATGTATTTTACCAAATTCTTTTGTTGAGTTAATAAAAAGGCCTACCCATTTGAGAGCAGGACCCAAAGACATAGTCCACTAGGGATGAACTCCATTATCAAGTTTTTTTTGTTCAGATATGATACTTATGTCTCTTCATTAATGAGTTATTATGTCTTTATGGTGCACTTCAATTTATGCTCATTTAATACAATTCTTTAATAAGTCTCATCGATGAAAAGATCTTGGATCATGTTGGTATCAGAGCAGTCATCGTTGACTTGAATTGTTGAGTGTGAATGCTTACTAGGTCCAACCATAAGCAGGGTGAAGGAACTCTTAATAATTCCAATCCTGAAGTTGGTTGTGCATCCCGAAGGAAACAAATGTCCGAAGAGGACAAGTGTGATGAACAAGAGAAAAACTTCCATATGGTCTTTTATTGCATGTCACAAATGGTCGAGCGAATGTATGGAGACTATGAAAAGAGGATGAAGAAGAAAGGGAAGAAAAAGGAATCACAAGAAAATGATAATGCTTCAATGAATCAAGGGGTTGGAGGAGACATTCCTAAGCCTCCATCTTCACCATCAATTTCTAGCTCTTCTTCCTCTGAGCATTCTCATGATCATTCTCACAATTCTGGAAATAAATTTTATTTTAAGAAACCATTATTAAAGCTTGATGTAAAATTGTATTTACCTATGTTTAATGGAGATGCTAATACTAAAAATATAGATAATTGGATCCAACATGTTGAAGTATATTGTCGTTTTCAACATATTGATGAAGAGGAAGTTAAAGTGAAATTGGCTTCTCTTCGGTTGGAAGGCACTGCTCTCGTATGGTGGGAGAGAAAACTTCACGACAGAAGTAAGTGTGGTAATCTTCTTTCCTCATGGTCAGAATTTAAATCAGCGATAAGGAAGCATTTTTTTCCATTGGGTTATTTACATAAAGCAATGATGGAATGGCAAAATTTAAGACAAAGTAAGGGTCAAACTGTACAAAGTTTCACGGATGAATTTAGGAAGAAATATCTTGCATTAAACATTCCTTTGGATTCTTATGAAACTTTAATGAAGTATATTGGCGCACTTCATAGTTGTATTCTCCATACTTTACTATTGTTTAACCCCACTAGTGTTGACGAAGTTTGTGTGCAAGCCACTCACCTTGAGAACAAGGGGAAGCATGTTCAAGAAGATCCCACAAAGAAACCTTCCAATATCCCACCTAAGGAGTTTAATAAGTTTAAAAGGAAGGACAAAAAGACTTCCATTGTAAAGAGAGAAGAATGAAATCCATATTGCACTCATTGCAAGAAGATTGGTCACGATGATGAACACTGTTGGAAACTACATCTAGAGAAGAGACCGAAACAATTCGGTGGAAAGGGGAAGACAAAGATCATTGCTACAGTGCAACAAGATCTTGGTTCTGATTTAGGAGACAAAGGAAAGATCACAGTGGTTGGAGTACAAGGTAAATATTGCCTTCATGCTAGTTGAAATTATAATAATGAATCTCATGATGATGAAATAAAGAGGTATGAATTATTTCATATAAGACTTGTATCTAAGCACACTAAGATAGATACATTATTTGATCTGAGTTCCCAAGTAAACGTTATATCTGAAGAACTTGTCAAAAAGATGGGTATTGAAACTAAACCACATGCAAATCCTTATCCTCTTAGTTGGGTATGTGATAAATCAAAACTTAATGTCACCAAGCAGTGTAGGGTTAGATTTGCTATTGCTTCGAAGTTGATTGACGAAGTAGATTTGGATGTTGTATCACTTGATATATGTGGCATAGTGTTGGGGAGTCCTTATCTTTATGATAGAAAAGTAGTCTTATTTTGCAATGAGAAAAAATATCACCTTACTAAAGGGGGAGTGGAATATATTGTTAAAGCCCACAGCATGAGGGTAAACACAAAACTTGTTAGTGCAAGAAAAATGAAGAGACTCATAAACTCTAATAAGATATATGTACTCATGGTTGTAAGGGAAAAGGATGTCGTAACATCCGACGCTTTCCAAGGATGTGATCATTCTCATAAGAAATAATATTTAATTGATATTGTTTCTAAGTATGATGGTATTTTCTAGGAACTATATGCATTACCTCCTAAGAGGGAAATCCAACATAAAATGCATCGTCAACAGGATTCTCCTCTTCCTAATGTGGGCATGTACAAGATGTTAGTTGTAGAGATGATAAAGATCAAAAAGCAGGTACAAGGCTTACTGGATCAAGGGGTCATCAAGCCCATATCATCTCCTTGTGGTTCTCTGATCATGATGGTGCCTAAGAAGGATGGCACATGACGAATGTCTATCAATTACTAAGCCTTAAATAAAATCATGGTGAAAAATTGATACCCCCTTCCTCATATAGATGATTTACTTGATCAATTAAAGAATGTTGTTTATTTCATTAAGTTGGATTTGCGCAGTGGATACCATCAGATCAAGGTTGAAGAACAGGATGCATGCAAAACTTCTTGTAAAACCAAACAAGGATTGTTTGAGTGGTTAGTTATGTCATTTGGGATTTGTAATGCTCCGACAACCTTCATGCATGTGATGAATGATGTATTCAGGCCATTTCTAGATGATTTTGTGATTTAATATTTAGACGAAATTATTATATTTAGTGAGACTTGGGATGAACATGTAAGGTATGTGAAGAAAGTATTGGATACATTGCAAAGGGAAAAGTTGTATGTAAAATTTTCCAAATGTGAATTTGGTAAGACTGCAATTGTATACTTAGGTCATATTGTAGGAGGAGGACAATTGAAAATTGATCCTTCCAAGATTGATGTGATTGTAAATTGGCCTAGACCCAAAATTGTAGCTGAAGTACAAAGCTTCTTAGGTGCAGTCCAGTATTGGAGGAGATTCATTTCAATATTCTATTTTATTGCATCTCCTTTGCATGCCTTAACCAGTGTGAAGAACACTTTTCAATGGGGAGGAAAGCAACAAAAATCTTTAGACACTTTGAAGGAAAATATCAGTACCGCACCAGTATTAGTACTATTGAATCTTCAAAATCCTTTCTAGATTGAAACAAATGTCAGTGGCTACGTCATGGGTGCAGTATTGATGAAATCTCGTAAGCCTATCTGTTACCACTATGAAATTGTTAACCAAGTTTTTGTTAACTATCCTTCGTATGATAAAGAGTTGTATGCATTAGTTCAAAGCATAAAGAAATGGAAGCACTACTTGTTAGGGAAGGAAACAGTCATACATATAGATCATCAACCTTTACAGTATCTCCAAGCACAAACCAATCTACAATAATATCGACATTATAGATGGATGGGTTTTCTTCAACAATTTCATTTGGTAATCAAATACAAAAAGGGTACAAGTAACAAAGTAGTTGATATTGTTTCCAGAACTCCTATTGGTGCTTCTATTATTTTGAAGAATTCTTATGATATCTATGTGGAACAATATGTTGTTGATGAAGATTTTAAAGAAGTATTTGAGAATCTAACCCATGGTTCATAGGTAGAGAACTATTTTCTGCAGGGAAAACTACTCTACCATCTTGGAAAGCTATGTATTCCTACAAGTGAACGAGTCCATGTAATACAATAAGATCACACTTCTCTTGTGTCTGGGCATTTTGGCGTAGGAAAAACTATGGCTCATCTGTAGAGGTTTTGTTACTGGCCTCAGATGAAAGAAATTGTAACTAAATATGTAAAGGGGTGTGTGATGTGTTCTACTTGTGAGACCACTAATAGAAAATCGGGGCTATACTCACCACTTCTTGTTCCATCCCATCCATGGGAAATCATCTCCATGGATTTTGTAGGGGGTTTACCAATGTCGAAAAAGGGTCATGACTATTTGTATGTTGTAGTGGATAGGTTCAGCAAGATGTGTATCTCAATGCCATGTAAAAAGTAGATCACTGTTGAGCAGGCTACTAATCTCTTATTTCAGCGTGTTTGGGTTCACTTTGGGTTACCCACATCCATTATCTCAAATCAAGATACTCGATTCCTTGGGTATTTTTACACAATCTTGTGGAGAATGATGGACACCAAGTTGAATAGGATCACTGCTTTCCATCCACAAACCAGCAGACAGACAGAGGTTGTTAACCGAACAGTGGTACTTTTGATTCAAGGCTACTGCAGCAAGCATCCCAACTTATGGCATGAACAGATACCCTATGTAAAACATGCTTACAATTGAGCCTTACATTCCTCCACTCAGTGTTCGCCTTTTGAGATATGTTTTGGGTATTTTCCTAAGGTCCCTTTGGACTTGATGTATGGAAGAGATGTTGATTCAAATGAATAAATAAATGAAGACAAAGCTCGCAAGTTCATTCAAAGGATCCAACAGGTACATCAAGCATTTAGGGAACAGTTGGAGAAAAGTCAAGCACAGTATAAAGCTCGGCATAACAAACACAAGTTTGATCATCAGTTCCAGGTTGGAGACCAGGTATGGCTTCACATTAGCAAGGAGAGATTGAAGGGTGAAGGTAAGAAACTCAAGCCCATCTGATATGGACCCTTCATTATTTTGGAGAAAAGTGGTACCAATGAAAAGGTGCCACGTGGAAGTCTGTACATCCACCTATCTAGTGACGTGGCAAGTTGACCAGGCAGAGATGATGAGGAAGTGACTATGAAAGAAGGTGATATGGGCAAATGAGTGGCCTCCATGTCGCCATTTCATGGGCTTCCATGTGGCAGAAAGGAAATGCCCAATGAGGGATAACAAACGAATTTCTAAATATATATATATAATAAATACAATCCACCAAAATAGTAGCAAGATCCTCCAAATCTTGTTGGTCCTCCAGACTAGCAATGATCCTCCAAGATTAAAGCTTCACCGTATCTATCCCAACCACGACCTCTCTTCCATATATAAGAGTCACCACCAACTTGGGGTTTGTTGTAAAAAAGTTCCAAAAGGGGAGGCCCACAGGTTTAACCCCAGGACGTCACCCAACTACTATGATTTTAATATAACTCCCTAACCAACTAGCCTAATGGCTATGTTGGTATAGATTCCCTCTGTTATTACTTAAGAAGCCAAGTATACTAGAGTTTGGGGGTCAGACCAGGGCGCGACTGTACATATAGGGAACTATTTTGATAAATTTTCCCATGAATTAACTGTAGGTGCAGACATGGAAACCGAGATGAATTTTCTCATGGGCCTGGAAGTGATAGACTCGTATCGAGGCATGGAGACAGTCATTTTGGGTAATTTGATGCCACAAATTCAGTGGTGTTTTTTGTTTTCTTATCTGAGCAAAGATTCTGCGACTTAACTCCAAAATGAGGTATACTTATGTATTTTTCCAAATTATTTTGTCGACTTAATAAAAAGGCCTACCCATTTGAGAGAAGGACCTGGAGACGTAGTCCACCAATGACAAACTCTGTTAGATAGATTTTTGTGTTCAAATATGATGCTTATGTATCTTCATTATTGATTTATTCCTTTTTTATGGTGCACTTCAATTTATGCTCATTTAATACAATTCTTTAATAAGTCTCATCGATGAAAATATCTCGGATCAAAATCCTTATCAAAAACCCTAACCCTATTAGGGTTAGGCTTGTTTTTCTACGTGCCACATTGGTTTTCCTCTTGCATGTCTCTTTTACTTATTGTTTTCGCATGTTGCTTTCTTTCCATATGTTGCACGCGCTCCAAAATTAGGTCTTCCTTTCCAAAATTAGGTCTTTCCCAAAATAGATATGTTCTCCAAAAATAGGCCTGCACCCAAAATAGCCTTCCTTCTCAAAATAGGTCTACACCCAACAGACCCCCAGCACTGACATGTGGCTCATCTTGAGCCACTCAGGTAGTGTGCGCTCCTTGTACTGCCTTGTCCAAACTGTGGAACTTTTGTGCTAGTTCCTTTCCTTTTTCCCTCATCTACATAGCTTTTCCTATTAGCGCCTCCACTGATTGCGTTGTTATATCCTCTTGCATTAATGTTGTTCCCTATGTCTATGCTTGTTCCATACTTTTCTTCTATTCCTCCAACTACGCAATCATTTGTGTTGCTTTTTCTTGGAGGGGTTCCAATTTGGCTTGTCTTTCTTGATTCCTTGTCTGCGATGTTTTCAACTCTGTCTACAGAGTCTTCATTTCTTGAGTGCCCTTCAAGCGCTCCATGATACTCATTGTTTTCTTTCGTAGTTTTATCTTCTGTATGGATGCGTTGATTCTCTCCTCTTTTTGGTCCCACTATTGGACCTTGTTATCTTCCTCCAGAAGAGTCCATATTTGTGTGGTTCTGTCGAAAAAATCTTCTACTTCCCTTGCTTCTTTCTCCATCTTAGCTATATGGAGTGAATATTGTTGTTCTCTCCTTTCTCGAACCTCTGGAGGAGTCGTAGGATTGAACATTTCTTTCAGCTCCTCAATTTCTTGCTTATATCTGTCAATTATTTATGTGATCATGTCGATCTTCTCCTCTACACTCCTCTCAGGTGTTTTCGCGTTGTCTGGGATGCAATCATATATCGTTGTTAATCCATGTTCTAGTTTATCTACATGTTCTTTCTCCTCCTCTTTCTATGAAGTTGTTTGGTCGCATTTGATTTGTAGCATTTCAACGAATCCTCTACCCACCTCCATGTTGGTTGCATACGCGTGGGCCCTGGATTGCACTTCTTACATTACGCTGGCCTGGAGTCCGTATACTTCCTTGGTGGGTATTTGTGCCATGACAACTTCTAATTTTTCCATGTCCCCCATGGGTTTTTGTGTAATATCTTTATCCAATATGATCATTTGGCGCGTGAATATAAATGTCTCCCTGCCTTGGACTACCAACTGCATTTCCTCCTCTCCTTCTTTCTGCGCAGGGGGTTGTTGTGTATTTTCTTGTTGTTGTGTTTTGGCCTGTGGTCCTGCTTGACTCTATAATTGTTGTATATTTTCATGGAATTCTATGATCTTGGCCATGATCTATTCCCATTGCGCCTCTGCAATGCAGACCACTTCTTCCCCCCTATCTTGGACCTTGTCTGCAACTAACTCTGCATCATCATCTGTAAGGGTGATGACTGGGTCTTCTATAATATACTTTCTTTTCTTGCGCTCTTATTTTTCCTATGTTGGATTCCTCATTGTCTGTGAGGGTTGCACCCCACTTGTTGTACCCTGGAACCTCTCTTATCCATCCTTTTAAGTATAACCCTTTCCATTCTATGGATGGATGCATATCCTTGTTGTTGATGATGTTCTCCTTGGTCATTTTGGTACTGTGCTACTTTCGGCTGGTTGATTCTGCGCTGCAAACTTTCTAGTATTATCGGCTGGGTTGTTTGTTCTTGTTGAGGAACCTGCTTCAGCCTCGTTTTTAGGCCTAGAGGATTGCACCATGACTGGCCTTGTTGCTATTTTTTTTACTAGAATTTTCCACTGCATAGGTTAGTATTTGACTATCCAGTCCACTTCCTCCTTGGTGACGCAATACTGCATTTCTAACCATGCCTTCTTTGGATCCCTTGTAGTCTAGATCCACATGTGGTGCCTAGATGCCTTGAACCTAGATATCCCTTCTTTCTCTTGGATTACCTCCATCGGTATGCACCACACATTAGTTGTGCATTGTTTTATCTCATTCAACAACATTGCAAAAACTGTGTTTTTTTCTTGCTAAGTTTTGTTATCCTTGGCCTGCCATAGGGAATCATATCTAACCGCACAAAATTTTCTCTTCCTATCCAGGAATGATGATAATTTTGGCTCCTTCCATCCTACCAACGCTATAAGAATGATCAGACAAGAGTAATGGAACTCAATTCCATTATCCTGTGCATCTCACCAATTTACCAAAAAATGGTTCAACAAGTATGGTGCCCAGCTGAACATTACTCCTTTCGTGCATTGCACGGCTACTACAATAACTCCTTCCAGTGCTTCTTATTTCCAACATTTCCTTAGTATATTGCAATCCATAATCGTGTTGGTGAACCTTGTCGCATTTTCGTTGATATTGTTTAGCATAATTCCCCTATTGCCCTCACTGGTGCCAAACTCCACTTTGACCAGCTCTATGATTTCCTTCTTGCATGCCTTGTTATCCAAGTATTCCTCTGGCTGCGTGCCCACTGTAGTTTATCCTATGATATTGGAAATTAGTGCCACATATATCTATAATGGCATATCCATCCACATGATTCCTTCGTGTACGAGGGTGACTAGTTGTTTGACACAGAACCTAACGTTTTTACTGTGCCCGAAGTGTGGTATGTCTAACATGTTCATGATTCCAAAGTTATACAGCTCTGTTATCCACTACACGGGCTCCATTATTGGTTTACATAGGGGTCCAATTTCCCTTATATTTTTTAAGTAATTCTCCTTGAACAAATTTGGGAATTTGGCCGCATCGCGCACATCGTGGTCAGAGTAACTAAGTTTGGGTGCCTTTCCCAACATATCATCCATAGTGACCACTACGTCTGGGAGATACAAGAGTGTGATATCCATGGTGTTCTATGCCTTATACTTGTCCCATAGCAGATGGGCCTTCCTCTATTGTGTCTGTGTCCTCTTCTTCCCTCTCGGAATCTAGCATGTCAGTGATATCCTCGACCAACACTTCCTCTCCTTCATGGGTCTATCGCAGTCTCGTTGTTTCATCAAGATTTGCGGGCATATAAGGGTTAAGGTTCAGAATGCCATCCCAAGCCCCAGAACTATGCCCTATTTCACCTTGTTACGTTTTCAATGTTTCATCTTCAACCTGTGTTGGGTTAATAGATTATGTGTCTGAGGTGGTGACATCTTCTAGCTCGACCATGTTTTCGGCTTGTCTCATTCTTTCCTTATGCCTCTGACCCTGCCAAGTAACCTGTACATACTATCCTGGAGTGTCGAACTTCGGTGGGGTCATCTTCTCTTGAATTTACACACTTTCTTGCTTCTTCATAAAATGTTATCTAGGGCACACTCTTTGAATTTCTATCTATGCTCAAAAATCGCTAAGTGTTAAATAAACACATGCTTTCCGCCTTTTATAGACCCAGTCGTATCTGTTTTCCACTTTTTGCGTGCATTTGCACCAATTGTAATTTTTATTGCACGTTTTCTTTCGATATTGTCGCAGTAATTGATGCACGCGACCTTTTTCGCACATTCTTATGGTTCAGTCCACTTCAGCATATTTTTTTGTTTTTCTTCTTTTTTCTATTTTTGTATTCATTTTCTCTCCTTTTTGCCCTTTTTATTTCTTTTTATCATTTATTTGTCCTAATCTCTACTATAGTACACTATATACATGCCTTTCTCACTGCGATGTAATTTTTAAGGGTTAGTAGTGTTGGCCCTTAGTTATGGAAGGATGCAAAGATCAAGGAAGAAAAGGGAGAATGTGAACTGTGTGAAAGACACTGGTTGTTATTGTGTCGAAGTGAACAAAAGAGAAGAAAATATGGAGCGAAGCCCGAGAAAGAAATTCGTTGAACAAGCAGATCAGGGATGACAGATAAGCAAGGAAGAAGGATCATGGACAGGTCAGCAAGCTAAAAAATCCACCATTGGATGCTTTAGAGCACCGCGCAATAAGAAACGAAAGACAGGTTGGCGAAGCCCTGAAAATATGGGTCAAGTTGAACTAGGGTTTTAGACACCTAGGGTTTTGGAAACCTAGGTTTCGGCCTAAGGTTGTCAATGAGCTATTTGTAATGTAGAAATAGAGGTCATGAGGGCCTAGTTTGGGTTGGTACTTTGGGTTGGTATGATAATATTGTTATTATTGCTATTGGTATTGAGTTGGTGGAGAGAAGAGTATTGTGTGAGAGATAAGTGTTGAGTACAAGAGCCTTCTGGATTGTAAGATCTTCGGTTGGGTGCGAAGATCAACCCTACAGCTGGGTGCGCAGGGAGGGGAGAGAAAGGGAGGAGAAGAGAGAATATTTGCTAGCTAAGAGCACAAATAATAACTATATTATTTACCTTAATATATTATAGCACAGTTTTGTGGACGTATCCCTAGAGAGAGGGTGAACCACATATATTTTGTGTTGTGTTTGATTGATCTTTTGTCTCTATCATTGGTATACTATGATTGCATTATTTCTTTAGATCTGATAAGTAGATGTGCAGAATAGATCTAAGTTGATAAGTGATATATGAATGTTGTGTTGTTATTGTGTTATATCCACTAGATATTCCCTTTGGTTGTAGAGATCTTTGTCCTACAACCCCCTCATAACTACTTCGTGTGAGACTGCATCTACTTGGAATGTGTTGCCGAAAGGGCTAGTAGTTAGGGCTTGTTGGTGCGCTCTTGAAGCTGAACCCTGGGTTTTCCCCTGTGCCAAAAAATGGTTCCATTGTCGAGACAAGAATATTTTTGAGGGAATTTCAAGTTGGTTTCCATCGAAGACAAAGATTCAAAAGTGGATAGAGGATCAAGAGAAGGACTTCGTTGAAGCCCAAAATAAGAACCCTAATCTTAACACTGAGGATTGGATATAAAGATATATCTTCACCGATATACACGAGATATTCTTTGGAGGGATCCATCAGGAGATATATGAGTGGCTAGCTAGATTAGAAGATACCTGGTTCAAGATCCAATCTAGACCTCCTCTGCTTTGGACGTCGAATTTTATCAAGAAGGTCAAGAGAGTTGATAACATTGTATCATAAGCAGTAGATCACTGGTTTGATAGTACCATTTGAGGGTACATCACAGATTTCATTATTGATAGAGTAGAATCATACAGCCAAGACGAGAGATATTTCTTTAAGGGACCCATAGGGAAATTTTTGCATTTTCTAAAGCTGAGAACCAAGATGTTATTGCATGAGAAGAACATCTTGAAGACACAAAATATTGGTCGGATCAAGAAAGGCTAATGCTCAAAAATTCGGACAGTGACAATGACACAGAAGCTGGACACATGCGTAGTGGGAGAGTGTTCTGAGAAGTCCACCTTGCAAACCTGTTTAAGGAGAACTACGAGGAGGAAGGTTTCTACAATGGAGAAGAAGTAGAACTGACAGACGAAGAACATTCAGAACCCGCTAGGGAAGAGGAAGGAAATGTTGAAGAGCTTCGTCGAAGAGAACCTGAAACCTCAGAAACTGCGCAGACCATTGAAGTAAGTATTATCCCTCCTGTTGATTCAGTATTATTAAGCAACAAGAGTAATCCCAGTCACCAGATCATCCAAAGCACTGTCAATAGTATTCCACCCCATATTCAGTCAGGAACCCTAGGAAGATCTATGGAAGATGAGATGAGACTCCCTATCTTTATGAGAGATGGATCTAAAGATCCTAATCAGCATTGGTTTCTATGTGAAGTTGTATGGAAAATTAAGAATGTCACATATGAACCTATCAAAAGAAATCCGTTTAGTAAAACTCTCAGAGATCACACATTGAGTTGGTACATGAAACTTGTCCAAGGACTTGCACGAACTAAGCCATTGAATTAGATCAAGAACACGTTGATTTCATAATTCAAGAAACCTAAGTCAAAATCCAAATGTATCACAGAGTTGAAAGAGATCAAGTAGAAGGTGGTTGGACCTGTTTGGGAGTTCGATCAGAGATTCAAGACCTTAACAAGTCGATTGACTTTTTAGATCCCATACGAATAGAACAAGGAATGGTTCATTGATGCCCTTCTACCACACATCAGAGTTCCCCTGATGCAACAGAATATTTCTTCACAGGATGAGGCATTGGACATCGCCATGAATCTATAATCTACCCCTATGGGAGAATCCAACTCAGGTATGAGCCAGATCTTGAGTCAGCTAACTAGTTTGTCTCTACAGGTCGAAGATCTGAAGAAAGACAAGGGAAAAGATAAAAGAGAAGACATCTGGTGTGTTAGATGCAGATTAGAAGGCCATGATAAGTAACACTTCCCTCTATTCAATGAACACTTGGATTTTGGAGCTCTAAACCCCTTGAAGCAAGTCACCTTACCCTGGTGCGAGGTATGCAGAAACAAACATCATACTAGTGAGTGCTATTATATGCAAAAGTATGTTCAGACACCTACAAATCTGTATTGTACATTCTGTAAGTCCGTAGGACATGATGATAGGGATTATAGGGCTTATGATCTCATATATGAAATTTCAAGAGACATATATAAGATTCAAGGTGAAGTATAGCAAGAAGGAAACACTACACATTAGAACTCTCCTGGGAGAGGAAACTTCAACCCTCGCGGTGGATTCAGAGGAAGAGGACGAGGAGGAGGAATGGGTTGAGGCCAAGGACATATCATCTGTTATAACTGCACACATCCATGACACCTTGCAAGGGATTGTCAGAACCCTTGTACCACTTGCAGCTACTGCAGCTCGTTTGACCATGTTATAGAATATTGTCATGTGCTGCTAGCTAAGCTTCAGGAAAGACAAGGACCTTAGAAAAGCCCTCAAGTGCAACTAATCTATGTTGAACCTTGCAGAGAAGACCCTAGAGCCATTTTTATAACTAGAGGAGGCATTGTTACAGGAGAAGATTGACTGACACAAGGGAATACTACAGAAGATTCAGGAATCAGGAAAGCTGCAGAGAAGACCCAAACTTTTGATGCAAAGAAGGAAAGACAAATGTTTGAGAAAGAAAGAAAATAATTCAAAGGAAACCAAGTCTCTGCATCAAAGAAAAGACTAGAAGTGAGAGAATATGGAATGCCTCTGGCATTTGATTAGTCTGCTTTTCCAAAATAAGGAAAAGAGGTAAGCAAGATCATGGAATTTTTATACACTTGTATTAAGTTGGTTCAGGATGGAAGCGTTGTACAAGAATTACAAAATTTAATTAGACAATATGAGATAGGAAAGATAGATCCCTTACTGAATAAGGCAGTACACCAAATCGGTAAGAAGAGAAGGACAAATAAGGAATTACATTTGAATGCTCAAATAGGAGAGTATGAGATCAACTATGTAGTCCTCAACTTAAGGTCAGAGGTCAATGTCATGATGAAGAAAACTTGGGCACTGATGGGAAAACTGAAGTTGATCTATTACCCTATCAGGATTAGGATGGATAGACAGCAAGTTGTCAGCCCATTTGGATGATTGGATCATGTCCCTGTGGACATTGAAAGAGTAATAACATTTGCAGATTTTGAGGTAATTGAAATAGTTGATGACAGTTTCCCTTACCCTACACTGTTAGGAATTGATTGGGCCTTCAATAAATCTATTGTTGTTGACTTAAATAAAATACGTGTGACTTTTGAAGGAGATGGACTTAGGGTCATCGCACCTTTAGATCCATATGAAGGTCAGTGGTACACAGAACCCATCAGAGAAGAAGACCACACATATGCACTAGAAAACATATATAAACTAATAGCCAGACAACAGGATTACATTAATCCTACAGTCGATGGGAATCTAAGCTGGTGAAGTGACAGCACGTGCTCATTAGACTCAGAAGAAGCATTGGAGAACTAGAAGAACCAGATGTATGAAGTATCTGCAAGGAGATGTGCTAGATTAACCAGAGAAGTTCGTTCGATCAGCACAACAGTAAGTAACTTACCCACATTTGATGGTCTGAATCCGTTAGAAGCCTTCCTATAAGATTTTGAAGCAAGTGTACCAACACAACAGAGGTTGTTGGCAATGGATGAGGCATTGAAAGACACACCAGCAAGATGGTGGGGGACACACAAAAGTAATATTACATATTGGGTACAATGTCGTACTCTGATGACAGCACGATTCTCAGCACAAGTAGAAGGTTGTGAAGTTCGCTACACAGGTCGGAGCTACCCAAAGGACCATGTGTGAAGCTGTGAGGAATTCTGGAGAAACATTCCTCAAGAACAATGGGTACACAGATTCATCAACACGTTGTACACGACACCTATAAACTGGTACCTTCAAGCAAAATTGTGCCTCATCACTACAGATTGGAAAGGTATCACTCAAAATTTTGTAACCACCTTCTTATTTGAAAGTCAATATCCTTTAGTAGATCAAGCACTCTAGGTTGTGAGACAAAAATTATTCGAGGAGGTATCTATCCTTTCCTTAGAACAAGAAGAGGATGAATGGACTATGCCTCTCCAGAAACTACAAGGTTGTTACAACATCAATGTCGATGAAGACGATGATCCAAGGAAGGTGAACATCGTAGAAATAGAGGGCCAGAGAAATCTGGAAGGACCAGGAGTTGATCTGCCATTCATTGGACAACCAATCAAAATCAAGAAATTCAATATTGGAACAGATCAAACACCAAAGTTTGCAAATGTTGTAGATTATTGGGATGCTACTACTATTGATAAAATTACAGAGTTACTGCATGAATATCAAGACTTGTTTCCAACCAAGTTCACTGATATGAATGGCATTAAAGGGCCTATGGGAGAGATGAGGATCCCTTTGAAGAAATATGCTAGACCAGTCAAACAAAGACCTTAGAGACTGAACCCTAAATATAAGGAGAAAGTGAAGATTGAGCTTGGCAGAATGCTGGAAGAAGGAATTATAGAAACTGTCGAAGAGTCAGAGTGGATAAGCCCTATGGTGGTGCAAGACAAGAAAACAGGAGAAATCAAGATATGTGTAGACCTCAAGAAGATGAATGATGCTTGTTTTCATGACCCCTTCCCTACACCATTCACTGAAGAAGTGTTAGATAATGTGGGAGGCCATGAAGTATATTCTTTTACAGATGGATTTTTAGGATACCATCAGATCCGAATTGCCAAGGAAGATCACCATAAGACCACATTTGCAACAGAATGGGGATCCTACCAATATACAATGATTCCATTCAGATTGAAGAATTCCCCAGCCATCTTTTCCAGGGTGGTGGTCGAAGCATTCAAGGAATTTCTGCATAAATTTTTAGAAGCATACTTTGATGATTGGACTGTTTTTAGCTTATTGAAAAATCACATTGAATGTCTAAGGATAATGTTGGATAAATGCAGGAAGTGTCAAATTGATTTGAACCTAAAGAAATGTATTTTCTTTTCACCATTTGGTGTGCTATTAGTTCATATTGTATGCAAGCAAGGATTGCTGGTAGATCCATCCAAGATTTCCATTATAGTTGATCTACCCCCTCCTACAATTGTCAAATAGCTGCGCATTGCGTTGGGACACACAGGATACTACAGAAAGTTCATTAAGGGTTATGCTCAGATTACAGCACCCATGGAGAAGCTATTGAAGAAGGATTGTCATTTTAGATGGACAGAAGAATTCCAATAGAGCTTCGACACACTGATACAGAAAATGGTTATTGCGCCCATTCTGGTTTTCCCAGATTGGACCAAGGAGTTTCATGTGCATGTCGATGCATCATCCATTGCATTGGGAGTTATGTTAGCACAACAAGGAATAGGATACATTGACCACCCATTAGCCTTTTCTATCAGGAATCTATCTACAGCTGAGATTAATTATACCACTACTGAAAGAGAGGAATTAGCCATGGTGTATGCACTGTAGAAATTTTGCCACTATTTGTTGGGAGGACACTTTAAAATGTTTACTGATCACTCCACATTGAAGTACCTAGTCAACAAGCCAGTGTTGGGGGGAAGGATATGCATATGGTTGCTGCTATTTCAAGAATATGATTTTGAGATCCTAGTAAATCCAAGGAGAATGAACAAAGGTCCTGACCACTTATCAAGGTTGGAACATGGAGAAGAGCCAAATAGTTTAGAGGATGCATTGTCATATGCACAGCTACTAGCCATTAGAAAGATCGATGACCACTTCAAAGAGATAGTCCAGTTCCTATCCACAGGAATGGCACCTAGTGAGCACACAATTCATCAGAAGAAATAGCTAGTGGTGCGCGTTGCATATTTCTCACTTATCGTCGGGCATCGATACAAGATGGGACCTGATGAGATATTGAGAAGGTGTGTTATGGAGGTAGAACGACCACTGATCCTTGAAAAATCTCATGAAGCCATCGTAGGAGGAAATTATGAAGTGAAATCAATTGCGCAGAAGGTTCTTAGAGCTGGCCTTTGGTGGCCTACTTTACACATATATGCTAAAGACTATTCCAGAGCCTGCGATGTATGCCAAAGGGTTGGGAAACCATCTAGAAGAGATGAAATTCCATTAGAACCGTAGCTGACCCTACAAGTATTTTAGAAATGGGCCATTGACTTTGTTGGACCTATAAATCCACCAGGGAAGCGTACAGGAGCAAGGTACATAATTACAACAATAGAATACTTGACTAGATGGGCCGAAGCAAGAGAAGTCAAGGGTTGTAGTGCAACTATAGCTGTGCGCTTCATATTTTATGACATCATAACCAGGTTTGGATGCCCAAAGATCCTTATGAGTGATCAAGGAACACATTTCATCAATAAGACAGTTGAAGCCTTGACTGAAGAATTTACAGTCTACCATCAGACGAGCACACCGTACCATCCTCAATCAAATGGGACAGTTGAAGCATTCAACAATATCTTGGAGACAACACTAACCAATATTTGATGTGTGAACAGAGATGATTGGGATTTAAGAGTACCAGCAGTGTTATGGGCCTATAGAAACACTTGCAAGAAGATAACATTGCAGGCCCCTTTCAAGTTGGTATATGGTCTTGAAGTTGTTGTTCCAATGGAATATCTGGTACCAAGCCTGAGAATTGCTACCTTTATAGATATGGATGACCCTGGCATTGTTCAAGAGAGGCTTTCACAGTTGTTTGAATTGCAAGAAGACAGATTCATTGCAGGATTCCATCAGCAGGTTCAGAGGGAAAGAGAGAAGGCCTATCATGATAGGCACATCAAGAAGAAGGCATTCAAGCAAGGTGATCTAGTACTAGTATATGACAGCAAGTTCATAAAACATCCTAGGAAGTTCAAAATGCATTGGATAGGGCCATATGATATCGTTCATGTTACAGAGGGAGGAGTTGCACAATTGAAGACTTTGAATGGAGAATGGAAGGAATGATTAGTGAATGGGAGTCGGCTGAAGTTGTACTATGACAACCAGTTACCTCGTAGCTCTTAGTAGAAGCATGAAGAAAAGGGTATGTGTACCAAGTGCAGTTGAAACTAGGTACCAGACACAGAAAAGACAGTCTGCACAAGGGATAGAGAGGAGGCAAAGAGCAAAATGTAGAGGTTGCACTGTGCAGCCTGGAGTCAAAGTAAAATAGGAAGCTCAAATCTAAAGTGCCTCGAGATGAGTCACAGGTGAGTGTTGGGGACTTGTTGGCCCTTGGTTATGGAAGGATGCGAACATCAAGGAAGAAAAGGGATAATGTGAACTGGGCGGAAGACACAGTGACTGTTATTGGGTTGAAGTGAACAAAAGAGCAGAAAAGATGGAGTGAAGCCCGAGAAAGAAAGATGTTGAACAAGGATATTGGGGATAATAGATAAGTAAGGAAGAAGGGTCATGGATAGGTCAGCAAGAGGAAAAATCCATCGTTGGATGATTTGGAGCACCGCACGAGAAGAAAGGAAAGACAGGCTGGCGAAGCCCTAGAAATATGGGTCAACTTGACCTAGGGTTTTAGACACCTAGGGTTTTGGTATCTAGGGTTTTGGACACCTATGTTTTGACCTAAGATTGTCGGTGAACTATTTGTAATGTATAAATAGAGGTCATGAGGGCCTATTTTGGGTCGGTACGATAATATTGTTATTATTTTTGTTGGTATTGAGTTGGTGGAGATAAGAGTATTGTGTGAGAGAGAAGTGTTGAGTACAAGAGCCTTTTCGATTGTAAGATCTTCGGTTAGGTGCAAAGATCAACCCTACAATTGGGTGCGTAGGGAGGGGAGAGAAAGGGAGGAGAAGAGAGAAGATCTGCTAGCTAAGAGCACAGATAAGAATTGTATGCTTTACCTTAATATATTATAACACAATTCTATGGAAGTATCCCTAGAGAGAGGGTGAACCATGTATATTTTGTGTTGTGTGTTATTGATCTTTTATCTTTGTCATTGGTATACTATGATTGCATTACTACTTTAGATATGATAAGTAGATGTGCATAATAGATCTAAGTTGATAAGTGATATATGAATGATGTGTTGTTCTTGTGTTAGATCCACTAGATATTCCCTTTGGTTGTAGCCATCTTTGTCCTGCAACCCCCTCATAACTACTTCGGGTGAGACTGCATATGCTTCACAGGTATTGTTGAAAGGGCCAGTAGTTAGGGCTTGTTGGTGCACTCTTGGAGCTGAACCTTGGGTTTGCCCCTGTGCCAATAAGTAGGTCGACTATCCATGTACAGTTTCAGTCGACTATCGTTGATCATTCCTTTCAGTTATGTTCCTCCCAAGTATTTTAACTATATAGATCCCCCATATGTGGTATTATTTACTTCATATGGACCTAGCCAATGCTTTCTAAACATACCAAGGTGTTGGAAAAAATTGTTGTCATAGAGCAAGACTAGGTCTCCCTCCTTAAAAATATTATTTTTAATATGTATGTCATGCCAGGCTTTGTCTCTTTCTTTATGTACTTCCTGTGAAATCCTGCTAGAATCATGTCCTCCTCCATTTCCATTAATTGACTTAACCTCTCATGTATTTCACCTCTTTCTGTCATGTTGGTAATTTTTTCTACGCGCAGAATGGGTACTAGAAATTATAATAGCACCATTGCTTCCTTCCCATACACCAATATAAATGGTGTCTATCTTATCAACTTCTTACATGTGGTCCTATATTCCCATAGTACTACTGGTATTTTCAAGTCCTAATCATCCATGTTGAAATTGCATATTTTATTCAGAGCATTTTCCAAAATCTTATTCAAGGCTTCTACTATTCCATTTTCCTGAGGATGCTATGGTGTACTCTTCTAGTGATAGACTTAAAACTCCTCATTCATAGCACTGATGGTATCATTGATAAAATGAGTGCCTTGGTCATGTTATACCCTAGCCTATGGATAACTAAGGAGATCATGTCTTGAGGCCCACAAGTATTATACATGGAGTATTGAGAGCCAGATGACTTAAGCATGGCCCCGGAGGGCCCTTCTTTCCTTCATTGTAGTCCACATATCACCAATAGCAGTATCCATCACACCAGCCTGGTTCTGAAGTAGCAGTGAGTATTTATCCATGAGGTAATGAGTTTGGGTATCATGGTATGTATCACTCTTATTTTTGAAGCACTTGAACATGTTGTATTTGAATCCTTCTTCATTTCATGGCGTTTGCTTCGAAATTATGTTATTTTCCTTGTTCAAATATGGAAGGGTGACACAGTTCCCTAGTAAGTTGATTTCCCTTTAGGATGGGTTTCTACTGGGTGGATCTTTGAAGAGTAATCATTTGTTCCCTCCATACTTACCACTTTCAATATATATTCCTTCCATCTCCCCTTTCCTTTTTGGGCATTGGGATTGGCTACACTATGAACGATTGTACCTTACCTCGTCGGAAGAAGGGGATAAAGGCCCATAGGGTAAAAGTAGTTGGAAAGAGTTAAAATACAATTTTGAAACCTTTGAGATGCTTCACCCAGAGATCCCCAAGAAAGAAGTGAAAATATTCTCGGTAAGAAAACGGGACCCATGAGATAACATAAACACTCAAGGTACTAGTTGATGGGTAGGAGGTATCATCACGAGCTGGCCTATTATGACCATGGGCATGTAGTGGTATGAAATTACCACCCATATTGTCACCAAACCAGGTTAGTGTCTCTTGGTGTCATATCCAAGAGAAAGGGGCTATCATTACGATCCAACCTTCTCATTTCCATAGATGGATGTTGAAACCCCAGCCAGGGGTGAGAAGAGATTGAAGGCTTGCACCAGAAGAAGGAATCATGTTGCCTTTGGAGGCACTATGGAAGACCTAGACCTAAGGTCTCATTCTCCTCCCACCTAAACATTGGCCTTGGGAGGCCTTGGACTTCACCTCTGCAGCCCTATATGTCACTTGTCAGTTGCGGTTGTCACCTTGGAGGCATTCATGAGGCCATTTGCATGTATGAGAAAATTTAAGGCCTTTGGAGGCCCAATGTTTCATTTCCTTTGCCCATCATCCCACACTTGAGGCCCAACATCACCCTAGGAGGGAATGACATCACCTTTGGAGCCCTATTTAGATGAAAAATGAATTTATTTTGGTAAAAAATTAATTATGTAGTAAATTGGCCAGTTTGGCCCTGATATTTTGACCTAAAATAATTAAAGGTCAAATTTTCATATAAATAAACATAAAGTGACATTCATTTTCATCATAAATCTCACCTGGGAGAGTAGAGGTATGAAATTTTCTCCCTACTAAGGGTTATTAGCTGAAATAAGGAGGGATCTACTCTTTTAAGGCTTGTTTATGGCACTTGGAAAATTTTTGTGAAGTTTTGTGGCAATCTTGCATGGTTTTACATTATTATTCTTGGTGCAAGTAAGTAGATTTTTACTTTTTCATTGTAAATGGTTATGGTAATGGTTTTCTTTCTCACATAAGATTATGAAATTACATGTTTTAATTAATGCTTGAAGTAAGAAATTTAAATTGCTAACTTTCTTTCTTTTCATTTGCCTAGCTTTATTGAATTGATCTAGTAACTAATGAAATCCTAGGGCCCTAAATTGATAGCTCTCTAGAGGTTTATACTTAGTTATTGTGCAAAGTAATTTTCATCCATTAAAATCCAAGAAGTACGAGGTGCTAGGGCCTAGAAGTGCCTACACCCTAGCTTCCTCACTTCTTAAGGTTAAACCTAGGAGGACTTAAGTTGCTACTCCTCCTAGGTCTTTCTCCCTCTTTTATGATGTGTATCACTTGTTAGCAGCCTTTAAGGAAGTCGCCTAATTGGCTCCACTACCCTTAGAAATGCGCTAGTAAAACCTCACTCTTTGACAAGTATCTTCAAACTCAAACTCCAAATTGTTTCCTACTTGATTACCCTACTAACTTAAACTAGTTAACTAACCTAGCTTAGAGATATTAACAGCCGCTTAATTACTGTTGATAATTCACTGTTACAACCATTTTTTGCAATTTATATCAGCCTACCAACCACCTTAGGACATCCCATAATTTGTATAAGGAAAGTTACTATCAATATATGCTCAAGTGTTTGTTCAATTTCCTTAGAAGAGTACATTTTTGAAGCTTGTTTACTGTTGTCACTACTTCTATTTCACTGTTGTTACATTTAACTTAGACAACCTATTTAAATCCAATTGTTGGTTCCTATATTTAGAGAACTAACATAATTTATAAAGACAAACTATTATCATTTATGGTTTAAATGCTTGTACACATTGTCTGCACAAGTGCGTTCTTGTTGATAAAAATTTGTAGTTGTTATCATTTACTTATCGCTATCATCTAGTTTTCACTTGTTGAATACATAGACAACCAACATATATTCACAAGTTTACTATATTGTTGAAGCATCATTATCATTTTTTATTTCCTTTAACACTTATTTTTTTATTGGTAAGGGAAAGGTACACTTTATATTTCTTTTTCTTCATCCTTCGAGACTTAAACTTGACTTGAGTGACCTAGAGAGAGGGGTATTTTACTTATCATTTGTTTCCTTTCATCAACCCACTAGGTCTAGGGAGATCTCCCTTGGAGAAGGTTTTTCCTCCTAAATAGAAAAGGGTATCATGTTGGGGTGACAGTGACAGGATTACCCTCATTTTATGCCAATCTCGGCCTACTTGCCTTTAGGCTTTGGGAAAGTACATATTGTGTGATAACATTTTTGGCACTGTTGTCGGGGAACATCGAGTCAATATTCCTCAACGACACTTTTTCGGTAAGCCTTTACCTCAAATACTTCATCTTACGAAGCTTACCTAGTGACTCGACTGAGGGTGATTCCCTCACTCCCTTTGATAATCCTTAATAGGACATCTGGTGACTCCAATGACCTTTTCCAAGGTGCCACCTTACTCTCAACTTTGTGATATTTCCAATATATGGGATCATGGCGCCTTGGGAACAAGTGTATCTAACTATTGAGTTCAAAAAATTTCAAGGATACCCACATTGTTTTGATATAAAATGGTTAAAAAACTCTCCAAGATTCGGAGGCCTCCCAATTACTCACATTGTAGAATTTTTGAAGTATATAAGTGAGATAGAATTTGAAGAGGAAGATGTTTTGGTAAAAAAATTCATACCTTCTATGTCATCCTTTTTGCAATATTGGTTTAAGGGTTGTTGTGAAGATAAGGGTATATCATATTTTGTAGACCTCGTCGGTAGGTTTATTGAGTTTTTGAAACCACAATGCCAGACATATGAATATTCCCTTCAAAATATCACAATATCCCTAGAGGACAAGGGATTCACCACTAAGATTGTGGAAGATCTTAGGGATGTGTACCATACTCAATACCAAGAACCCTTTGATGTAGAAGGAGATATTTATGAATAAGGTTTTCAACCCCTTGAAGAGGAGCAACATTTTTCCCATGATTCGGTAGAATGTAGTAAAGACCTGACTAAAGAAGTGAGTTATGATGATGAAACACTAGTATTCGCTCCTCTGTCTAATGAATCTCTCCAAGATCCTATCTCTCCTGCATAAGACGAAGAGAATGAGATGAATCATTTTCCTTTCTAGGTTTTTTATGACACTTTGTTCTATGATTCAGAAGGTGAAGACGTAAAGGAAACCTTGGAAGAGCTAGCTCCTTAATTTTTTTATGAAGGAGAAAATATGATTAAAGGGACGAGTCTTGGGGATGATGTAATGGATGCTCTTCCATTTGATGAATTCATCCAAGACTTTGATGCTTCTACACAACAACAAGTGAACACGGCAAGTTACTTCCCTTTCCAAGATTTTGATGATGCTTTATTTTATTATTTGGAAAGAGAAGAAGTATTAGAGGAGCCCTTGGATGCATTAAATCCTTCATGTTATAATAAAGGTGGTGACATGGTTGATAATATCGATCAGTTCATACATGTTGGAAGACATAAGTGAGATGTGATTGGCTCTCATTAGGATCCCTTATGATATGGAAGGATATCTCTAAATGTTTCCTTTACAGCCACCATATGATGTTCCTAATAATTTTGACGTTTGGCAAAAAGATGATGACATAATTACAGAAGTTTTTCAAGAAGCCAAGGATGACCCAGTGCAATTTTATCTTGATGATTTTCGGTCATACCTTGAGGATTTTTATGAGTATTACTTTGATCACTTGGATTTTTTCTATGAAGAATATTATCAACCATTGTTGTGCTCAAATTTTGATAAAGGTGAGGACATTTCTTTCCTGAAGAAAGATACTTGTGACAAGGTTGTCCAACTCCCTCTGATTTCTTTACCTCGTTATGTCACTAAGGATGCAATCGGGGAACATGTCTCTTGTTTCAAGTTTTCGTTAGGGAAAAAAATTTTGTTAGAATTCAAGGGGAGGTTGAATGCCTTAAGAAGTTTATTATCTCAATCTTTCAGATTTCCCCTCAGAAGTTGTCAGTTTCCCTCTAAGTTATTGTTAATCCCTTCTCAAAACCTAGGGAGTGATGATGTCCAAGGTAGTCAACCCTCAGACTCTTTGAGCTAGCCTTTTGATTCTTTGACCTCTCACGATCCTTTTCTGAGATGGATTGATCACTTTTATGGAAGGGTGACTTGGCATGATTTTGTCCCTCTCTCCCACCTCCATGCGCTAGACTCTACAACTTCCTATGATATAATGCATGCTTTAACTCATGTTTATTTTTTGCTTGACTTGTCATTTTTTTGGTTTATGATGAAGCACAAAGGTAGGTATTATGAGGTATTACTAGCATGGTTTCGCTGGTTATTTTACTACACCTAGCATTCAACCAACAGGTGAGTAGAGGTAGGTAGGCATTTGCATCCATTGTATATACCATTGCATATCATATTAGCATAGTTGTAGTTGCATTTTTCATATTTAAATGTTTCATTATGTATATATGTATGCTCATAATCATATGTTATATTAGAGATTCTTTTATTTGTTTATTTTATCATATGGATGATGGGTGATATCATCACCCTAGGGATTACTAATATATTTTGTTGAGATTTAGCATGCATAGGTCATACTAGAGATGTTGAGGTTCTCATGCACTCTATGGTGAGAACATGTCCCTGAGTTGAAGCCAGATGTTATCCCCTAGCCTAGGGATAACTAAGGAGATCATGTAGTGAGACCCACAGGTCCTATACATGGAGTATCGAGAGCTAGAAGAATTAAGAATGGCCTCGGAGGGCCCCTCTTTTCTTCAGTACAGTCCACATGTCACTAGCAGAAATATCCATCACACCAGCCTCATCCTATAGTAGTACAGAGTCTTTCTCCATGAGGTAATGAGTTTGGGTATCATGGCATGTATAACTTTGATTTTTGAAGCACTTGAACATTATGTATTTGAATCCTTCTTCATTTCATGCTGTTTTTTTTGTAAATTATGTTCTTTGCCTTGTTCAAACCTATAAGGGTGACACACTGCCCTAGTAAGTTTATTTCCCTTTAGGATGGGTTGCTACCAGGTCGATGTTTGAAGAGTCATTGTTTGTTCCCTCCATATTTACCACTTTTCATCTTTATTCCTTCCATCTCCTCTTTCCTTTATGGGAATTGGGATTGGATACACTATGAAGGGTTGTACCTTACCTCGTGGGAAGAAGTTGATAAAGGTCCAGAGGGTAAAAGTAGATGGCAAGAGTTAAAATCAAATTTTGAAACCTTCAAGATGCTTCACCCAAGGATCCCCAAGAAAGCAGTGAAAATATTCTCAGTAAGAAAAGGGGACCCACAAAATAACATAAACACTAAAGATACTAGTTGATGGATAGGAGGTCTCATCACGAGCTGGCCTATTATGACCATGGGCATGGTGCGGTATGACATTACCACCCATATGGTCACCAAACGAGGGTAGTGGATCTTGGTGGCATAGCCAAGAGAAAAGGGGTCTCATTATGAGCCAGCCTTCTCATTTCCATGAAATGTTTGCAAATAACATTGTCACCTCTAGTCATCAAGCCAAGACAGTGGCCCTCAACTATTCCCTTGAAGCATAAGAACAAAATATCAAAATAAATAAAGCTAAGAATAAAATGCAATGAATGGCATAGGAAACAATTTCATCTATGAAAAGGTGTAGCTCACCCTCCACAAAGTAACCCACAGGAAAGACTCTATGTTTCCATGTTATCACATGCACCCCATCCCAAATATTTACCCCATGCCACCTCATAAACTTACATGACTTGTACTATATTCCACTTGGGAAACACCCCAAACTTAAAAGAGGTTAGCTCAATAAAACACCCTGAGACCCTCTCCAAAACTAACTTGTCAAATTACATAACGACTTTGATAATTTGTTTGGGGTTAAAGGGGGTTTGATGCACATGTTTGGGTAATTTAATTATTGGATGTTATTTACATGCTATGATCCTTGTGACTTATGAAATTTTATAGGGTGTACTTGTTGTTTCTACAGGACCTTTCCCGATAGACAGGTTCACATGAGGGAATGATTAGTTTGGACCTTCATGGTGGCTCAAATCCCATAGATGGATGTTGAAACCCCAACCAGGGGTAAGAATATATTGAAGGATTTCACCAGATGAAGGAAGGAAATTTCCTTTGGAGTCACTATGGAAGACCTAGACCTAAGGTCTCATGCTCCTCCCACCTAAACGTTGGCCTTGGGAGGCCTTGGATGTCACCTTTTCATCCCTAGACATCACTTATTAGCTGGGGTTTTCACCTTGGAGGAGTCCATGAAGTTATTTTCATGTATGGGCCTTGGGAGGCCTTGGATGTCACCTCTACATCCCTAGACATCACTTGTCAGTAGGGGTTGTCACCTTGCAGGCATTCATGAGGATATTTGCACATATGGGAAAATTGAAGGCCTTTGGAGGCCTAAAGTTTCATCTCCTTTTCCCAACATCCCACACTTGAGGCCTAGCCTCACTCTAGGATGACATGGAATCACCTTTGGAGGCCTATTTTGATGCAAATTGAATTTATTTTGGTAAAAATGTAATTTTGTAGTAAATTGGCCAAGTCGGCCCTGATATTTTGACCTAAAATAATTAAAGGTCAAATTTTGGTATAAATAAACATAAAGTGACATTCATGTTCAGAATAACTCTCACTTGGGAGAGTGGAGTTCTGAAATTTTCTCCCTACTAAGGGTTATTGGCTGAAATAAGGAGGAAGCTACTATTTTAAGGATTGTTTTTGGCACTTGGACAAATTTTATGAAGTTGTGTGGCAACCTCGCATGGTTTTACATGATTATTCTTGGTGCAAGTAAGTAGATTTTTACTTTGTCATTTTAAATGGTTATGGTAATGGTTTTATTTCTCATACAAGATTGTGAAATTGCATGTTTTAATTAATGATTGAAAGAAGAAACTTAAAGTGCTAACTTTCTTTCTTTTCATTTGCCTAGCTTTATTGAATTGATATAGTAACTATTAAAACCCTAGGGCCCTAAAGTGCTAGCTCTCTAGTGGTTGATACTTAGTTATTGTGAAAAGTACTTTTCATCCATAAAAATCCAAGAAGAAAGAGGTTATAGGGCCTAGAAGTGCCTACACCCTAGCTTCCTCACTTCTTAAGGTTAAACCTAGGAGGACTTAAGTTGCTACTCCTCCTAGGTATTTCTCCCTCTTTTATTATGTGTATCACTTGTTAGAAGTGTTGAAGGAAGCCACCTACTTGACTCCACTACCATTTTAAAGGCACTAGTCAAACCTCACTCTTTTATAAGTATATTCAAACTCAAACTCCAAATTGTTTCCTTCTTGATTACCCTACTAACTTTAACTAGTTAACTAACCTAGATTAGAGATACTAACAACCACTTAATTGTTGTTGATAATTCATTGTTACAACCATTTTTTGTAGTCTATATAAGTTACCAACCACCTTAGAACAACCCATAATTTGTAGAATGCAAGTTACTATCAATATATGCTCAAGTGTTTGTTCAATGTCCTTAGCAGAGTACATTTCTGAAGCTTGTTTATTGTTGTCACTACTTCTATTTCATTGTTGTTACATTTAACTTAGACAACCTATTTAAATCCAATTGTTGGTTTATATATTTAGAGAACTCACATAAAGACAAAGTATTATCATTAATGATTTAAATTTGTGTTCACATTGTCCGCACAAGTGCGTTCTTGTTGATATAAATTTGCAGTTGTTATCATTTACTTATCGCTATCATCTACTTGTCATTCGATGAATACATAGACAACCAGTATATATTCACAAGTTTACTATATTTTTGAAGCATCATTATCATTTGTTATTTCCTTCAACATGTGTTGTTGTATTGGTAAGGGGAAGGTACACTTTAAATTTCTTTTTCTTCATCTTTCAAGACTTAAACTTGATTTGAGTGACCTAGAGAGAAGGGTAGTTTACTTATCATTTATTTCCCTTCATCAAACCACTAGTTCTAGGGATGTCTCCCTTGGAGAAGTTTTTTCCTCCTAAATAGAAAAGGGTATCATGTTGGGGTGACAGTGACAAAATTACCCTCATGTTACGCCAATCTCGGCCTACTTGCCTTTAGGCTTTGGGAAAGTACAGATTATACGATAATATTTTTGGCACCATTGTCGAGGAACATCAAGCCAATATTACTCAACGACACTTTTTCGGTAAGCCTTTCCCTCAAAGCCTTCATATTACAAATCTTACCTAGTGAATCTACTGAGGGTAATTCCCTCACTCCAGTCTCCCTTTGATAATCCTTAATAGGATATCTGGAAACTCCATTGACCTTTTCCAAGGTGCCACCTTACTCTCAAATTTGTGATATTTCCAAGATTTGGAATCATGGCGCCTTGGGAACAAGTGTATCTTACTATTGATTTCAAAAAAAATCAAGGATACCCGCATTATTTTGATATAAAATGGTTAAAAAACTCTCCAAGATTTGGAGGCCTCCCAATTATTCACATTGTAGAATTCTTGAAGTATATAAGTGAGATAGAATTTGAAGGGGAGGATGCTTTGGTAAAATTGTTCATACTTTCCCTATCGTCCTTTTTGCAAGATTAGATTAAGGGTTGTTGCGAAGATAAGGGTATATCATATTCTGTATACCTCATCAATAGGTTAATTCATTTTTTGAAACCACATTTCCAGACATATGAAGATGCCCTTCAAAATCTCGCAATAGCCCTAGAGGACGAAGGATTCATCACTAATATTGTGGAAGATATTAGGTATGTGGGCCCCGTTTGGGTAAGTTAGTACATCAACTTCTCGGGGTCGTAACTTTTGCATACGATCTCCGTTTTAGGCGTGTGATAGCCCATTGGAAAGGTATCGTCAAGGATATTCATTTTTGGGGCTGAATAATTGCTTTGGATATCATTGAGGATCTCTATCCTGAAAAAACCTTCATTTAGGCCCTCAAAATGGCCCCAAAAGTTAAAACTACTAAAAATAGTAAATTGCCAAAACTGTCAGAAAACTATTTTGAGCTAGTTGGAAAAGGTGGGTGGCCACCGATATCCATCTAGACCAATCCTCCCTCCTTAGGAATCATTGGTCTCCATTTCATTTAAGTCCCCTACCAGATGAGGAAATTTCTGTTGAGTTTCGTCGCGGGTGAGCCACTTGTCTTGGTGCAGGAGTTGCCCTGCTTTGACGACTCGATAAAGTTGGATCCTTTGTTGTCGAGTGCCCTTGATCTGTGTGTCCAAAATCTGATAATTTGATTCCTATTGTATGCAGTCAGGATTGAGCTCTGTTGGTGTCAGTTGTTTTGCTACTTCTAAGGTGTCCAATAATGGTGGGAAATAAGGGTGAAGGAGATCCACATTGAACACTGGGTGCAGGCCAAGGAAAGGAGGAATGTTGAGCTCGAAATAATTATCACCCATGGCCTTGGTGATAGTGTATGGACCATAATGGAGTGGGTGAAGCTTATGATGGGGTCATGTAAGGCGTTATTTCTGCAAGTGCAACCAAACTTTGTCTCCCACCTAAAACTTATGTGGCACCCGATGTTGATCATGGCACTGTTTGTACTTTTCATTGGACTTCTGTAGGATATCCTGAACCTATTGGTGGATGTGTTGGATCCTCTCAATGAACCAGGTGGCTTTGTCAGCTTCATTTGGAGCAGGAGATGAGTCGGTCGAGGTGACTGCAAGGGAAAGTGCAACATCTATGGGACCCAATGGTTGGAATCCTAACACCACTTGAAAGGGGTTGTGGCCGGTTGAGCTATGCAAGGATCGATTGTAGGTATGTTGGACATAGGGAAGGCTCTCATCCCATGTGTGAGGGTGATTTGAATTATACATGCGAAGGATATGCACAATCATTTGATTTACAACCTCGGTTTGGCCATCTGTCGGGGGGTGGAAGGTCGTGGATTTGGTGAGCTTGTTGTGTAGCAGTGACCAAAGGCTCAACCAGAATGTGCTGAGAAATAGACTGTCCTTATCTAAGACAATGGTTTGTGGGATTCCAAAATGTACCCAGACTTGTTCAAAGAATATCTTGGCAATGGCCTCTGCTGTGATGCTCTTCCTGCAGGCAACCAAAATCGCCATCTTAGAAAAGCGATCAACAACCACAAAAACACAGTCATTTTTCCACTTGGTAGATGGGATTCTCGACATGTAGTCCATTGAGATGGATTCCCATGGTCTGTCAGGAGTAGGAAGAGGGGTGTATAGGTCCTATTTATTAGTGGTCAGTTTGGCAATAGCACAGGCAGTGTAGGACCTGATATATTTGATGACCTCATGTCGAAGTTTCGGCCAATAGAAATGTTTATGTAGCATCGCCACTGTCTTTTAGAGGTCGAAGTGTCCTGCCACCCAACTATAGTGGGCTTCCCAGATCATCTTCACTCGCTCACTTGATGGAACAAAAATATGGCCCAGATGACACAACAACCCATCCTGAAGATGGAAATTATCGACAATTGTGTTTGCACCCAACATTTGGTAGGTGGTGGAGAAGTCAGGCTCTGTCTCATAGAGTTGGAGCCATCCATATGTCTCATGGATGCAAGATTCTATCATCGTGGTGAGTGTCACGACTAGCGGTCTGCTCAGGAACTCAATGACACGATCAGTGCTTCATGTTTTATACTTGATGTTGAGGTGGAATTGCAGCAAGTATGTGGACCACTTTTGATGGCGATCATTCTGCAATTTTCCATGTGCCTGCATGAACTGCAATGGATTATGATCAGTGTGGATGACTGTCTCCTTCCCAAGAATGTAATGTCTCCACTGGTGGTGGGCTTACAAAATGGAGTACATTTCTTTGTCATAAGTAGGGTACTTATGGACAATATCTGATAGTGTCTCACTATGAGAGGCCACGGGTTGCCCATGCTGAGTGAGAACGGTGCCCACAGCATAGTCTGAAGCATCTGTCTCGATCTCAAAGGGATGTTGCAGGTCTGGTAGTGAAAGTAATGAGGTTGAGCACAAGCATTGCCTCGAATCATCAAACTCTTGTTGTTGGGACTGGGCCCACAGAAATTTTTCCTTACCACTACCCCTGTTTATTTGGCTGAGGGCCCATGAAATATGGGAGAATCCCAACACGAACCTGCGGTAGAAATTGGCAAGGCCCAAGAAGATCTGAAGCTCAGTGAGTGTTGTTGGGGCTGGCCAGTCACGGATGACTTGGATCTTGGCTGGATCCACATGTACACCATGCGGATCAATGATTTAGCCCAGGTAATGGACCCGGTCCATGCTGAAGGAGAATTTTTCCAAGTTGGCATATAGCTTGTGTTGTCGCAGGGTGTGCAAAACCTGTTGAATATGTTGCAGGTGTTCGGCCCAAGTCTTGTTGTAAATTAGAATGTCGTCTAGATACACCACTACAAAATTATTGGTGAATGGTCACTGGATATCGTCCATCATCATCATGAAAGTGGCTGGGGTATTTTTCAAACCAAAGGGAATGACCAACCTTTCAAAAAGGCCTTCCTTTGACTTTAAGGCAATCTTCCATACATTTTTTTGTTCTATCAGGACCTGGTGGTAGCCAGACTTTAGATCAATCTTACTGAAGTATTTGGCCCCTGTGAGTTGATCAAGGAGGTCATCGATTCGGGGAATCAGGTATCGATTTCTAATTGTGATTTTATTTAGAGCCTGGTAATCAATACAAAGTCTCCAGGTTCCATCTTTCTTTTGTACCATCATGATTGGGCTCCCACAAGTTGATGAGTTGGGGTGGATGTGCCCCTTGTGGAGAAGTTATTGAATCTGTCACTTGATCTCCTCGTTCTCTAACAAAGAGCAACGATAGTAGTGCGTCAGGGGTCAGATCGATGGAGTGCTTGACCTGGCAGTGCAGCGTTACCCCTATAGGTGAGGAGAATATATCTGAGTATTCCTCCATGACCTTATCTACTTGCTTCTACTGTGTGGAGAGGTCAGCCGTAGAGACCCTAGATATGGCTATAATCTTTCACTTATTCTGAGAGTGAATCATGAAGAAGACAAACTTCCCCATATGAGAGATGACCTTGTTGCATTTCTTAGCAGAGATCAAGGTAATAGAACTAGGTGGGACTGCCTTGGGTATCCTATACAATTTCCTGTTCAAAGTAATAATAACACTACAAGGCCTAGACTCATATACAGCATGACGTTTCCATAAATAAGGTTGTCCCAAAAGAACATCACAAACTTTGAGAGGAGAAACATCACATAATACCTCGTCTTTGAAGGGCTTGATGTTGTACAATAGTCAACATTGTTGGTTTACACAGAGATCGCTTCCTTGGTGGAGCCATCTAATGGTGTAGGGTTGTGGGTGCAGCATTGTTGGTAGGGCCAGCCGCTTGATGACCTCTACTAAGATGAGGTTCTTTTGGCTACTTCTATCAACGATGAAGCGTAGTGGGGTGCCTTGTACCCACATCTGTGAATGGAAGAGGCGCTCTCCTTCTTCTGGCTCGTCTGGTTCACTGGGTTGGAGCTTGGTGGTAGCAACAGTGGCACTAGGTTCTGCATCAATGATTTGTCTTCCCCTTTTTTTTTCTGGCTCAAAGTCAGAATTTGCATCTGATTCAGAGGCTTTCACTTCAACCACTAGTGACTTCTTTGAGCGGCAGTCAGCAGTGTTATGCCAAGGGCTCATATGGAAGTCACACCACTTCCTGGTATCTTTCTTTGTCTTTTCGGTGTCCTTCTTTGCTTTTGGCTTGGACTGGTAGTCATGATACTTCCCATCTTTTCTCTGTCCTTTGTTCTATGGGTTTTGGCCACCCTTTCCTGGATTTTTTTGTGAGGGGTTCCTAGGCCCAAATTGCCACGTCTTTTGTTTGAGCTTCTGCTCGATTTTGAAGGCATATCGGTAGGTCGTGCCCAAGGATGAGATGTCCAGAAATTCCATTTCAGTATGGATGTATCTATGTAGAGTAACACGATACTTGAGCACCAGATGTCTCTCTGAATCTTTGATACCCAGCTTGATGCGCAAGGTATGGAAGATATTTGTGAAATCTGGCACTGCTTGGTCTCTTTCTTGCCGCAGTGTGGTCCATTTGGTATATAGGTCATCATAACTTCTGACAAGGTAGTATTGTTCCTTAATAGCATCCTTGAAGGATTCCCAAATGGTCATGACTAAAAATAATGAGGTTTCCTCTGTTTCCTTTTGCTCACAGAAAGTTTCCCACCAATCTTTGACATGGGGAACAGCTTTGAGGAGTGCAAAAGTAATCTTTTCTCTATTCGGAAAGTTATGGACAGAGAAATAGCCTTCTATTAGATTCAACCACATGTCTATAGAATCTGTGTCTATATGACCTTCAAATATAGGAATATCAAAGTTTATTTGTACCTTGAAGGGGGCGGCACCTCCGTTCGAAGAAGATGGATCGCATGTTGATAGTCGTCGAATGATTTGCACGAAACTATCCATCATCTTGTTCCTTTGTTGCATGAGGACTTCCTCAATCAATAGTTTGAAAGGATCTTATGTCCCATCATATTTATTTTCTCCTACCATGAGAGGTCGCTTGGGTGTGCAAGAGCTTCTTTCCTCAAGAGAAACAAGCTCGAGACCCAACTCTTTGTACTCCGACCTCGTCGGGGACATGCATTAAGATGACAAGGAGAAGACCTCTTTGATACCACTGATCTATATTTTATGAGCAGAATGAAATGAATATAGATTATTAAGAGGTTCTTAACAAAAAATAATAGAGATACAGTAAAATTGGTTTTCTATTCAATAACGAAATAAGTTGAAACTGTAAAATGCAGCGGAAACAAGCTTGTTGGAATTGTGGCGGCTTATCTCTAAGAAGAGTTGTGAAGGTTGTGTGCATTCGCAAGAAGAAGATTACAATGAGGATTTGAAGGAATTTTTACAATAAACAAGAATTCAAAAAACCCAAGACATCCAAAAACCTAACCCTAGGAGATGAAGTGTCAAAAGTCATGTGGGCCCCGTTTGGGTAAGTTAGTACATCAACTTCCTAGGGTCATAACTTTTGCATACGATCTTAATTTTAGGCGTGTGATAGCCCGTTGGAAAGGTATCGTCAAGGAGATTCATTTTGGGGGATGAATGGTTCCTTTGGATATCATTGAGGATATCAATCCAGAAAAATCTTCATTTAGGCCCTCAAAATGACCCCGGAAGTTAAAACTGCTAAAAATAGTAAATTTCCAAAATTGTCAAAAAATTGTTTTGAGCCCGTTGGAAAATGTGGGTGGCCACTGATATCCATATGGATCAAACCTCCCTCCTTAGGAATCAATGGTATCCATTGCGTTGAGGTCCCCCATTAGATGAGGAAATTTCTGCTGAATTTGGCCCCGAGTAAGCCACTTGCCTTTGTGCAAGAGTTGCTCTGCTTTGACGACTTGATAAAGCTAGATCATTTGTTGTCAAGTGCCCTTGATATGTGTGTCCACAATTTTATCATTGGATTCTTTTTGTATGTAGTCAGGATTGAGCTCTTTTGGTGTCAGTTGTTTTTCTACTTCTGAGGTGTCTAAGAATGGTGGGAAATAAGGGCGAAGGATATCCACATTGAACACTGGATGCAGGCCAAGGAAAGGAGGAATGTTGAGCTCAAATGAATTATCCCCATGGTATTGGGGATAGTGTAAGGCCCATAACGTAGTGGGTGAAGCTTCTAATGGGGTCCTGTAAGGCGTTCTTTTTGCAAGTGCAACCAAACTTTGTTGCCCAACTGAAACTTATGTGGCACCCAATGTTTATCATGCCACTGTTTGCACTTGTCATTAGACTTTTGTAGGATATCTTGAACCTATTGGCAGATGTGTTGGATCCTCTTAATTAAATCGGTGTCTTTGTCAGCTTAAGTTGGAGCAGGATATGAGTCAGTTGAGGTGACCGCAAGGGGAAGTGCAACATCTATGGGACCCAATGGTTGGAATCCCAACCCCACTTGAAAGGGGTTGTGGTCGGTTGAGCTATGCAAGGCTCAATTGTAGCTATGTTGGACATAGGGAAGGCTCTCATCCCATGTGTGAGGGTGATTTGAATTATACACATGAAGGATATGCACAATCATTCAATTTACAACCTTGGTTTGTCCATCGGTCTGGGGGTGGAAGGTCATGGATTTGGTGAGCTTGGTGTTTAGCAGTGGCTAGAGGCTCGACCAGAATGTGTTGAGAAATTGACTGTCCCGATCGGAGACAATGGTTTGTGGGATTCCAAAATGTACCCAGACTCATTCAAAGAACAGCTTGGTAGTGGCCTCTGCTATGATGCTCTACTTGCAGGCAACCAAAATCGTCATCTTAGAAAAGCGATCAACAACCACAAAAACACAATCATTTCCCCGCTTGGTGGACGGGAGTCCTGACATGTATTCCATTGAGATGGATTCCCATGGCCTGTCAAGAGTAGGAAGAGGGGTGTACAGGCGCTATTTCTTAGTGGTCGGTTTGGCAATAGCGCAGGCAGTGCAGGACCTGATATACTTGCTAACCTCCTATCGAAGTTTCGGTAGAAATGTTTTTGGAGCATTGCCACTGTCTTTTCAATGCCGAAGTGTCCTGCCACCCGACTATAGTGGGATTCCCAGATCATCTTTGCTCGTTCACTTTATGGAACAAAAATATGGCCCAGACAACATAACAACCCATCCTGGAGATGGAAATTATCGACAACTGTGTTTGCACCCAACATTTGGTAGGTGGTGGAGAAGTTAGGTTCTGTCTCATAGAGTTGGGGCCATCCATATGTCTCATGGCCACAAGATTCTAGCACCGTGGTGAGTGTCGCGACAGGAAGTCTACTCAGGAAATCAGTGACATGATTGGTGCTTCATGTTTTATACTTGATGTTGAGGTGGAATTGTTGCAAGTATTTGGACCGCTTTTTATGGCGATCATTCTAAAATTTTCCCTATGTCTGCATGAACTGCAATGTCTTATGATCAGTGTGGATGACTATCTCCTTCCAAAGAATGTAATGTATCCACTGGCGGCAGGCTTGTACAATGGAGTACATTTCTTTGTCATAAGTAGGGTACTTATGGACAGTATCTGACAATGTCTCACTATGATAGGCCATGGGGTGGTTGTGCTGAGTGAGAACGATGCCCACGGCATAGTCTAAAGCATCTGTCTCGATCTCAAATGGATGTTGCAGGTTTGGTAGTGAAAGCACTAGGGTTGAGCACAAGCGCTTCTTCAAATCATCGAACGCTTGTTGTTGGGACCGGCCCCACACAAATTTCTCCTTACCACCACCCCTGTTTATTTGGCTGAGGGCCCATGCAATATGGGAGAATACCAACACGAACCTGCGGTAGAAATTGGCAAGGCCCAAGAAGCTTTGAAGCTCAATGAGTGTTGTTGGGGCTGGCCAGTCACGAATGACTTGGATCTTGGCTGGATCCACATGTATTCCATGCCGATCAATGATGTATCCCAGGTAATGGACCCAGTCCATGTCGAAGGATCATTTTTCCAAGTTGGCATATATCTTGTGTTGCCGCCGAGTGTGTAGAACCTGTTGAATATGATGCAGGTGTTTGGCCCAAGTCTTGTTGTAAATTAGAATGTCATCCATATACACCACTACAAAATTATTAATGAATGGTCACTGGATATCGTCCATCATCCTCATGAAAGTGGCTGGGGCATTTGTCAAACCAAAGGGCATGACCAACCATTCAAAAATGCCTTCCTTTGACTTGAAGGTGGTCTTCCATACATCTGTCTGTTCTATCAAGACCTGGTGGTAGCCAGAGTTGTTATACCTAATGACTATGATCCACCTTTGACCTGGAAAATTTCCCATATTCACCTCCATTCTTGAAGACCAACTGAAACTGAACAGGAACTCAATTTATCCTTGGTTACTACCTTTGTTAACATGTCTACAGGATATTGGCTAGTTGGTATCTTTTCCAACTTCAATTGTCCATCTTCCAAAATGGATCGTATGAAATGGTACCTAAATTTTAAATGCTTAGTCTTAGAATGGAAGGAAGTGTTATTTGCAATATGAATGGAAATTTGGTTGTCACAGCACAACCTACTATTCTCATGTTTCTTTCCCAATTCCTCCATAAACATATGTAAAGAAATCATCTCTTTACTAGGCTTTGTAGCAACAACATACTTTGCTTCCATCGTTTAAAGTGAAACAACCTTTTGCAGTCTCGAAATCCAACTTACTGTTGTACCACCTACAGTAAAAACATACCTTGTGGTGGTCCTCCTTCTATATTTATCACCTGCCATATCTAAATCAAAATATCCATGTATAACATTTGAACCTCCAAAACATAATGCATGAGTAGTATTACCTCTCAAATACTTGAGAATCCACTTTACTGCCTCCCAATGTTCTTTACCTGGATTCTTCATATACATGCTCACAACTCCCACTGCATGTGCAATATCTAGTCTTGTGAACATCATCAGATACATCAAGCTGCTAATTGTTGATGAATAAGGGATCCTGGACATGTATTATATTTTCTCCTATGTCTTGGGACACATTTCCTTGGTTAATTTGAAATGGTTTTCCAAAGGTGTAATAATTGGTTTTTCATTATGCATTATAAACCTCTCCAACACCTTCTATATGTACTCACCCTAAGATAATGTAAATTTGTGATTTTTCCTGTCTCTTGTTATTCTCATACTAAGGATTTTATTTGCTGAAATCCTTCATCGTAAATGAATTAGCTAATTTCCTTTTGAGAACATGTATATCATGCATGTTAGACCCTGCAACAAGAATTTCATCTACATACAATATCAAGATAATATAGCTTCCATTTTCTAGCCTCTTAAAATATACACAGTGATCAGAATGACATCTACTATAACCTTGTTCTATCATAAACTTGTCAAACTTTAAATACCATTGTCTTGGATCTTTCTTTAGGCCATACAAGTTCTTATTCAAGTTGCATACCAAAATTTCCTTCCCTTTGACCTCATCCCCCCGTGGTTGTTGCATATAAATATCTTCCTCCAAATCCCCATGGAGAAAATTTGTTTTTACATATAAATGTTCAATATGAAAATATTCTACTTCGGCAAGACTTAAAATAGTCCTAATTGAAGTCATTTCTATAGGAGAAAATATTTCATCAAAATATCTACCTTTCTTTTGTGCAAACCCCTTTACAACAAGTGTAGCCTTGTACTTCTTTTTTCCTCCATCTTCTTCCTTCAACCTGTAAAATCATTTATTCTGCAATGCTCTTTTTCCTATAGGAAAATGAACCAAGTCCCATGTATGGTTATTTACCAAGGATTCCATCTCCTCTTTCATGCCTTGCTCCCACTTCTTTTTAGTGTCTACCTACATTGCCTCTTCATAACTTTCTAGTTCACCAGAGTCAATCAATAATAAATAATGTAATGAAGGAGAGTATCATTCAGGGGGTCTACTTAACTAGGTAGATATTCTAACAACACTTGTGGGAGTTTGAGGTGCATTTTTCTCATGTTCTTGAACATTTTGTTTTTCTAGTACCTTTGGAATTTCATTTTCTTTGATTTCATCAAGCACTGTGTATTTTGTGTTTTCCTTTTCCTATTTCTTTCCCTGCAATTGATATTTGAACATGAACTTTTCATTGAATACCACATCTCTACTACTAATTATTTTATGATTTTCATAATCCCATAAGTTATGACCAAAATCATTAACACCATATCAAATAAAGGTACACTTCTTAGAAAAATGCTTCACAACCGAAAATCTTCAAAAATGAGTAGTTTACATTTTTACCTGTCTGTGTCTCCTTTGGAATGCCACCATCCAAGGAGCTTGAAGTCCCTTTGTTTATTAAGTAAACAATAGTATATAAAACATCTTCCTAGAACTTTAAGGGAAACCCAACATGCAATCTCATATTCCTTGCATGTTCCATGATTTTCATATCCATCCTTTCTGACACACCATTTTCTTTTGTTGTTCTTGGAACTGTATTCTCTCTACAAATCCCAAGGTATGAACAATAATCATCAAACTCCTTGTTGTAGTATTCACCTCCATTATCTATTCTGAGACACTTCAACTTTTTTCTTGTCTTATTATCAACCAAACCTTTCCATTTCTTAAAAGTGTCAAAAACATCATATTTTTTTTCGAATGCAATAAACCTAGGTTTTTATAGTTTCATCATCAATAAAAGTAACATAACAATGAGAACCACCAAGAAATGATACTTGAGCTAGTCCCCATACATATGTATGTACAATATCTAACTTTTCACTCTTATTTTCCTTTTCGACACTGATAAATCTAAATCTCTTATGTTTTCCATAAACACGGTGCTCACAGAAATCCAAATCGGCTTGTTTAAGATCTGGAAACAAATTCCTTTTGTGAAGTATTTGCATCCCCTTATAACTCATGTGTCCAAGCCTATGATTCCACAGTGTTGTATCCACTCTTGTAGAAGCTAAAGAGATAGAAGAATCATCATTACTTGTACATAAATGCAATTTACCTACCTTCTCTCCTTTTTTCCATTACATGTGATCCTTTAATGACCTTCCATGCCTTATCTGTAAATGTATATATGCAACCTTCACTTTCCAATTTCCATGTTGAAATTAGATTTCTTCTCAGATATGGTATATGTCTCACCTCTTTTAGTAATCATTGGTTTCCATTCTTTTCCTTTATGTTTACCTTACCCATTCTGACAATTTGACACGGTTCATCATCACCCAAATAAACCTGTCTGAAATCACCTTGAACATAAGCGTGGAAATGTTTCCTATGGGGTGTGGCATGAAATGAAGCCCCTGAATCTACTACCCAAGATTCAGTAATATTATATAAATAAGGAATCAAATCTTCTTGTAACACATCACCTACTACATTTGCTTCTTGATTTTTCTCCTATTGTCCATCTCTTTGTTTCTTTGGAGCTCTACAGTGTTTCTTCATATGTCCTTTCTTCCCACAATTCTGGCATTATATCTTTCCTAATCTGGATTTGGATCTTCCCTTCCTAGAATTATTGCAGTTACCTTATATCTTTCATCCAGGGATGATTTTAGGGGCTAAATTTCACTCATGGGATAATTTTCCATGGTTTTTTCCCAAAAAATGATTCGCCAAAACTTTATACAAACTATATAAAATCCTTATAAATTTGAATATTTTTACAAAAATATCGCCAAATATTTTATAGTTGGTATATGAAGGATTAGTAAGATTCGTCGAGGTTTCTACATTTTAAAATAAATTTCCATCCTTAAAATCATCCCTGCTTTCCTCTTTCATTTTGTCTTTCCATGCTCTACATTGTCAAAGCATTACCTGATGTCTCCCTTGTGCTTTTCCATCACATTTCCTCGCTAAGGATAACACCAACAACATCATCAAATTTCAGAGTGTTTGAACTAGAGACAGAATTACTTACAGCCATGACCAAGCCATTCCATCTTTCTAGTAATGAGCATAATATTAGGATGACTCTAACCTCTTCATAAAATTTCACTCCTAAATAAATAAGTTGATTAGTAATTGTATTGAATTAATTTAAATGGTCGAAAACATACCCACCTTCTGACATCTTCATATTAAATAAATTCTTCAGTAGAAAAACCTTGCTGGAAGACGAGGATTTTTCATATAGTTTATGCAATGCCTCCATCAAATCCTTCATTGTATTTTCTTTTGAAATATTGAAATCCATCGACGTTGTCAAGGACATATGTATCGTTTCCAGTTCTTTTCTTTCAAGAACCTCCCATTCTTCAATCTTCATACTTGTTGGTTTATTTTCTTTTCCGCCCAACAGTAGGAAAATATCCTTCATGATATAAATAGTATTCCACCTACATCTTCCATAAATGGTATTTTTGGTTGTTAAATTTCTCGACCCTAAAATTTCCATCTTCCGCCATTTCTCCCACTCGAACTAGGAACCCTCTTTTCATGAGAGTTACCTTTCACTCTGATACTAGTTGTTAGAAAAACAGGATCACAAATAAACAAAATAAAAACAGATGCGGAAATAAAACACGGAAGATACACAATACAATAGAGACACATATATATGTGGTTCACCTAGTGTGGGATACGTACACCAAAGAAAATCCCAGGTCCTTCATTTTTATTATCCAACAAATGAAGGGATACAACCTACATCACACTCGTTGTAACTTCCTCTTCTTTCTCTCATAGTCTCCTCTCTCATAATATAATATCCACTCACATACACAACCACAATACAATTCCCCCATACAAAAATGGGTTTCCTTTATTGGAAGAAAACCCTAACATAACTTCTATCGTCATAATTGCGACCTTGTAATGAACAATCCATATTGACTATGAAATTACAACATTTTACCATGAAATTTTCCCAAAATTTTTCTCAAGGCCCGCTAGCCCCCATGCCCCTCAGCCGAGGGGGTAGGTCCCCCACAAAACCCCTTCATTTGAGGGCAAACCCCCAAACCGTCGACAAAACAGGGATAGGCATACCTGCATATGAATCAGGAATATAATCAGCCTCCACAACCAACACCTAAGCTAAATGTGTGAAGAAGGAAAATAAGTGCACGTTAAACCAAGTTTTGATACTGTGCACCAAACCTAAAAGTATACCAAGTGTGCACCAGTCCGAGTTTTGAGGCACAACGGAAATCAAGAAACTGCATGATGGAATCAAGAAAATAATCGTCAGTAAATTTTCTCGAATGATTACGACCAACAACACAAGGGATCGTGGAGCTAACAAAAGATGAGTTGGAAAGGCAGTTAAAATATTTCCTTGATTCCATAAGGCTATGTGGACTATAGGCAGGTACCAAAAGTGTGCAAGGAATTTTATCAGTAGAATGAGTGGAGAAGAGAATAAAGAGACAGATATCTCGATCAGAGAAAGCTATAAAAGGAAGCAATGACATTAGAAATAGAGTTAGATGATGAGAGAGTTACACACTTGTGTAGGAGAATCATTGAGTGTTGTGTGTCGAAACTCACTCTAATCCCTTGTAATATTGTAATGCTTCTGAATATAATTCTGATTATTTCATATGTTTGAGTTATAGAAAAGGATGTGCATTGTGGAGTGTGATGTACTTCTGGGGGATTATATAAAAAGGGATGTGAGACTCTTTTGTTGTTGAATATAGTTTTCTTACTGTATGTTTGTGTTCTATGGAATGGAAGGAATAATAAAGTTTCATCAGTTTCGATCTATTGTGTGTCACTAATGAGTTTTCTCTTGGTTATGGTTTGGACTTTCTTCTTGGCATTTGGTTATTCTTGATTGGTTCCCTAGCCTTGGAGAAAGATTCACTACCTTGGTTGGCTATTGGATTGCTTCCGGAATTTTTCTGTCTGTCAAATTTAAGGTGCTCAGGGGTGGCCTCTGTTCCTATGGTTGGGTGAAAATATTGCTATATTGTCTATGGTGAAACAAGGACACCTATTTTTCTAACAGAACCCTGGGTATAAACTCCCTAGTGTTAATAAGGATGCACACAAGTGTGAATGACGCCAAAAAATAGTTATGTTGATGAGACCTAAAAGTATTGTAGGGAAGAATGAAGGCAAGAGATGAGGTGGTATTTGTCTCGGGAAGAAATTCAAGACTGGCTAACTGCAAAGGAGCATGAGTTTGCACAATTAGAAAATCATGAAAATAGTATCCCTCATATACATGTAGAGGATTCCAAACACTACTCCACACACGTCAAGGGGTACTACATCTAACTCCACTTCATCAATAAAATCTGCACTTACAACAAATTTGATCTTACACTATTTTGTGACCTTGATCTCTGCATCCTTGTTTACCCACCCTAATGGATATGGTATAGGATGATCGTGAACCTACAATGCAATCTTGCGGACCAGATTGGTTTCTATGAGATTGTCCTACGAATCGAAATTGAATACAGCATCTATGTATACCTTGATCTTATTGACTTGGATATTTATATGGAAGAGTTATGTCATCGCCTTCTCCTCCTTGTGATGAAGCCTACTAAGATTCACCTCATTCTGTACCGAAGTGTAGGAAATTTTCTCATCCACATTTGAGCTACTATCTACCTGATTTCTTGAGTCCATGGCTAGAATTTTCTTCTTATTTCCATCCCTCTTATGGTTCTTAAGGTTTAGCTCTAGATGTAGTTTCCAACACTTTTCTTCAATGTGACCATCGATATTGCAACGGTTACAATGGTTACATGGATCATTTCCCTGATGTGTAGTGGATTTAATCTTCTTGTAGTTCCCTTTCTAAGTTTTTTCCCCTCCTTGGAAGTGTCTTGATTCTCTTTCTTTATGCAACCACTTGGTTGTCCTTTTTGTGGCCTATATTTTCTAGATACGTTTCTTGCACACATGCCTCATCAATTGTCCTAGGCTTGAATAAGATCACTTTCTTTTAAAAATGATTATGTATACCGCCCAAATACTTAAGGAGTACATATGGGTTCTTGTCTTTAGCTCCACCTCTGCTCAATTGACTTAGAGACCAAGCGATATGAGAGAACCTCAATATGAATCGATGGTATAAGTTGGCAAGGACCAAGAAGCTGTGGAGATCTGTTAGAGTCATTGGGGTTGTCCAATAGCCAATGAATTGGATCTTGGTTGGATCTACATGCACCTCATGTTCAACCATGATGTATCCTACGTATTGAATTATTTACATGTCAAATGAGCATTTCTCTATATTAGAGAATAACTTGTGTTGCAGCAAGGTGCTCAATACATGCTTAATGTGTTGCAAATATTATGCCTAGGTCTATCTTAAGATGAAGATTTCATCCAAATATATGACCACAAAGAGTTTTTAAATGGATGAAATATATCATCCATGATCCTCATGAATGTCAATGGAGTATTAGTCAATCCAAAACACATGACCAACCACTCAAAAATGCCTTCTTTAAATTTGAAGGTTGTTTTCCATACATCAATTTTTTTGTATCAGAACCTGGTGGTAGTATGAATTCGTATCAATATTACTAAAGAAATTTTCACCCTTAAGATAATCAAGAAGATCGTCAATCCATGGGATCAGGTATCAGTTTTTTATAGTGATTTTTTTCAAGGCTCTATAATCAATACAAAGTTTCCATGTGCCATCCTTCTTATGCACCAACACAATTGGGCTCCCACAAAGTGAGGATCTTGATCAAATGTGTCCCTTTCATATGAGCTCATGTATTTGACACTTTATTTCCTCATTCTACATAAGGGATCATTTATATATTGTACCATTGGGTAAGGGAGCAAAAAGTATCAAGTCAATGGGATGTTTTACCTGACAATGCACGGACACCCGTATAGGTGGGGTGAATATGTCTCTACATTTCTCTATATCCATGTCCACCTTATTTTTTTGTGTATACATACCCTATGTTGAATCTATGGTCTTGGTGACCTTTCATTCACCTTCCAACTGAACCATGAATATGATAAACTTTACAGTCAGAGAGAATACCTTTTGGCACTATTTTTTCGAGACCAATGAAACTGAAGTAGTCAGAACTAGCTATGGTACCCTCTAGGCATGATCTCCCAAAGTAACAATGAAACTGTGAGGTCAGAACTCATAAACAACATGATGTTTCCACATACAGGGTTGTCCTAAAATAACATCACAAACTTCAAGTGGGGAAACATCACACAGTACCTCATATTTCAGGGGATTGATGTCATAGGATAAGCAGTACTGCTAAATGTCATAGATGGGGAAATTTTTCTTGAATTTGAATCTTGGTTAGCCATTTTCCTTGTTAAAGAAGTTATCTTACTTTGACAACCTGATAGAGTTGTATTTTCTATTGTCGAGTTCCCTTCATCTTGGTGTCCAGGATCTGATCCACTGTATCTTTCTCAAGGTAGTTGGAATTGAGTTTGGAAGGGGCCAATTTCCCATCCACCTCTGGTAAGAAATATGGTTGAACTAGATTGACATTAAATATTGGGTGCAATCCAAGGAAAGGAGGAATACACAATTCAAAATCATTTTCACCCACAACATTTTTTATAGTTTAAGGCCCATATCAAAGTGGTTTGAGCTTCATGTGTGGGATTGTGAGGTCCTCTTTTTGCAAATGCAACCATGCCTTGTCACCAACCTAACACTTGAGTGGAAACCTATGTTGGTCATGTCACCACGTGTACTTGGAATTGGCATTTTGAAATATATCGTGAACCTATTGTTGGAAGTGTTAGATTCGTTCAACAAATTTAGTTTATTTGTCTACCTCGATATAATCATGGGAGGACTTTGTTGGTGAATATGGAATAGAAAGAGATACATCAATGGGGGGCAACACCTAGAACCCCAAGCACACTTGAAAAGGGTTGTGTCCAATAGAGATGTGGAGGGATCTTTTAAGGCTATGATAAAAATATGGAAGGCTCGCATCCCATGTATGTGGATGCTTGGATTTGTACATGCATAGAATATGCGTGATCATCTTGTTGACCACTTATGTTTGTCAATCTATTTTTGGGGTGAAAGGTAGTTGATTTGGTCAACTTGGTGTCCATCAGAGACCATAGGCTATACCAGAAGGTATTGTGGAACATGTTTTCCCTATTTGAAATAATAGTCGGTGGTAACCCAAAATGAACCCAAACATTCTCAAAGAAGATCCTAGAAGTGGACTTGACTATGATACTCTTTTTTACATGATGCCAAAATGGATATCTTAGAGTACCAATAGACAGTCATAAATACACAATCATGACCATATTTGGTGGAGGAAAAAATTGGCATGTAATCCAAGGAGAATGACTCTCAAGGCTTTTCTAGGTAGGGAGACGATTGTATATCCATTACTTCTTAATGGATGGTTTAGTGATGGCACACGCAGTGCACAACCTAATATATTGGCTGACATCATGTCGAATCTTTGACCAGTAGAAATAATTATGAAGTATTTCTAATATCTTCTCTACACCGAGGTGCCCTATCACCTGACTGTAATGTACCTCCAAAATTATTTTTACATCCTCTCTTAAAGGAACACAAAGATGGCCCATGTATCACAAGAGTGCATCCTATAGGAGGAAGTTTGATACTTGTTTGCTTGCACTCAATGTTTGATAAGTAGCAGTGAAGTCAGAGTCACTATTTTATAATTGTGTCCACCCAGAGGTTGAATAAGGTAGTCTAGAACACGGTTGATGTTGCCCTTCTTTAACTTAATGTTCAAGTGGAATTGTTGCAAGTATGTGGACCACTTCTAATGGAATTAATTTTGTAACTTTCTTGTGTCTACATGAATTGTGGAGTCTTATGATCAATGTGGATGATTGTTTCTAGTCCTAGAATGTAATGCTTTCACTATCGGCATGCCTACACAATGTAGTACATCTCATTCTCATATGTGTGATATCCGTGAAAAACATTAGATAGTGTTTCACCTTGATAGGCCATTGGATTTCCCTACTAAGTGAGTACTACACCGATAGCATAGTTAGAGGAATCTATATCAATATAAAATGGTTTTTGCAAGTATGGAGACATGAGCACTAGTGTGGAGTAGAGGTGGTGTTTCAGATCCTGGAATTCTTTCTGTTGTGATCCAGACCATCCAAACTTGGATTTAGATCCACCTTTGGTCACTTGACTTAAGGGCCAGGTGATATGATATAACTGCAACAATGATCGATAGTAAAATTTGGTGAGGCCTAAGAAGTTGCAGAGATATTTTAGAGTCATCAGGGCTAGCCAATCGTGAATGACTTGGATCCTGGTTAGGTCCACATGCACCCAATTTCATCCACAATGTATCGAAAGTATTGAATTCTCTACATGTTGAATGAGAATTTCTCCATATTCGCATATAATTTGTGTTGTCGCAAGGTGCTCAGGACCTATTGAATGTGATGCAAATGTTCTACCTGGGTCCAACTAAAGATGAGGATGTCATCCAAATATATGACCACAAAATGGTTTTTGAATGGATGTAATATATCAACCATCATCCTCATGAATGTTGTTTGAGAATTAGTCAAACCGAAAGGCATGACCAACCACTCAAAAAGGAATTATTTATATTTGAAGGTTGTCTTTGATCCGGATTTTATAAGCAGAACGAAATGACTACAGATTATTAATAGGTGCTTCACAAAAAATAGCAGAGATACAGTAAAACTAGTTTTCTATTCATTAAGGAAATAAGTTGAAATTGTAAAATGCAGTGGAAACAAGCTTGTTGGAATGGTGGCGGCTTATCTCTGAGAAGAGATGTGACGGCTGTGCTCATTCACAAGAAGATTATTACAATGAGGCTCTGAAGGCCTTTTTACAATAAACATGCAAGCCAAAAACCCTAGACATCCAAAAACCTAACCCTAGGAAGCGCCAAAAGTCATGTCGGCCTCGTTTGGGTAAGTTAGTACATCAATTTCCCAGGGTCGTAACTTTTGCATACGATCTTCGTTTTAGGCATATGATAGCCCATTGGAAAGGTATCATAGAGGAGTTTCATTTTAGGGAAAATATAAAAGGAACTTCCATATTTCAACCCATTTTCTCAAATAACATTGTTTAGGGCCTCAAAATGGCTCCAGAAGTGAAAAACTGCTAAAAATAGTAAATTACCAAAATTGCCATAAAACTGGTTTGAGCCAGTTGGAAAAGGTGGGTGGCCAGCGATATCCACCTGGATCAATCCTCCCTCATTAGAAATAAATGGTCTCCATTATGTTGAGTTCCCCCATCAGATGAGGAAATTTCTACTGAATTTGGCCCCGGGTGAGCCACTTGCCTTGGTGCAGGAGCTACCCTGCTTTGACGACTCGATAAAGTTGGATCCTTTGTTGTCGATTTCCCTTGATCTGTGTGTCCAAAATATGATCATTAGATGCTTTTTTTATGTAGTCAGGGTTGATATCTGTTAGTTTCAGTTGTTCTGCTACTTCTAAGGTGTCCAATAATGGTAGGAAATAAGGGCGAAGGAGATCCACGTTGACCACTGGGTGCAGGCCAAGGAAAGGAGGAATGTTGAGCTCAAAAGCATTATCCCCCATAGCCTTGGTTATGGTGTATGGCCCATAACAAAATGGGTGAAGCTTTTGATAGGTTCATGTAAGGTGTTCTTTCTACAAGTGCAACCAAACTTTGTCGCCTACCTGAAACTTATGTGGCACCCGATGTTGATCATGGTGATGCTTGTACTTGTCATTGGACTTCTATAGGATATCCTGATCCTGTTGGAGGATGTGATGAATCCTCTCAATGAAACGGGTGGCTTTGTCAGCTTTAGTTGGATCAGGAGATGAGTCGGTCGAGGTGACTGTAAGGGGAAGTGCAACATCTATGGACCCAATGGTTGGAATCCCAACCCCACTTGAAAGAGGTTGTGCTCGGTTGAGCTATGCAGGGCTCGGTTGTAGCTATGTTGAACATTGGGAAGGATCTCATCCCATGTGTGAGGGAGCTTTGAATTATACATGCAAAGGATATGCACAATCATTCGATTTATGACCTTAGTTTGGCCATCTGTCTCGGGGTGGAAGGTCATGGATTTGGTGAGCTTTGTGTCCAGCAGTGACCAGAGTCTTGACCAGAATGTGCTGAGAAATCGACTATCTCGATCTGATACAATGGTTTGTGGGATTCCAAAATGTATCCAGACACGTGCAAAGAAGAGCTTGGCAATGGCCTCTGTTGTGATGTTCTTCTTGCGGGCAACCACAATCGCCATCTTAGAAAAGAAATCAACAACCAAAAAAACACAGTCATTTCCCCGCTTGGTAGATGGGAGTCCCGGCATGTAGTCCATTGAGATGGATTCCCATGTCTTGTCAGGAGTAGGAAGAGGGGTGTACAGGCCATGTTTCTTAGTGGTCGGTTTGGAAATAAGGCAGGTAGTGCATAACCTAATATACTTGTTGACCTCCTGTTGAATTTTCGACCAGTAGAAATGTTTATGTAGCATCACCACTATACTTTTGATGCCAAAGTGTCTTTCCACCCTACTGTAGTGGGTTTCCCGGATCAACTTCACTTTCTCATTTGATGCAACACAGATATGGCCTAGACAACACAAAAACCCATCCTGAAGATGGAAATTATTGACAACTTTGTTTTCACCCAACATTTGGTATGTGGTGGCGAAGTCTGAGTCTGTCTCATAGAGTTGGGGCCATCCAGATGTCTCATGGCCACAAGAGTCTAGCATCATGGTGAGTGTCACGACCGACGGTCTACTGAGGCAATAAGTGACATGATTGTTGCTTCTTGTTTTATACTTGATGTTGAGGTGGAATTGTTGCAAGTATGTGGACCACTTTTGATGGTGGTCATTTTACAATTTTCCTTCTATCTACATGAACTGCAGTGGCTTATGATTAGTGTGGATGACTGTCTCCTTCCCAAGAATGTAATGTCTCCACTGGGGGTAGGCTTTCACAATGGATTACATTTATTTTTTGTAAGTAGGGTACTTATGGACAACATCTGATAGTGTCTCACTATGATAGGCCATGGGGTGGCCGTACTAAGTGAGAACGGTGCCCACAACATTGTCTGAAGCATCTGTCTCGATATGAAAGGGTTTTTGCAGGTATGGTAGTGAAATTATTGGGGATGAGCACAAACGCTGCTTCAAATCATCGAACACTTGTTTTAGGGACCAGCCCCACGCAAATTTCGCCTTACCACCACCCCTGGTTATTTGGCTAAGGGCCCATGCAATATGGGAGAATACCAACATGAACCTGTGGTAGAAATTTCCAAGGCCCAAGAAGCTCTGAAGCTCAGTGAGTGTGGTCGGGGTTGGCCAGTCATGGATGACTTGTATCTTGGCTGGATCCACATGTACGCCATGTTGATCAATGATTTAGCCCAGGTAATGGACCATGTCCATGCCGAAGATTCATTTTTCCAAGTTAGCATATAGCTTGTGCTATCGCAAGGTGTGCAGAACCTGTTAAATATGTTGCAAGTGTTTGGCCCAAGTCTTGTTGTAAATGAGAATGTCATCCAGATAAACCACTACAAAATTATTGGTGAATGGTCGCAGGATATCGTCCATCATCCTCATGAAAGTGGTTGGAGCATTTGTCAAACCAAAGGGCATGACCAACCATTCAAAAAGGCCTTCCTTTGACTTGAAGGTGATCTTCCATACATCTGTTTGTTCTATTGAGACCTGGTGGTAGCCAAACTTCAGATCAATCTTACTGAAGTATTTTTCCCCCATGATTTGATCAAGGAGGTCGTCAATTCAGGGAATCGGGTACCAGTTTATGACTGTGATTTTATTCAGAGCCTGGTAATCAATGCAGAGTCGCCAGGTTCCATCTTTATTTTGTACCAGCACAATTGGGCTCCCGCAAGGTGATGATATGGGATGGATGTGCCCCTTCTGGAGCAGTTCTTAGATCTGTCACTTGAACTCCTCATTCTCTAACTGAGAGCGGCGATAGAAAGGCCCATTGGGAAGCGGTGCATTGGGGATCATATCGATGGGATACTTGACCTGGCAGTGCATAGGTACACTGGTAGGTAAGACAAACTTCCCCGTCTGAGATATGACCTTCCTGCATTGCTTAACAGAGATCAAGGAAATAGCACTAGTTGGGACTGCCTCGAGTATCCTGTACAATTTCTTGTTCAAAGTAATAATAACACTACGAGGCCTAGACTCATATACAGCATGACATTTTCATAAATAAGGTTGGCCCAAAATAGCTCACAAAATTCGAGAGGAGAAACATCACACAAAATGATGTTGTACAACAGTCGACACGATTGGCTAACGTAGAGATCGCTTCCTTGGGGGAGCCATCCAATGGTGTAGGGTTGTGGGTGCGGCGTTGTCGGCAGGGCCAGCCGCTTGACGACCTCTGATGATATGAGGTTCTTCTAGCTATTGCTATCAACTATGAAGTGTAGTGGGGTGCCTTTTACCCACATCTTTGAATGGAAGAGACGCTCTCCTTCTTCTGGCTCATCTGGTTCACCAGGCTGGAGCTTGGTGGTAGCAACAGTGGCACTGGGTTCCGTGTAAATGATCTATCTTCCCCTTTCTAGTTTTGGCTCAGAATCATAACCCACATCTGATTTAGAGGCTTTCACTTCGGCCACCAATGACTTCTTTGAGCGGCAGTCAGCAGTGTTATGCCACAGGCCCTTATGGAAGTCGCACCACTTCTCGGTATCTTTCATTGTCTTTATGGTGTCCTTCTTTGCTTGTGGCTTGGATTGGTTGTTCTGATACTATCCATATTTTATTCATCCTTTTTTCTATGGGTTCGGACCTCCCTTTCCTTGATTTTTTTGTGAGGGGTTCCCAGGCCCAAATTGTCGCATCTTTTGTTTGAGATTCTGCTTGATTTTGACGACATATCGGTAGGCAATGCCCAAGGATGAGATGTCTAGAAATTCCATTTCAGTATGGATGTATCTATGCATAGCACCGCGATACTTGAGCACTAGATGTCTCTTTGAATCTTTGATACCCATCTTGGTGCGCAAGGTATGGAAGATATTTGTGAAATATGGCATTGATTGGTCTCTTCCTTGTCATAGTGTGGTCCATTTGGTATACAAATCACATTAACTTCCGACAGGGTAGTATTGTTCCTTACTAGCATCCCTAAAGGATTCCCAGGTGGTCATGACTATAAATAATGAGAGTTCCTTTGTTTCCTTTTGCTCATAGAAAGTTTAACACCAATCTTTGACATGGGGAATGGCTTTGAGGAGTGCAAAAGTGATATTTTCTCTATTCGAAAAGTTATGGACAGAAAAATACCCTTCCAGTAGATTCAACCACTTGTCTATAGCATCTGCGTCTATATGACCTTCAAATATAGGAATATCAAATTTTATGTGTACCTTGAAGTGGGTAGCGCCTCTGCTTGAAGAAGATGTGTCGCATGTTGGTAGCCGCCGAAGGATTTGCGCAAAACTATCCATCGTCTCGTTTATTTGTTGCATGAGGGATTCCTCAATAAACAGTTTGAAAGTATATCCTATCACACCATATTTCTTTTCTCCTACCATGAGAGGCCTCTAGGGCGTGTGAGAGATTTTTTCCTCAAGAGAAACAAGCTCGAGACCCAACTCTTTGTACTCCGATCTCATTGGGGACATGCATTAAGACGACAAGGAGTAAACCACTCTGATACCATTGATCCAGATTTTATGAGAAAAACAAAATGACTACAGATTATTAACAGGTGCTTCACACAACATAGCAGAGATACAATAAAATTGGTTTTCTATTCAATAAGGAAATAAGATGAAACTGTAAAATGCAATGAAAACAAGCTTGTTGGAATGGTGGCGGCTTATCTCTGAGAAGAAATGTGAAGGATGCGCTCATTCACAAGAAGATGATTAAAATGAGGCTATGAAGTCATTTTTACAATAAACATGAATGAAAAAAACCCTAGACATCCAAAAACCTAACCCTAGGAGATGAAGAGGCAAAAGTCATGTGGGCCCCATTTGGGTAAGTTAGTACATCAACTTCTCGGGGTTGTAACTTTTGCATATGATCTTTGTTTTAGGCGTATGATAGCCCATTGGAAAGGTATAATCGAGGAGATTCATTTTAGGGAAAATATCTAAGGAAATTTATATTGCAACCTTTGTTTCCCAAAAAACATTGTTTAGGGCCTCAAAACGGCTCCAGAAGTGAAAAACTGCTAAAAATAGTAAATTACCAAAATTGCTAGAAAATTGTTTTGAGCCAGTTGGAAAAGGTGGATGGCCACTAATATCCACCTGGATCATTATTCCATACATTAGTTTGTTCTATCAGAACCTAGTGGTAGCCTGAATTCAAATCAATCTTACTAAATAACTTGGCACACTTAAGTTGATCAAGAAGATCATCAATCTGGGGGATCGAGTATTGGTTCTTGATAGTGATTTTTTTCAGGGCTCTATAATCAATATAGAGTCACGATGTTCCATCCTTATTCTACACCAACACAATTGGGATCCCACAAGGTGAGGAGCTCGGTCGAATGTGGACCTTTCAAATGAGCTCATGAATTTGATGATTTATTTCCTCATTCTCCAGAAGGGAATGCTTGACCTCACAGTGCAGAGGCACCCCTATAGGTGAGAAAAATATATCTCTATATTCATATACAACCTTGTCCAACTTGTTTTTTGTGTAGAGAGATCATGTGTTAAAATTTTGGTGGTTGCGGTGACCTTTCATTCACCTTCTAACCTAACCATGAAGACGAAAAACTTTGGAGTCTAAGAGATTACCTTTCGATAGTGTTTTTCCAAGAGAAATGAAATTGAAGTAGTTGGAAATACCTATGGTACCCTATAGGGATGACCTCCAAAAATAACAATGAAACTATAGGGTTGGGACTCATAATTAGTATGGTGTTTCCACATATAGGGTTGTCCTAAAATAACATCACAAACTTTGAGTGGGGCAACATCACAGAGTGCCTCATATTTGAATGGCTTGATTCCATAGGACAAGAAACATTATTGGTTGATGTGAAGGTATTGTCCTTATCTCAACCAACCAATGGTGTATGGTTTGGGGTGTGACATTTTCGATATCTTCAATATATTGATGACCTCATCTGATATCAAGTTCTTATAGCTCCCTTTTTCAATAGTGAAATGTAGAAGGTTCCCCTTCACCCACATATGTGAATGGAAGAGGCGCTCCCCCTCCTCAAGCTCCCTTAAATATTATGGTTGGATATTTATGGTTGTGATTGTAGCACTGGGTTTTGCATCAATAATATACTTTAACTTATCCTATTATGAATCAATATTTGAGTCAAGGTCCAACTATTTTTCTTTAAGATCAACCAATAATCATTTTTTTGAGTGGCATTCATCAATGTTGTGCTAGGGAATTTTATGGAACTCACACCACTTTCCAGTGTCCTTCTTCAACTTACCATTACCCTTCTTTACTTGCGGCTTGGATTGGTTTTATTGAGGTTGTCTCTCCTTGATTTTTCACTTGTTTTTTGAGTCGGGACCACCTTTACCATGCTTCTATTGTGGAATATTTGTAGATTTGAACTCTTTCTTATTCCTCTGCTTGAATTTTTGTTTGATTTTGACAACACATCAATAAGTGGCTCTCAGTGAGGATATGTCCAAGAAATCCATCTCTCTTTGGATATACCAGTGTAGGACATTATGGTACTTTAGAACAAGGTACAGAACCCAACTTTGAGAGAAAGGTACAGAATATATTGGTGTACTCTAGCATAGCATGGTCTCTTTCCTATTGCAAAATTTTCCATCTCGTGTACTGACCATCATATTTTTCAACATGGTAGAAATCCTCCTTAAGGGAATCAACAAAGGTCTCCTAAGTGGGGTTTCTCCCGAATATTGTAGACTCATCTAAATTTTGTCTCTCCTAGTAACACTCCCACCAATATCTGACATGAGGAAGGGTTTTAAGGGGCATGAAGGTGATTTTTTTTATGTTGGAAAATTTTTGGATAGTTTAATAAACCTCTAATAGATTTAATTGTTTTTCAAAATAATATTCATCTAGATAGCCTTCAAATAAATGGATATCAAAGTTAACTTGTACCTTGAAGGGGGTTGCTCCTCCAAAATGGTTGCTTGGCAAAGGTGCTTTGGTCATCGTCGATTATTTTTTAAGGATCTGGGTGAATTTTTCCATCGTCTTGTTCCTTTGCTGTGTGGGGCCTCCTCAAGAAACATATTGATAGGATATCTTTCTTTTTAATCTTTATTTTCCCTAGCCATGGTATATTTCTTGGGCTAGCGAGAGCAGTCATCTCCTAGTGAAACTAGCTCGAGACCCAACTCTTTATACCCTGACCTCATAGGGGACATGCACCAAGAAACAAAAAGGAGTATATTTCCCTGATACCACTAATCCAAATTGTATAGGAAACTAAATGAAATGCACACAAAAATATAGAAGAGGGCATAGTAATACAGTGAAAACCCAACTTTTATTACTGAATAAAATATCAAATTGTTGTAGAACACAAGCTGGCTAGAATGGGGGAAGCTTATCTTTGAGGAGAGCTAAATGTCGGCTACACTCATTTTTAAAATCTAATACAAAAGACAAAAGAATGGCCTTTTAACAAAATGCAAGAACCCTAAAGGTCCAAAACCTTAAAACTAAGAGGTGAATCATCGAAGTGTGCTTTTGGGCTCGAGGTGATTATTAGTTTCGACATCAACATCCCGAGGGAATAACTTTTTCATAAAATCTCCATTTTGTGTGAATAATAGTTTGTTGGAAATATCCAACTAAGGACTACAGTATTGTGTCATATCTTGGGCTTGTCAAAGCCAAGCCCTAGCCCTTGAATGTCCCATAAAAAATCGTTTAGGGATTCAAAATGGCCTCGGAATTTTAGGACCCAGAAAATCATAAAAAAAAATCATAATAAAACTGTCAAGATGGAGAATCGTGTTGAGTCAATGGAAGAGGTGGGTGGCAAACATTATCCACCTAGATCATGGTGCCACACTTGGATGAATGTATCATTTATCCATTCACTCTTCCAATATAATTTTCAACTCCATCAATTATCACAAGTCATCAAGTACATCAAATCATCCCATCATGGTCACATACAAGGAAATCATCACACTTTGGGTAGAATGGAGTGGTCACATCTCGTGAAAAAATGTAGGGTACACTCCAGAGAATTTGAGGTGTAGCATTGTGTTGATGTTTTGGTAGCTGCAGGAGGTATTCCCTCCTAGAAAAATTTTCTTAGAGAAGAATAAGAATCCAAGAAGTCAAAGGAAGACCATTGAACAGTTGAACACCCCGGAAAATAATAAAGTGAAATAGAAGATCACAGAAGAGAATTCGTCCCACAGGAAATAATATAAAGTGGAAATATAATTTCCAGGAAGAGAAGTTGGCCCACATAAATAATAAAGTAAATTTGAAGACCTATATTAAGAATTTGGCCTCAGGTAGGTGCCCAGATTAGTATAAATACAAGTCTGGGTTAGTTCATTTGTACACACACATGGTTCTCCTTCTGGAGTGCACACTAAGCAGTTGTAGTTGTAATTACAGCAATTTCTCTATTTCTGGTCTCTGGTTCTCTTGGAGAGTGTGCCCCACTTGGGGAAGGATATTATTGGTGGATCTTGTTGATTTATCTTGGGCGCTACCTCTAGAGGATTTGCGCTAAGTTTGTGTGGTGTTGCTCAGTTGATTCGTGCTAGTTATCAATTGCAGTAACAGTTGCAGTATCTTGTGCAGTGATGCTCAGTTGATTCGTTCAGTTACCACTGAGGCCAAATCTATGGTGCTAGTTCTAGTGATGTGCCCATCTTGGTGCCATCTCTCTGGTGTGTTATCTTGGTGCCATTTATGTGGTGTTGATCAGTTGTTTACCCTCGCTAGGGTTTGAAAAGAAGAAGAGATAAGTATTTGTTATCAGGGTTCTTCATTGTTGGTTTTCTCTTGTGATTAGATATTTTTCATGGTTGTATTGGAATATTCTCCCTAAGAAAAGTTGGTTGGGTTTTTCCCCCAAGTTTGGGGTTTTTCGAGGATAAGTCTTTGTGTATTCTTGTGCTTGTTTATTTGTTTCTTATATATTTCAGTATATGATTATTGAATGTTAAAATAAGATAAAAATGTTGTGGTAAATCTAATGTTAATGAAACTAATGAAAATATGACATGGTTTTAGAGTAGGTTTCCTTCTTGATAGTCTAACCGTTGGAAGGAACATTGTGATATTTGTAACATTGGTGAGATTTTTCGATGCAAATAAAATTTACCACTACATAGTTTTCTTTGTCAATCTCATTGAGCACTTGTTACAAATACGATTAGGAAAAACTCCACCACTTTTCAACTTTCCCTACTCTAGCACACCTATTGCAATTCTCATATTGACTTTTTGTCAAAATTGAATTTTTAAGGTTTTAGGCTTGTTGACATTTTCCTGGGCATTGAACCTTTTGATTCAGATTTCTAAATTCTTCTTTTCAATGTACTGTCTCAAATTATAAGACAATTTGGATGGTGCACTTGTATATAAGACAAGGGTGTTTTCACTAAACGTTCACTTGGAAAAACAACATTTATCCAAGTAATGACAGTATATCCAAAGGGATCTTAGATATAGTGCACTTAGAGGAAGCCCAAGAGTTGGAGGTGGGAGTGACGATGTCTCCTACAGTATATGACAACTCAAATGGGACAGCTACAACTAGACTCTAGGTTTGCATACCATGCTCGATATTTTATATTGTTACATCTTATGTAAGAGTTGTAACTAGAATAGTAGTCTTTAGAGTTATTTTATTGTTATTGCTATCAAATGTCTTGTAACACTTGAATAGTGTTGGCATGATGATCATTAAGTAAATTCTCATTGTTCAATATTAATGATGCACTTGTTTACAAGATAAATTGATCTCCTCTAGGATATGTTCTTGGTTGTTGACTTTCTCCCAGGCAAGTTCTCTTGTAAATTCCATGAAGGTTACCATGGAGATGTTGATGTTCTTGTTTCTTGTTCTGGATAGGTTACCATGCAGGAATGATTGGTCACAACACTGGAAGAGTGCTTTTGTTATTTCTTATTATTGTATTTTTTTGTTTTGGCTCTTGTTCTGGGTAGGTCACGGGTGATAACTCTGAGAGGTAGCTATAGTGATGGTTGTAGGAGGCAACAGATTAGATGGTCTCTATTTTTAGACATGGAGCATACTATCTAGATAAGAAGTTGTATACACGACCATATACATTTATGTACCAAAGAAGAAGAGGACGAAGTTAAAACCTTCTGGAAACAAGGGTACTTTTACGGGATACATATTATCTCATATGGATATTGGTTGTAAGGATAATAAGGCTCTAAATATGACCATACAGATCCCTCTAGTCCAGTTAATCACTATTCATATCATCAACAAGAATTAGTAGAGCCAGAAGGGCCTACCCTAAAATGTTTCAATGACCAGGAAGAGACTAGCATGGTCTCGTGACACTTTGCAAGATGCAAAGGGGATACAGATACATGGAATTGATGAGCCATATCATGAGGAGGATAAAATGGCTCTACCAAGTGGTGATGTAGGGAGCCCAACCAACTACCAGCTCAAAAGGATTTAGATTTAAGAGGGACTCATCCCTTAGGATCCAATAGGGAAGAGAAGCCTCCCTAGGACAGTTTAGAGGAGATCAAACTTCAGAGGAGATAAACACATGCAGAGGGAGTAGATGGCTTCGAAGATTATATAGACTTAGAGGGATTCAAGCTTTAGAGGGAGCATGAACACTCAAAGTGAGCCTAATCTTAGAGAGAGTCAGTGGCTTAGAGACTTTCATTCATAAATTATTCTTCCTCATATTCATATGGAAGAGAGAGACGTCTTCCAGGACTGATAGACAAATGCTATGAGTTGAGGAGGCTACATGCAATACCCTTATTTCCCCGGGCTTGTAATTAATCATTACTTATGATTACCATGCTATGGAATGTGAACAATGTAAATGTATTATTTTTTAGATTGCCAATAATTGACCCTGGGGGTGAAGCCTTGAAGTATTGGCCATGATATCACTAGAGGAAAGCATGAGGCAACTGTAGAGAGGGTTCATTATGTCAAAATGACCCAAATTCTCTTTGCTGAAATAATAACCCTCATCCTGATCCCAAGGAAAAATTGGTTAATAAGAAAAGGACTGGTGGTTGAACAATCAAATACCCCAATGAATGGAAGCATGGAAGACCCGGTTGAGGAGATGAGAAATTGTCATCCCAAGGTACGACAGAGTGTAGTCTCTTGCAGACCTAGATTGACCTGAGTTTCTTCTAGAAGAAGGAATAGGACAAGTCCAGAACCTTCTTGGGGGGACAGAAAATCATTCGAGAAAAGAATAAGAGACACATGGATGGATGGAGGAGGATTCAGAAAGTAGAGAGCACGTGAGGCCCTCCATCTTAGAAGAAAAAATGAAAGATTAAGTTGTTCTGGTTACAGGAGAGAACCATAGGAGGAATTCGGTCTCTGAGGAAGAGAACCACTGAAAGGAGTGCACTAGCGCATGCAATAGAAATATCAAAGAACTTATGGAAGAGTTTTGAATTAGAGAATGGAAGACCCGAAGCCCAAACTGTAGAAAAAGAGGGTCACAGGCTTGGTGTTGGATAGAAATAAACTAGTGTTGGAAGGAGAGGGCGTCGAGGGATAGTGTAGATGTGAAGGGACTCTCTTGCACAGAGGAAATCCAATTGGGAATGCATATAATAAACCATGTGGATGCCTTGATCTTAGTGGGGAAGAATGGAGACTTCTATTATTTCTAGATAAGTGGAATTTTGAATTCAAAGGAGTTTTATGTTGTTGGTTTAATTGACCATATATCTATCCTTATCCAGAGAAAGAAGGTCGTGATATTGATGATGAGAAAGTATCTGATAAAACTCACAGAGGTTGTGACAGAGGGAGGATTTCTCAGAGATGAATTTTGTGAGCTTGATGCTAAGGAAGCATTTGATAAACCTTGTAGAGGCTATGACAGAGAGAGGATCTCGGGGGATTTGTAGAAGACGTGAGGAACATAGAGAAGTTTCCCTAGTGATATCATGGCTTGGCAAGGGAAGGAAAAAGTGCTAAGAATGAATTCGTCTAAGCCTACAGTTGGGTGGAAAGGAAAAAACCCATAGTTAGTTGGTCAGATGCAACTTGTAATAGATAAGTATTTCATATGCCTTGTGTACTTAAAAATTAAATGCATGATCAAATGCTTGGTTTCAATTGTAAGCTCCTACTTTTGGGTGTTTGTAGGATGACAAGTTTAGCGCATTCCTTGCACAGTTGAATAGAATTACCTTGTAATACTATAGGACATAGAAAGTAAACCCCTATATGTGCTTTTTGTGTACATGAGGAATAGAGGTATATAAACAAAGGTAAATGTGTAATCTGATGCAGTGATGGTTTCAAAAGAAAAGAGAACTTCTAGCAATGGGATTTTTAACTGGATTTGGGGACATAATATTATGGCTAATATGTTGGTTAGGAAAATCCTCAAGGGATTGCTTAAGGACCAAATCCACAGATATAGAGTCTATATAGAATCTAGAGGACTACCTCGGTCCTTTTGATTTCCTTGAATTACCTTTCCTATTGGGGAATTTGATCTCTATAGACGAAGGGAGCTTCCTTCAAACCAGTGATCCAAGTGACCACAGGCTCATGCCCACAGCCTTAACCAAATTTTGGCTAAGAGTTAGGAGTGTATCCTATGGATCTTGACAAAGTTCCATAGAACCAGGACCTTGGAACTCTCCACTACACTCAAAAAATGAGCTAATTCATTCGGGACTCTAGGAGTCTGGAGTTCCTGAGGAATGAAAATTGCAGTGTACTAAATGTTTCAAAGACGACTTGTCAAATCAGTAGCTTGATGGTGGGATGATATTTGGAGGCCATTTACTCGTTATCATGGGATTCATCCCCTTGTTAAACCTTGATCCACTTCTCAATCGCGAAGTAACGCAAGTCGTATATTTGAGGTTATTCATGATCTCCCTTGATCATTGGATATATGTCATGATCATTCGACATTGACCTACTCTAGGAGAGAAAAGGTGTTAAATAGAAAAAAAACCTGAATGTCGAACTCATGAGTTAATGTGATTCGTTGATCTAGGGAATCCATTGGGAACCTCTCATGATCGTTCGATCAACTATTGAAAGGATAGCGTAAATCACTCCGGTGAAGTCCTACTCTGGGAGGTTCAACATGTTGGTGAATGAGAATATCGTTGAAGCACCGAAGGCCAGAGTGACCTGGCATGTTGATGTCACCTAGGGTGACATGGAACCATAGTAGTTGTGCCATGTGTCACCCCAATTCATGACTTTCACAGAACTTATGTGTCAAATGGACCTTGACACATGTTACTAGTTGATTGGGCCACGTTTCACCTTTGTCTTCTACCAAATGTCTTCTTCCTAGATCATGGACGCTTGATCTAATGGTTGACAAGAGTTCAGAACTTCGGGACTCCAGAGTTTTTTGAGTGATGGAATGATTGGGCTAAAATGGCCAAAGGCCCGAACCTACTTGTCCCTACTCTAGTATTTAATGTGCATTCATATGTAAGTGAGGACTCTTCGGGAGTTCGGAGCTTTGGGACTTCGGATGTTTGGGGTGATAGAATGAACAAGTTAAAAGGGTCGAAGGCCCGAACCTACCTTCCCGTATTCCAATTTTGTAAAAACATTAAACATAATTAATTATATTGTGGGGTAATGTAATTACTTGTATTTTCATAAAGGAATAATACAGGTGGGACCCTCTCTATAGCTTTGACATTCAAGAGTTTTTGGGGTATGTTCATAACAGCATAATGAGGAACCTCATCGACGTCAAGAGACTTAGGAGTTTATCAAATTTAATAATCCTAAGTGCTCATTTGATATATTTAATTAAATTAATAGGACAATAAGAGCTAGACAAACGTCGACCTTTGGTTGAGCGAGTATTTGTGCGCTATGATGAGGTGGAATTCTAGGTGATAGGGAACCACGTGGGTACCATATGGTGATGAAATACCCTAGTCAGTAAAGGCCTAAATAACTTTGAAGTACCATAAATTGCGTTCTAGATATCGGATCTGGACAACTTTATAATCGTTGGAAAAACCTTGTTGAATCGAAGGTGATGTAATCCTAGTTTCAGGGATTTGAGATGATTGAGAAAAGAAAAAATTGTGTGCCCCATCCCTTAAAAGGATAAATAAGGGGTTGGGTGTGTTAAAAAGTGGTATCAAAGTGGGAAACAACACTTGGCATGCTTGAGCTCACAAAAGAGTCAAGTGATTTTTCTTTCTTAGAAAACTTTAAGGGAGAGGGCACCCTACCCTACCCTATCTAGAAGAGCCTGATTCAAACATAGGCCTGGATGGGTTGGAGAACAATCATAAGACTATTTTACCAAGGCTAATATGATCATGTTGAGAGTATTACTGTTGTATGGAAATTATTTGCATAAGTTGCTTGAGGAGAAGGATGCAGATTAAAATTCAGTTGGGATTTTAACCAACGAGATTGAATCATGCTAGATTGTGGCAGAAGAAGCCTATAATTTCTTTTGGGAAATTATATCCAGTCCTACAAAAGTGGGATTATTCTAAATGGAATTAATAATAAAACTTGGATGCAAATGGCATAAACATGTTTTAAGGAATACTTAAGCCTAGAAGGAAAATGGACTGAATAGGTGGCAAGAGTTGCCTAAAAGTGAGCTTAATGAAGCCTATGTTAATTAAAAGTGTTGATTAAAAGAAGGATTTTGAATTGGGGGTACAATCCTCCATGTCTAGAGGCCTTATGGAAGTATATGAGATCAGCCTACTTGACCTTTCATAACTAAAAAACTTCCTACTGGGGTAATCCCTCCTTGTAAAATAAAAGAAGTCGTGTGGACTGAGAATGAACCTCATGGAAGAAGTGGAATGACATGAGAAAGTTCAAAAGCTCGTGGTTCTACTAAATCAGTGTAAATCCTTACTAACTAAGGGTAGGTCTATGCATGAAAATGCAAAAACGTAAGTAGGTGGAACCATTCTGCACTGCAGACAACGGTACAATGTTTGGTGCACAAAGATATGTTGAAATGCATATTGCAAAGATAGAGAATGCATATAACATGCATATATACTTAATATAGTCTACCATTGGATGTAAAATATGGTGATGTCATGGATCATATGGTTAATGATGATCTAACTATAGCAACATAAGTAAAATGTTGATGATGTTGAGGAAGCAAGAGGAATGGGTCTGGTGACTATTTTTTGAAGAGGGAGAACATGTGCAACTCTCTGGTTCTCAAGATAATGAAGAAATGAATTTTTTTTTGCATATAGGAATTGTTGGGAAAAAAAATTATAATCAAGTTGATAAACAGAGCTATAGAAATATGGGTGATTGAGTGAGAAATCACAGCAGACTCCCTTGCTTGGTGAATAGAAAACTAGTCTACCAGAATTCTTGTGGGAGGAGGAGAGTGACCTCCATCCCTGGTTGTTGTTGAATAGAAGGAATAATTCTGGGTGTAATGGTTGGGGATGATCTACATGTACAGCCTATGTTCTGTTTTTTTATGAGGATAGATAGAAACAACTAGAACCTCTACAAAAAAAAAAATTAAAAAGAAGGAGATGGACTTTCTTCCCAAGACTAATTATTATCTAAAGATGCTCTAGAGTTATGTATTAAGATGCTTCAAAATTGTATTTTGGATTTAAGGAAATAGTCCAAATGTTATTAGACATTAAAATTCATGATAAATGAGGTAAAATGGTTAATAAAATGTTGATCCTAAAGGTGGTAAAGGAAGTGTTGGGGCACTTCTAGATGACCAATGGGTCAGGTTGAAATCCAAAGGTGGATGGTATCCATATAAGGTATTGCTTGATATGCTCAAGTAGTAGTGAGAGGGAATATAAAAAAGAATTCCCTTGATAAAAACGTATGTTAACCAAAAATGGTTTGAGGCATGAAAAAGAAGCTTGATATGTTGTCTTGTTGCCTTGGGAACTGTTGGAATTTCCAATATGGTATTTATGGATTGTTGAATAACTTTATAGTAGTTGAGGAAAAAAGGCCTCTTTGTTGGTTGTTTTCGTATGGAAAGGGGACATAGTTATGATTATGTTTGTTAAACTTTCCATGTGGATATGATGTGAATGACTACAAGATATCAACAGAGAGGGAAGCTCAGTGTTGAGTATATATATGAGACTTGTCATAAGAATGGCAGCAAGATCCTTGGGAGGAGAATCTGGAAAAATTATATGTCCATGTGTATGAATGACATGGAAAATGTGCAAGTAATGAGCTTGCATGATGAAAGTTTGGCTATGTTTGTATATGCTTGAGTGCATGGATTTAATGTATTGTCAAGTTTCTTGATATGAAGACTGATATTAATACCAAATATATATGAATGATATTAAATGTGCAAGTGATGCACATGTATGATGTAAGAGTATATGTATACTAAAGGCACAATGTGACTTCCTAAATGAGTGAAATATAAGGCAAGAATTTCATTTGCCAAGATTGAATGAATACCATGGATGCATCGTTAACTTTATTCTAAAGAGTCACGAAAGTTTCGTTTTGAATGATAGCTTGAGGGGAATGTGCTCCATTCCCTCAAGAAACGATAGTATAAATAGATGAAAGAGTAAATGAGCAAGGATGTTATGTTGTCATGATAAAAGGAAACATGATTATGCCTTTAGGACCACATGAGAACAATTGTGAAAAATCATGAGTTAAATGATTTTAATGTAAAGATGTATGTGAGCTGCAAAATATACCTATGGTAGATACACATAATCTTATGATTATGTGTGTGGTTAAGTGCATCATGGATGTAAGTTAACAAAGCAAGGAATATGTGTGGATAAATAATATGGATGCATAACAAATATGCATGTTTATTTTCCTTATGGAATATTTGGTAAACTATTGAATCTATATCAAGGTTGAGGCCATCAAAGATAGTGATGGATATGCAATAAGGAAGTTGCATGCTGAAGGAGTTCCCTATGAAGGAATTGTGTAAAGACTCTATAAAGAGAATAGAGTCGCAACCTTAATGATTGTTGAAAATTGGGCAGTGGGATGCAAGCATATATATATAAATCGGTAGGTGCGGACACTAACTGATCTCCCTAGATCCACCTAGATCTAGAAAAAAACACACTAGAACATGATGTTTTCCTTAAGTTTTAGATATTGAATTTACTAACTAAAGAGGGATAGGTGGCATACCATTTAAACACCACTTCCTCTCACCATCACCATCCTAGCTCCGTTCCAACACTCATACAATGATGAACCTGCAAAAGAATGCAACCAACCAAAGTGATAGTAATAGTATAAACTCAATATAAACCTATGTATGTGATCAAGGAATCATACAATAAAACACAACAAGAATTATAGGAAAGAATCATATTATTGTATCATATTAAATGTGAAAGAGAGATTACAACCATATCCTTGATGTCTTAAGGTCCCTTCCAACTGGACTTCGTTCCCCACACACTTCTTGCTCCAAGGATTCTGAGACCATGGATCTGATAGCTACTCACAATCTATCTTGACAAAGCAAATCTCAAAGCCACTCTAACCAAGCTAACAATCCCAAGCCAAAAACCACTAACTTTCTCTATGAGAGCTCCTCTCCTTTTATAAGATGAAGAGGATAAGGTGAGGAGGTTAGGATGATCCCACTAAATCATGAAAGCAAGTAAGATTCAAACCATTCAAATTCCACCTCACCCTGGAAGTTTCTCCTTCTAGAAGCATTGAGAAGATGCTCGTTTTTTCCACGTATGATCATTCTCGCACCCTGCTTATAGAGAAACCTGCGAACCTCTCGCAACCCAGCTATGGTGAAGCCTGTGAGAATTAGGGTTTCTCTCACCCTACCTATATAGCAACCTGTGAACATCCTCTTTAATAGGGTTTTTCCAAAGGAGAATGCAACTTATTTTCTCAGGAAAAGTTCTTCTCCCTTCTTTCTTTAGGAACTCAGGCCACTGACCCCTCTGAAGACTACATATAGGTTTACATCATTAACGGTCATAGGGATGACGAAAATAATGTGTAACAAAAGACTCTGTTAGGCGAATAGAGTCACAACCTTAATTATTGTTGAAAATTGGGCAGTGGGATGCAAGCATATATATATAAGAATCTTGGATTACATTCTAAAACAAAATGTATGAGTGGAAGACTAACAAATGAATGTTTACCATTTTGATAATTGAATGGTAATGTGCAGAAGGCATAGGTTCATGATTCATTATGAACAAAAATATTTCTATTGGAGCATGTTGATGTATCCAATAGGTTAGGGTGATCCTAAACAAGGATGCTCAAGGAAAAGAACAGGAAAATCCTAGCAGGGAGTAGAATGCATGAGCAAAGAAGGAGAAAAGGGGGAAATACTTTTCTTACCCTAAAAACTTTGAATTGTTTAACAAAGTTGTAACCCTTAGAAGAGAAGTTGTGTAAACAAGTACATCTGGAAAAAGGAAAATAAATAAATAATTTTGTTTGAATAGGCTTGGTTAAGTTGTGATAAAAGCAGTGAGGCCTTGGAAAATAAATCAGTTGGATTGAAAGTCCAAGGTTGTGTAGAAGGAGTTGAATAAGGGAAGAGTTCCTTGACCCCTTCCTTGTTGTTTATTGTATTTCTCTTGTACGAGAGATTGATTTACTAATGAAGGTACATTTTTTGGCATAAGGATGTTGATGGTTGTATGTGTTAAGAACCAAATATCAATATAACATAGAAAATCCTCAGAAAAAGTACTCAACGCCTTGAAAAAAAGATAATTTCAGATAATAAGCCTCTTCGAGGGGGCAACCTCCTTTTACCCCACTTAAATGTTCAAGTACAAGATTATTCAAAATGAAAATGTCTCCTTGGT
>ML781590.1:234709-258646 GCA_009831015.1 Picea engelmannii | reverse complement strand
GGCTTAACAGTATGATTATAGAATACAACTGAAAATTGGATTGTGATTGCACTAGCTAACACGTTAAAGAGTAATGTGTTAGAGTGCATAGAGATATGTTGGGGAATATCTGAAAATGTTTTATTGATTTAAATGATATGATACATGCATTTTTGTTTTACATGATTATTAATATATATTTGTGATGTATGTCATGTATAAGGAATGAATGGAGTTGTTGGGAAAGGACAACTGCCAATGGTAGATAACCTCTGATAAAGGATAAATGCAAGAAGGATTTTGTTGAAAGATTGTTGAAGGGACTTTGGGATCCCCATGGAGCACTACTGATGAGGTAAAAAATCAGAAAAAGCGTGCTATCAACCATAACATGTATAAAAATTTTCATGTCTATGTGGCATAAGGTATGGAGGGATTTGGTAAGAATCCCTCCATAAATATGTGAAAATCTTGATTTTTGGCCAGAGGATTCTCCCAACAAGAGGGAGAATATTATTATGAGACACTTACTCCAATAGATAGAATAATTTTACATAGAGTAGCCATAAGATACATGAGAAGGAGTCCCATTTCTGCAGATTGAAGAAGGATTTATACGGGCTTAAGTAGGCACCCAGGGTAGGATATGCCAGACAGTTATTTTGATGAGCTTGGGGATGGTTGCCCCTTGATATTGGATGACATGTTTCTTACAGGGGATGAGAAGCTCATAGATGGGTACAAGAGGGAACTCACTTCATAGTTCGAGATGAAGGATCCAGGTCTAATGCATTATTTCTTGGGATTGGAGATGTGGCAGAGGACAGATGTGATTTTCCTTAGCCAAGGAAAATATATTGTTGAGATCCTGAAGAGATTTGGGATGATGGACTACAAGTCCATGACCACACCTATGATGAAAAACCTAAAGCTCTTGAGTTATTCATATTCATAGTTGGTGGATCCCATGATGTATAGACAGTTGATTGGATCCCATGATGTATAGACAGTTGATTGGATCCTTGATGTACCTGGTTAACACCAGGACAAACATATGTTTTGCAGTGAGCACTTTGAGTGAGTACATGGTTGAGCATAGACATGTACATTAGATAGCTGCAAAAAATGTGTTGATGTACCTACATGGTACATTTGGACATGGATTGATATATGTCTCAAATGGAGATGTGAAGTTGAAAGGTTGCACGGACTCTAACTGGGCAGGGAGTGCAATGGACCAAAAAAATCACCCCATGGAGTTTCTTTGGTTTGGGATCAGGTGTGATCTCATGGTTGAGAAGAAAGAAGACATCAGTGGCACTCAGTACAGCAGAGGCAGAGTATATTGCAGCCAGTGTTGCAATCTGTGAAGCAGTGTGGCTCCGGAAATTGCTTGCAGGGTTATTTGATATAGACTTGGAGCCCAGTTTTATACATTGTGACAATCAAAGTTGTGTGAAGTTGTCAGAGAATCATGTGTTTCATGACAAGTTGAAGCATATAGAGATCAAATACCACTACACCCGAGACATGGTGCAAATAGGAATTGTGGATCTCTATTACATATCCACTAATGAGTAGATAGCGGAAATTCTCACCAAGACTTTGTCTAGAGTGAAGTATGAATACTTCATATATAAGCTTGGCGTGATGCAGAATTTCCACCCTCATTGAGAGGGAGGCTTGATGTTTCTCCTACATCGAGCTCTCCCTTTGGCCAATGGTTTCCCAGATAAGTCATGTGAAGTGACTAAGGGAGTAATGAGTATCCTAGTACAAGTCTTGCCTACGCCATGTGAAGTGGCTAGGTGTGAATAGGACTTGTAGTGTGGTCTTTCCTACGCCATGTGAAGTGGCTAGGTATGATTGGGACCATGGCATAGCCTTTCCTAAGCCATGTGAAATGGCTAGGTGTAATTGGGGCTATGGTCATAGTCTTTCCTACACCATGTGAGGTGGGTAGGTGTGAATAATACTACAGGGAGAGGAGAAACATCATAACCTGGTACAAGTATTACCTATGCCATGTGAGGTGGCGAAGTGTGAATAAGACTTGTGGCAAGTATTTCCTATGCCATGCGAGGTGGCTAGATGCGAATAATACTTGGATCTTGGTCTTGGACCATGATATATCCCTACCTAATCCATGCGAGGTGGATAGATGTGAATGGGGATATGGAGGAAGTATTTCCCATACCATGCAAGGTGGATGGGTGTGAATAAGACTGCAAGAAAAGAAGAAGGAACATCATATCACCGTCGAGAGGACTATGGCAGTAGTTGTGTACTACTGAATAGTATGGGTAGTAGTGTGCTATTGGATAATTACAGCATATTCTCATAGATCGTGATGGATGATTCTAGCTATTGATGGCATGATAGTAGCTTAGTGCCACTAGTTGATTGTTGCACATTCATGAGAGACTATTGGATATCATGGTAGTAGCTTAGTGCTACTAGTTGATTGTTATGTAGTCATGGCAGCATGGTGGAAACTTTGTGTTGCTAGTTGATTGATGGAGGGCATGGTAGTATCTTAGTGATACTAGTTTAATGCATCATAGTCATATAGACTATGGAAGAGGATGGATCTATTGATGCATGGTAGTAGCTTTGGTGCTACTAGATGATTGTAGGGTAGTCATTGGACTACTAGAAGAAAATATCATGGAAGAATACCTCCCTAGTTAAGAGGGAGTGTTGAGGTTTTGGTAGCTACGGGAGGTATTCCCTCCTAAAAAACTTTTCTTAGAGAAGAAGAATATTCCAAGAAGTCAAAGGAAGACCATTGAACAGTTCAAGAACACCCCAGAAAAGAATAAAGTGAAATAAAATACCACAGAAGAGAAGTCGAACCATAGGAAATAATAATAAAGTGGAAATATAATTTCTAGGAAGAGAAGTCGGCCCACAGAAATAATAAAGTAAATTTGAAGATCCAAAATAAGAATTCGGCCCTAGACAGGAACCCAAAATAGTATAAATACAATTCTGGGTCAATTCATTTGTACACACGCAGTTCTCCTTTTGGAGTGTGCACTAGGAAACTACAGCTGCAGTTGCAGCAATTTCGCTAGTTATGGTCACCGGTTCTATTGGAGAGTGAACCCCACTTGGGGAAGGATATTGTGATACCCCATGACTTGAAACTTTTACAATTATTATTATTATTATTATTATTGAATTTTAATTATTTTTCCAAAAGACAATTTGGATGATTGACCAAATATGAATTGTAAAAACCTTATTATTTTTATGAAAATAAACACATGTGGAAAAAGGGGCACACGTTGAAGCAGTTGTTAAAGAGGGAGTTATGAATCCAAAGGGGTTGGCCAAGTGGCAGTAGACTGAGACAAGATGTGAAGTTAACTCAACTTCAAAAAGACACATTCCATATTTATAGGGGAATATGTGAACATGTGTAGAATTAAATTTGACAGGTGATCAGTGAGCAAGAGGCTCAAGACAAGTGTCACAAGTCCTAGGAAAAACAAAAATAATTCATGACAAAGGGATGGGAAGCCATTCCTAATATGAGAATTGATAGCTCGAGGAGGCTATGCACTGAATTGACTTGACACAACAATTTTTTTTAATATTACACACAGCAAGTTGGTACTCGGAATTATGCAAGAGGCCATGTAGGCAGCCCCTTGGATCTTGATCTCATCTCGGGGGTGATAGAGGTTTACAAAGACTCTAGTATACGGTTGGGAGGAACAGAGTCTTGAACATGTGGTTTCCCCAAGTTCCAGGTTTTACTTCTTTATTATGAATATGATTATCTAAATGTTTACTATGTATTATTGTGTGTTATTGTGACCAAAATTATTGGTTATGAAGTATTTTAAAGCATAAATAAATCATAATAGTATTAGATTTAACTACTTTCTATGAGAAAATAGATGAATATTGTAGTTTCATGTAGAAATATTGTTGAAATAAAAACAATAGTTATTCTGACCCTAGATCTACGAACATAATTGTATTATCAATAGAAAACCATTAAAAAACATGAGTAAAACCTAGTTACTAAAACAAAAATTGTATTCGGATAAGAAACCTGTATAGAAGATATAGAGTTTAACAAGATACATTGTGTATATTTCAAAAGGGAAACATTACAAATTAAACAGAGTTTAACAAGTAATGATTTTGTATATTCAAAATACAATCATTACAAAATTAAATAGAGTTTAACAAGATACATTGTGTATATCTCAAAAGGGAATCATTACAATTTAAATAGAGTTTAACAATGTCCAAAAAAGGAGTCAATACTAAGTAAACAGAGTACATAAAATTACAAAACTATAAAATGCGTAGACAACATTCCTAAGCCACAGGAATTTTAGGAATAATTATATACAAAATTATTTGGTCAACTAGCTTGACATAATGTATAAACAGAGAAATCACATATTGTGATACCAAACTTGAAATATAATTATGTGATCGAACCAGAATACCTTTACAAGCAAGGGTATTTCCAAGTTTCCATGGTACCAACCTCCTCGGCACCTACATAATAGTAGCAAAAAAGTTATAATGTTGTACGAGTTTATTTAGTCAAACTAAAGTTACATATGCAAACAAAGACGAACTTACCATGGATGTACAGAGCACCTTTGTATCTCCTTCTGCCGCATTTGAACTGCATCTGAGTGTTCAAGTTTGTCAGATAGTTGATGGGTACCCCTCCTAAAAATAAACATGGCCCATCATTAGTTAAATACCCAAGAATAAGTTTAACAAGGATGTAAATCACAGCATATGTAAAGAATATAAACAAAAGAACATTGCTATGCTCTGTGCGAACACCACACCTGTGCAAATATTTTAGCAGAAGTCCTAACTAAGTTCAGGATGAGTAAAATGATGTGAAAGGTTTTAATCATAGACTAGAAACAAGAGTAATAAAACAAAGGAATTATAAACCCTATACTAAATCATGTTACGGTAAACTCGGACCACAAAGTTCATAAAATTACTAGGTGCAAACGATAATCCCTGAGGTCCAAGGAAAAACTCCTCAGACCATAGGCTAACCGGAAGCGAGACTTACCGCAACCAAAAATACAATTTTACAATCATGACATCATATAGTAGATATATATAGAAACAAGAAGTTCGTTAAGGCAAATGATATAGAGATATATTAAACCTAGCCGGTGGAATAATGTTTAAATCTGACTATAAACTAGCATCCTAAAGGAAAATGCTCAGGAATCATTACCAAATTAATAAGCTACAAACACTAGTTTACAGGAAGCCAGAAAGAGTAAAGGAAGTTCTATAAACTCTTACCAGTTAAGGACGCCAACCTTGAAGTCGATAGAAATACCAACCGCAAGCCAGAGAAGCTATGAATGCCCTGGGCTCTTTCCAATAATTCCACAATGAACGGAAGTGAGTTCGAGACAATTAGACCTTCAAGTCCATAACAAGGAGTCATTAAATTGTTATGGTTAATGAGGAGTCATTAAATTATTATGGTTAAATTATTATAGTTGAATGGAATTTAAGGTGTGTGACATAATGGTATCAGTCAAGGAGAAGAACGTCATCAACAGAATCATGAACAAGGGAATGTAGGTGATGGACATCTCTAGGCGGATCTGAATAATTATAAGCATTCATGAATTATAAAGACAGTAACAGATATGAGAGAAGAACTAAAAACTACGAGAGAAGATAACAAAGGAATTTTAAAGAGTCAAGAGGAACTAAATGAAATTCTACTAGAAAAATTGTGCAATCAAAATACTGATAAAAATAAGGGGTGGAATTATAGCAACTCTAAGATAGCCCAACCGAAGAAGAAAGCAAGAAAATTGGAGTATCTTGAATTTGAGACAGAGTCGATATATAAGGATATGAAAGATACTGAAACTTCTACTGAAAGTAGTTCTAGTACTAAACAAAGAACAAAAAAGAAACCTAAACAACATGATGAAGTCATGGGAGAATTTAAGAATATTAAACCACCAACCTTCAATGGAGAAGTGGAGACTGGTGAGGAAGAAGAGGCATGGCTCTCGAGTATGTAGAAATAATTTCAAATTTACAATTACTCAAGTGAGCTTAAAGCTCAGATGGCTATCTATAATAGGATAGAAAAAGAAAATAAATGGTGGTAGGACATAAAAAGAGTAAAAGGTATTAAGGAAAGGAAAATCACCTGGAAAACCTTTAAGAGATATTTTAAGAAACAATACATGTATGAACATTATTTTGAGGGTAAAGCCAAGGAGTTCTATGAACTAAAACTGGAAAATATTACGATGAAATATTTATGTAGTAAGTTTCTGAGTTGTTGTGTTATGTGCCTTACATTGTTGATGAAAAAACAAAAGTTCAACGACTTTTTAGTTTCCTACCTAGTTCTTATAAATATCGAATAGAGTTTGATAACCCAAAAACTTTGGAAGAAACCATGAGGAAAGATAAAACTCCATTTTGAGCAGTATAAAAATAAAAATGAGAATTCTATGAATTGGAATGGGAAAAAGGTTGAGAGGTTTGACCCTAATAATACAGGGGGATCTTACTCTAATAGAAATGATGATAAAATATTTCGAGGTAATAAGTTCAGAACTAGTAAGCCTTTCAATCAGGCTGAAAATAAGGGTATCGAACCACCAACCTTCTTTAATAAAGAAACTTCCCAAAAAGAAACAGTAAAATCTTGGGAATGAAGTGGTCCACATTGCTATAAAGATTGTTCTCTCAGGAGGAAGGGCAATAATAATGTGCAAATAGTACAGAAACAAACTATAGTTGGTGAGTTGGCAAGGTCTACACCAAAAATCAATGCAGCCTTGGAAAATCGACAGGAAGATCATCAGACTTCAATGGTATAAATTGAAGGTATGATACATAATCAACCAGTTATTTTTTTAATTGATCCAGGTGCTATTTTAAGTTATATTTTGCCAAGAGTTGTAGAAATATGTAAGTTACATAAGGAAAAGTTTGAAAAGTCATGATTAGTACAGTTAGCTATAGGAGATAAAACAGAATTATAGATGTTGTTAAAAACCGTGAGATTGGTATGAATGAATTAAGAACACATATAGACTTAAACATATTACCATTAGGATCTTATGATGTGCTAATCGGTATTGATTGGATGGAAAAGTTTAAAGTGGTCTTAGATTGTTACAATAAAACATTTACATGTGTAGATGAGACATGTAAACATTAAAGGAGTATCAAGACCTGTTACTATTAGAGAAATAACAGCCTTACAAGTTAAAATATGCATTCGAAAAGGGTGTAAACTACTTTTTGTACACATAAAACATAATGAAAAAGAGGAGAGTAATAATGAGTTAAATAACTTTACAGTATTGTAGTAATTTCAGGATGTATTCCAGGATATTCCCATAATACCTCCTAGGAGAGAAATATATTTCTCCATAGACCTGATACCTGGAGAATTACATGCTTCTAAGGCTCATTATAGGATGAATATCCTAGAGCTAAATGAACTAAAAAGTTGATTGCAAGAATTGATAGATAAAGAATATATCCGACCAAGTGTGTCTCCATGGGGGGCACCAATACTTTTTGTTAGAAATAAATATGGGACATTATGTCTCTATATTGATTACAAAAAATTAATAAAATTACTATTAAAAATAGATATCCATTACCTCGTATCGATGATCTATTTGATCAAGCACGGGGAGCTACAATATTTTCTAAGATTGATTTATGTTCTGGTTATCATCAATTTAGGATAAAGGATGAGGATATTTATAAAACAACATTTATAACAAGGTACAAACATTATGAATTTTTCGTGATACCTTTTGGGCTGACTAATGCCCCAGCCTCATTCATGTGTTTGATGAACAATATTTTGAGTAAATTTCTAGATAATTTTTTGATTGTATTTATAAACGATATACTCATTTATTCAAAGGATGAAAAGGGGCATGAAGAAAATTTAAGAATAGTATTACAGATACTAAGAGAACATAAATTATATGCCAAACTACGTAAGTGTGAGTTTTATAAAGACCAAATTCAGTATCTGGGACATGTAATTTCCCAAGAAGGTATAGCAATTGACCTGGATAAAATAAAGGATACAATGAATTGGCCTGAACCTAAGGATGTTTCAGACATAAGATCCTTTATGGGTATAACTGGCTATTATCGGAAGTTTATAGAAGGGTTTTCCAAGATTGCATATCATATAACATCATTGCAAAAGAAAGGAACTAAGTTCATCTTGCCTGAGAAATGTCAGGAGAGTTTTAACAAATTAAAACAACTCTTAAATACAACTCTTGTATTAAAATTGACAGACCTAGATAAAGACTTTGTTGTAAGTACTAATGCATGCCCTGAAGGGCTTGGAGGAGTGTTAATCCAAGAAAACCATGTAATAGCTTATGAATCTCAGAAACTAAAGAAACATGAAGAATATTACGTAACACATGACTGTGAATTAGTTGCAATAATACATCCATTAAAAATGTGGTGGCATTATCTGGTAGGTCGAAAATTTTTACTGTTGACAGATAACATCGCTTTAAAATATATGTTTGATAAACAAAATTTAAATGCTCGCCAAGCAAGGTGGTTAGCCTTCTTAAGCGAGTATGATTTTGAGATAAAACACATTACGTGAAAGGAAAATAAAGTAGCAGATGCATTAAGTAGACATGCAAACATGATTTATATAGTTACTAGAAGTAACTATGAAACAAATTTAGAACAAAGGGTAAGGTTAGCAGCTGAAAAAGATCCAGAATATCAAAATATTAAGTTAAAAATTGTTGATAATTCAGCAGGAATAGAAGAATCATATTTTAGATTCTCAAAAAGTGGACAATTAATGTATAAAAATAGATTATATGTACCAGAATCTAATGAAATTACACTATTAATTTTAGATGAGTTGCATAAGAAACCATATTCTGGACACCTAGGTTACCATAAATTAATTACTATGCTAAGAAAGGAATTATATTGGCCAAATATGAAAGGAGAAACAACAGAATATCTAGCTAGATACTTAGAGTATCAACAAGTTAAGGTTGAACACCAACATCCAGCTAGACTACTACAGCCTTTACCCATTCTGAAATGGAAATGGGAAATGATAAGTATGGATTTTATTACCGAATTTCCTAGAAGTAGTAAACGAAATGACTCAATTATGGTTATGGTTGATAAATTAAGTAAGTCAACACACTTCATACCTATGAAATCAACTTAAAAAGATATTAATATAGCAGAAATATTCATGAAGGAAATATTTAGGTTACATGGAATCCCTAAAGTTATAATATCTGATAGAGATGTTAAGTTTACAGGAAATTTTTGGAAGGCTTTATTTAAAGGGTTTGATACCCAATTGAACTTCAGTACTGCTTATCATCCGCAAATGGATGGGCAAACTAAAAGAACTAATCAGATTCTTGAATACATGCTTAGGATGCATGTTATGGACAAACCTGGTAAATGGGAAGAATATTTGTACTTAATTGAGTTTTCTTATAATAATCATTATCGAGCTTCAACAAAGCTTAGTCCTTTTGAAATTTTATTGGGCAGAAAATGTAATAGACCTATTTCATGGAGCAACCATGTTAACAGATTGATGATAGGACCAAATATGTTAAAAGACATGGAACTGACAGTGAAACATGTATAGCAGAACCTGAAAGCAGCTAAGGAAAGGAAAAAAAGTTATGTTGATGCAAAAAGAACTCCAAGAGAGTTCAATATTGGAGATAATGTGTATATTAGACTTAAAACTAAAAAGAGCTCTTTGTGACTGGGTAGGTATACTAAGTTAGCACCTAGATATTGTAGTCCATTCAAGATACTTGCACAAATAGGACCAGTAGCTTATCAACTTGCACTTCCAGCTACAGTAAAAGTGCATAATGTGTTTCACGTTTCATTACTGAAAAGGTATATGCATGACTCTACTCACATTGTTGATTTGAAAATGATATAGGTGGAGCCCGTGGGTGAGTTCCCAGTAGATTTGGATCGTATTCTCGACAAGAGGGAACTTACACTCTGAAATCGATTCGTAGGACAGGTAAAGGTGCAATGGAAGAACCTTAGTCCAGAAGAGGCTACTTGGGAAATGGAAAGTAATATGCGGGAAGCATATCCATTTCTGTTCTAGAGTGGTACTGATGGAAACTAGTTATCACTGAGGACGGTGATAAGTTCTAAGGGGGGGTGTATGTGATACTGCACAACTTGAAACTTTGACAATTATTATTATTATTTTTTATTTTTTATTTTTAATTATTTTTCCAAAAGACAATTTGGTCGATTGACCAAATATGAATTGTAAAAAGATTATTATTTCTATGAAAATAAAAACATGTGGAAAAAGGGGCACACGTTGAAGCAATTATTACAGAGGGAGTTACGAATCCAAAGTGGTTGTCCAAGTGGCAGCAGACTGAGACAATTTGTGAAGTTAAATCAACTTCAAAAAGACACAATCCATATTTATAGGAGAATCTGTGAACATGTGTAGAATTAAATCTGACAGGTGGTCAGTGAGTAGGAGGCTCAAGACAAGTGTCACAAGTCCTAGGAAAAACAAAAAAAAGTCATGATAAAGGGATGGGATCCCATTCCTAAGATGTGGACTGATAGCTCAAGGAGGCTATGCACTGAATTGACTTGAGACCAAAAAAAAAAAAAATATTACACATAGCAAGTTGGTACTCAGAATTATGCAAGAGGCCACGTAGGAAGCCCATTGGATTCTAAGCTTAGCTCAGGGTGACAGAGGTTGATAGAGAATCTAGTCTACGGTTGGGAGGAATGGAGTCTTCAACGTGTGGTTTCCCCAAGTTCCAGGTTTTACTTATTTATTATGAATATGATGATCTGAATGTTTACTGTGTATTATTGTGAGATACTGTGACCAAAATTATTAGTTATGAAGTATTTTAAAGCATAAATAAATCGTAACAGTATTAGATTTAAGTGATTTCTATGAGAAAATAGAAGCATATCGTAGTTTCATGTAGAAAGACTATTGAAAGAAAAACAATTGTTATTTTGACCCTAGATCTACAAACATAATTGTATTACCAATAGCAAACCAATAAAAATCATGAGTAAAACCTAGTTACTAAAATAGAAATTGTATTCGGATAAGAAACATGTATTGAAGAGATAGAGTTTAACAAGATACAATGTGTATATTTCGAAATGGAATCGTTACATATTAAACATATTTTAACAAGTAATGATTGTGTATATTCGAAAGGGAATCGTTACAAAAATAAACAGAGTTTAACAAGATACATTGTGTATATTTCAAAAGGGAAACATTACAATTTAAACATAGTTTAACAAGATAAAAGTAATGACTATGTATGTCCAAAAAAGAAGTCAATACTAAGTAAATAGAGTACATAAAATTAGAAAACTATAAAATGTGTAGACAACAGTCCTAAGCCACAGGAATTTCAGGAATAATTATATACAAAATTATTTGGTCGACTAGCTCGACAGAATGTATAAACAGAGAAATCACATATTGTGATATCATAATTTAAATATAATTAAGTAATTGAACCCGAATACCTTTCCAAGCAAGGGTATTTCCGAGTTTCCAGGGTACCAACCTCCTCGACACCTACATAATAGTTGCAAACAAGTTAGAATGTTGTACAATTGTATTTAGTCAAACAAAATTTACATATGAAAACATAGATGAACTTACCATGGATGTACATAGCACCTTTGTATCTCCTTTTGTCTCCTTTGAACTACATCTGAGTGTTCAGGGTTATCGGATAGCTCATGGGTACCCCTCATAACAATAAGCAGGGTCCATCATTAGTTAAATACCCAAGAATAATTGTAACAAGGATGTAAATCACAACGTATGTATAGAATATAAACAAAAGAACATTACTATGCTCTGTGTGAACATTGCACATGTGCAAATATTTTAACAGAAGTCCTAAATAAGTTCAGGACAAGTAAAACGATGTGAAAGGTTTTAATCATATACCAAAAACGAGAGCAATAAAACAAAGGAATTATAAACCCTATAGTAAATCATGTTATAGTAAATTCAGACCACGGAGTTTATAAAATTACTAGGTTCGGACGATAAGTCACTGAAGGAAAAACTCCTCGGACCATAAGATAATGGTAAGCGAGACTTACCATGACCGAAAATACAATTTTACATTCATGACATTATATAGTAGATATATATAGAAATAAGAAGTTCGTTAAGGAAAATGATACAGAGATACATTAAACCTAGCCAACGAAATAATGTTTAAATCCGGCCATAAACTAGCATCCTAAAGAAAATTGCTCAGGAATCATCACCAAGTTAATAAGATACAAACACTAGTTTACAAGAAGATGGAAAGAGTAAAGTAGGTTATGTAAACTCTTACCAGTTAAGGACACCAGCCTTGAAGTCGATAGAAAGACCAACCACAAGCCAGAGAAGCTACTCTTTCCCCGGGCTCTTGCCAATAATTCCATAGTGAATGGAAATGAGTTCAGGACAATCAGACTTTCAACACTGTTACTCAGGAGGGTCCGGCAAAAATTTCAAACCTATCAAAAACCTCTCAGGACGAACACAAAGATGAGAAAACACAAGTGAAAAGTGTGAAACAATCCAAGTTCGAGAGAGGTCGGGACGGTTAAGGATCCGATAGGAAAACCTAATACATGTAAGCATCATAGCACTACATGTATACATTCTTTAGGACATATGCTGATAAAAATATCCTCGAGATGGTAACCCCATAGGTGCCGCATGTAGGGTTGATGCATGGTAAATGATCTGCACACTGATTAACAAAGAAAAGTTGGCAAGGATTTTAATTAATAACCGATAATATAACATGAGTTAATCCCTCGTAAAACTTCTGAATAAATTTCCTTCAGTACGAGTCGTATTTTTGTATGCCAAATGTTATGCTTTGGATGATATACAAGGAACTCATTTTAAATATATTGAATGATATACAATGAAACCTGTATAATATATGAAACCCGTTTTATATATATGAGCTACCTTAACACAATACAAAACCGTGTATGTTGTATGATATGTAACGATTAATGGGGCATAATAACAATGTTATAGTGTCGATTGAAGAACATGTAGTCATTAGGGGGGGGGGGGCTATAACAAAAAAAACAAAACCTTGTGAGAACTTTATACATGGTGTTAATCATGACCTCAATAGTAACGACTATAGATATAATAAATAGAATATGAAACTTAGTAACAACAAACATATATATGTTATCAAGTACCTAGTCTTAGTGGAATGAGACTTAGGATAACTTTTATAAAAATGACGTATAGTGAAGAACTATATTGTTGAGTATAGAGTTGTTCAACTATTATAATATAATATCATATGACAAGTTATGAGAAGTTATAAAGGAATTTCTATGTAGTCATTTAGTCTCTAAGGTTTTCTTGTTCATAATAAAATGGTGAAAGAATAGTTAGACCATCGTATGATAAAGGAAAACAAGGAACAGCATAAAGGTAGGAATAAAATAAATTAATAGACTTATATGCGACAATTATGATGAAGAGGAATCATTAAATTATTATGGTTGAAGTGATAAGTATTTTTTATCAAGGTTCTTCATCGTTGGTTTGCTCTTGTGGTTAGAGCTTGTTCATGGTTGTATTGGAATATTCTCTCTAAGAAAAGTTGGCTGGGTTTTTTCCCCAAGTTTGGGGTTTTCCCAGGATAAATATTTGTGTCTTCTTGTGCTTGTTTATATGTTGCTTATATATTTCAGTATATGATTATTGAATGTTAAAATAAGATAAAAATGCTATGGTAAATCTGATGTTAACGAAACTAATGAAAATATAACAAATTGTTCGCAAGCCAACCTCATAGCATATGATCTGGTTAGAAAGCTTGGGTTGAAAGTTCATAATCATCCTAGCCCATATCCATTGATATGGGTAAATAAGGGTTAGAGCTCAAGGTCACTAAATAGTGTAAGATCAAATTTGATGTAAGTGTATATTTTATTGATGAAGTGGAGGTAGATGTAATACCCCTTGATGTGTGGTGCAGTGTTTGGAAATACCTACGTGTATATGAGGGATGCGACCTTCATGAGGAGAGAAAACCAATGCCACCTCATTAAGGATGGGAAATATTTCATCATCAATGTACACAAAGGTAAATCAAGATCTGTTTTGTAAGTTCTAACCAAACCAAAAAATTGATCAGCTCTAGTAGAAAGTTTGTATTTATTTTCTTAAGAGAGAATCAACCAAGGGATGAATTGGTAAAGAGTAAAGGAATCTCTGGAGAGATGTGCAAAAGAGAATAAAACTCAATTTGAGGAGTTGTTGTAGGAATGCAGAGGAGTGTTCTAGGAGCCTAAAGGAGTATCACCTAAGAGGTAAGTGAAGAACGAGACACAGTTTTTGATTGACTCCCCATTACCAAATATTGGGTTGTATAGAAAAAATTTCCTAGAAGTAGGTGAAGTGAAGAAACAATGTAAATAGCTACTGGAGCAGGGAATAATTCAACCAAGCACCTCATCTTGTGGGTCACCTATCATCATAGTACTCAAGAAGGATGGGACTTGGTGAATGTGCATTGACTACATATCTATGAACAATATCACCCTCAAGAACCAATACCCTCTACTCAAGATCAATGGTTTGTTAGATTATTTGTTGCATTCCAAGTACTTCACCAAGTTGGATCTCAAATCAGGATACCACCAAGTATGATTTAAATAATATGACGCTTGGAATATTTCCTTAAATACAGGGTAAGGTTTGTATGAATGGTTGGTAATTCCTTTTGGTTTATGTAGTGAACCAACCACATTTACATGTTTGATGAATGGTGTATTTCATTCATATTTAGATTCATTTGTAATAGTGTATTTAAATGGAATATTGGTTTATAGATCTCCATGAGAAGACCAAATCTCACATCTCATGTAATTTTTAGAGACTTTGAAAAGGCATTAGCGGTTCACTAACCTTAAGAAATGTGATTTTTCTCGGTATTCATTGGTGTATTTGCAATATGTGATTGGTGGATGGGAATTCAAGACAAATATCGAAAATATGGAGGTCATCCTAAAGTAGACTGTTCCTACTAATTTCACTGAAGTTAGAAGAATTTTTTGGGTAGCACAATACCTATGGAAGATTATAGCGTCATTTTCAATGGCCACTACACCACTACATGCTATAACAATCAATGGTAATATTTTTCAATGGGAAAAGAATCAATTGAAATATTTCAATGAGATGAAACAAAAGATCATTCAAACACCATATCTTGCATTTCCTACCTTGCAAAATCCTTTTGCAGTGGAGATGGATGCAAGTGGATATGTTATGGGAGTGATCTTCATGCAAGGAGTTAAGTCGGTATGATATCATTATGAAATGTTTCATAGAAGTGTACTAAAATACCCTATGTATGATAAGGAACTATATGCCTCGGTTCAATATGTTAAGAAGTGGAAGAACTATATAATGGGAAAGGAAACCAATATCCACACCAATCACTAACCAATGCAGTATTTGTAGGCCCGGAGTAAACTTCATCAAACTAGACATTACAAGTGGATGGGGTTTTTCCAACAATTTCATCTAGTCATCAAATATAAGAAGGGAAAAATTAATAAGTTTGTAGACATGCTTTGAAGGCCACTCACATCCAATATTACATCTTTGGGAACTCATATGCACACAGATCCTATTATGCATGATGCATACAAAGAGGCATACATGAAATATGAGTACTTTAAAGAGGTGTTTCGGCAACTATATGTCCAAATTTGTGTAGAAGAAGGTGATGGTAAGGCTAACTATCATCTCCAAAATGAGTTTCTCTACAATCTAGACAAGATTTGTGTTCCTAAAGGTGAATGATTGCACCTTATCAAAAAGGTTTATACCATCCCTTACCTATATCCACTTGACCCTGTGATAGCATCTCCATGGATTTTGTGGGTGGTTTTCCAACAACCGAGAAGGGACATAGCTATTTGTTTATTTTAGTTGATAGGTTCAACAAGATATGCATTCTTATGCCTTGTAAAAATGTCGTCAAAGGACAAGAAGCAGCAAACATGTTCTTTGAACAAGTTTGGGTGCACCTTGAGATACCAAAGAGAACATCTCAAATAGGGATACTAGAATTCTCGGTACCTTTTGGACTACACATTGGGAAAAAATGGACACCAAGTTGAAGAGATATAGCTTTATATCCATAGCCAGATGGGCAGACAAAAGTAGTCCACATGACATTGATTCAACTTTTGAGGGGTTACAATTAAAAGCATCCAAATACCTAGGATGAAAATTTGATCTATATTCAACACCCTTATAATAGAGCGGTCCACACTTCTATCGATAAGTCCCCTTTTGAAACTTGCTTTGGGTATTTATCACCTTTTCCCTTGGATATCGTATATGGACATCATAGAAGATGCATTGAAATTAGAAAAAAAATTGAAGAGATTGAGAAAATACATTTGCAAGTACAAAAGGCATTGAACAAGTCACAAGAAAAGTACAAGGCCCCACATGATCAGCATAGAACTGAAAAAGCATTCAAGGTGGGAGACAAAGTTTGGTTGAATTTGAACAAATAAGGTCTTGGTAAGAAGATCAAGGCTTTGTAGTAAGGTCAAAATTGAATTATTAGAGAAGGTGGGTGATAATGCCTATAGACTCAATCTACGCCCATATATGTGCATTTAATGTCATGAATGTCTAAAATCTAAAACCTATGAGCCTTCCATGTTGGATGAGGAAATTGAGGAGCAAGTCATACCTACCATAGAGGACTTAGCACCAGAAGGTCATGCAAATTTTGTATAAGATACAATTTTGCAGAATAAGTTCAAAACTACAAAATAAGTGCAACTTGACCTTTGGAAAATAGGGTTGAAAGGACAACTTCCAAGCAAGGAAAAATGTGATGAGAAATGGGATAGTAGAGATAATTACACACCAACAAAAAATTGCGTGAGCACTCTATATTAAACTATGAAATAGAGTACATATAAATACACGACATTTGTTTCAAGATAGACAAACTACCTTGATCTCACAATCTACTTGGTTGAGAAAATATCTCAACCTCGCATCAATCTAGGAAGCATATAGTTGGAGAGAATCTCTCAAATCCAACTAGTTCCAACAACTTCCCAAAGACTAGGAACAGATTATCTACATAGATACCAAATCTACCAAACCATGACTAGTAATAATAATAATTACAAATATCATCACACCTAAGACAAGTAGGGAGTTACATATTCCAACACTCCCCCTTAACGACTACTTGTCTTAACCTTTCTCAGGTCAGTTCTTCACCATCACCACTCCACTGGATCAAATCACCTCCTCGTCAACAAATTATATATCTATTCTAACCTGGTACTTTCTCTTTATACCTCGATCATGCATCACCAAACTGCCAAAGTCCATATAAAGAAATAACCGTCCATTGGAATGCATGGGTCATCAACCGATGCAATTGTTGGTTTAATAGAATGTCCTTCAGGTACATGGTTCATTCAACCTCTTGATTAAATCACCTTCAATGTAAAACTCATGGTTTCTAGGCACCTCCTAGATTCCACTCATAGAACATTCAGTCAACCATTGACATGGCTCACTCCTAAAAGTATTAAGTAAATCTATAATAGAGGTTTTTTCACTACAAATCAATAGGGATACATGAAAAAGGTGTATGCATGCATAATCAGGTCTTATAGTGATATTCCCTTTACATGTTACATAGATACAGGTACATACATTACATACACCATCCCATGGAGATACCAGGTACAAGATCAAACATTTCAAGGACCAATACCTCAAATCATTGCATCATAGACTTGCTAGAAAAGTGTGACTCGCATTAACATATTGTCATGATTCTGTTTTATTCAACATAACTCACACAATTTACCTTGTTTGTCCGCAATCATTTCACTTCCTCTGCTTTCACACGACTACCATTGTCACTAGATTCCATTGGACTAAACTCTATGTTGTTATCCAGAACAACATCTCTGTTCTTTATGCTTATCATTCGAACTCAAACTTATGTCTGTCGTCAAATTGTGGTTTCTCCAGTGAGAACAATACAACTCGCTTCCATCTAAAAAACAATAATTGTTCATGCTCCTCCATTCACCTATATAATTGTGATATCATACCAGTGGGGAGCCAACCCTACCTTTGGGACAAACATTAGTACCATGACTGTAAATACTGAGCAACTAGCCATCCAAGTCAATCTTGCATCAATTCATCAAACAATTTACCATCAATACACAATTAGAGGTAACATACATAGTTAAACTTTCCTTTCCAACTACCACACCCTTTACCACGTAGACTAAGTAATGATTTTACATCACAAAATATTACCAAGAAGGACTTCAAATCATCCGAAAGAGATAATATCATCTTCCCCCTCCACAGTTGTTCACATGTTTGGAGTCTTCATCTGTGTCTTTGACCTTTGGACCTTTAATGTCACTGTCAATTCATTGTCTTGGATTCACCTGTGATTTGTCAAAGTAGCTAATTATAACAAAAACACTACATTCATATTGAGTTATCTACGCTCAATGTGAATGCTACTAATTCCAAAACATTCAGGAGTATTTCTTTGGAGTTTCCACACTTCATCTTGCAATTGTTAGATTACTCAATTCTAACAATGCATTACATATTAAGTTGAGTAGGCTCAATATGTTTCTATTCACAAACTCCAAATAACGTTTACCATGGTCAAATATTTCCACAATCACATTTATGAATTCTCTATTAGCATCTAAGTTTAGGTGTCATTTCCAAACATTTTTTCAGTTTGTTTAACAAAACAATTCAAACTACCTCACTAAATTAACAAAATTGTGTAACCTGATTATAGGAAAACTGCCCTTCACTTCCTTGGGCTTCTTGCCAGTCACCACAATGGTCCCAACGACATTTTTCGTCACTCATTTTCTCAATACCACAACCTGCTCATGGTTCACAACTACATCCCAGGCATCATAATCTGATGTCAACCTCACATATTCCTTCTTCAACCCATCAGGCCAAGAATTATATCCCATACTAGACTAATTTTCTATGGTCTACTTCAAGTGCAACATCAAAGTGTCTAATCTACCTGGTTTTACACAGTCTCTGAACACACTTTTTGATAGCATATGACCAAATTTCAATGTTAAGTATAACAATTTTAGCGTTGGATCGATTTTATCTACAAGGAATAGTAGGTCAATGATCAGGTCATTAGATTCCTCATCTAGTGAAGCCTCCTTCCATGTCTGTATCATCCGATCAATTAACTTGATGACTGCATCGATCTTTCATGCCTGGTACATTGCCTTCAATACTAAATACTAAGTTGGAGGAAGTGTTGGGAACAATTCCATAATCTTTATTCCCTTGCATTCGGCCGCCATATTTGAGGATGCATTGAATCTAAATTCATCAAAATATGACATCAGTGGCGCCTCCCATATCTCCATTTTCTCATATGTTTGTGTTCTTGGGACAGAAGGTTGTCGAATCAGCATGCATTTCGCATCCCACTCCTGTATTACTCACATGTGTGGGTTTATTCATGTGTTGAATTTTAAGAATATTCTATAGGGTCCAAAATCTAACATTAAATGAGGGTTGAGCATGAAAAAACCCTAATCCTAACCCTAGATGACTATCAGGCTATGTTAAATACTAGGTTGCTAGGAAGAAAAGGTGTTCCACTATTTTAGTATTGTACTTGTTCCATAGTTGTGTAGAGCATCTAGGAGTGGGATATTAGAGAAAAATAGAGGAGGTAGACGATTATGTAACAACCGTTCAGGCCACAATGTCAAAGGAAACTACATAGTGAGTGCCCATTTCTTTGTACTTCCATTCATAATTGAAGAGAAGAGAGCATAGCATAGGCCTCACCTTCTAGCCAGGTTTTCTCCTATATTGGATTTCCCAAGTCACATATTGTATTCATTTGTGTGGATCATGAGTACATTTACTTGTTCTTTCATTTTCATATTTCAATTATTTTCCATAACTCTAAGCATTAAACTAGTAATAATAACTCTGAGCTCTAAGAAAATAAATTGCATAATAAAATATTTTAGAATATTACAAGATCCATTGTAACAAATTGTTCTAGTGAAATATTCACAATGCTTTACAAATCATAAATAAAAATGAAAAATAAAACAAACTATATATATGTTTTAAAAAAATCATGGATTATTTTAACCTTATAAAACCTAGTTGACCCTAGTTGGAATGGTGTGACATTGTTACGCCATAAAGGAGAAACAAGAGATTAGCATCTTATTTCATTAAATGAACTTCTACATCAAGAAGAATACAATTACATGTATATATATACACCCATGAAACTTTTAGCGCTTCACCAAATGGTCAACTTTCATAAGATTCCTCTGTCCCAAGTGGCACATTCCCTTATGACATAATCCTTACACCTCTTGCATATTCCCTTACACATATCTCACACATTATTACACCTCACAATATTGATTCATCTACATGGCATTAGATGAATCATATATAATCAATCACCTAGAATTCCTAACACCTCAATGAATATTACGACATTTAATACGATTAACCATTGTGATGCTAAATGATCATTATTAAAAATAAATATAATAATCCTACTACATATTTATTATGAATTTAATTTCTATAAGTATTACAATAAACTTAATCCAAAAACCGTCTCACTCATATACTCATCCTAATCTAATAAAAAAAAATTAAGGGTTAAATTTTGTAATTTGGTTAATTTTTCTTTTTTTCCAAAAATATTCATTAATTTTCATTTTTTTCAAAAGAAATTCATCAAAAAGTTTATAGGATAAAATTATTTCACTTAAAAACTAATCAAATTTTCTAAAAACTATATAAAATCCTTAGAATTTTGAATATTTAAAAAATATATATTGTAAACCATGCTATAATTGAAATTCTAAACATTGGTAAAGTTTTTCAAGGTTTTTACACTTTAAGATAACTATGGATCTTTAAAATTTTCCTTGACCAAAAGTGTCATGTAGTGTACAATAAAGTATCACATACAAAAAGAGACGCAAACTCATAGCTTATCTAGTTGTATAAAGGTCGATAGGCTATAGTGTAATACCCAGGTTCTGAGTCCCCAGATTAAATAATGTATTTTCTTTACTTTATGAAAGGTCGGGACACCCAAACAATTAAAGGAGGTCAAAGTGTCTAGGAAATGTAATATTTTGATCATTATTAATAATAAAATGCATAGTTGGCTCCCAGACGAACAAGAACAAGAGTTATAGGGGGCTATGATTACACGAGAGAGGGGGATAAAGGGGCTAAGCCATTTTATTATATTTTATTTACCAATATTGGTTTTAATTGAGAAAATTGGTTGCGTGAGCTTCTTGGGGGGAAGGCCACGTGGTTCTTGATTTCATGTAATAATAAAAACACCTCTTGTGGGTTGTTTGAGGGTTCACTCTTCATTTTGGTTCACTCCTTCATTCACTTTGCTCCTCCCTTATTCCTTATTCATTCTTGTTCTTGGTTAGGACATGGGGACGAATTGTTGAGGAAAGAAATCATTGTTTTGATGGTTGTAGTAATTACTGGTGTATTCCAACGATGAATTTGTGCCTGCATGCCTGAGATGCATTAGAATGTGCTAAAATTTGTTCAAAAGTGTGAATCATGAGAGTCCTAGCAAGGAGACTCTTGATCAAATGCATTGGAGCCCTGGAAAGAGGTGGAAAGTGTGAGGGATTGTGTGGCAGTGAAGAGGGTTCATTGTCTTTGGGTGGTGCAAACTGGAGAGAAGAGAGTTGTTGTACTTTGGATTTTTGTGTGTTGAGAAACCTATGAGATCTTGAGTGTTGACTGGTTTGGGAAGTTGAGTGTCGCTTTGGAACCTATCTTTGTGGATTCATATCCTTGGATTGGGGGTGACCTGTTGTTGAGACTTGGAATAACAACATCTAAGGTTGGGTGGAACGTCCTTGGTCTACAACCAGTTGGTGATTAATTATTTTTAATATAAGTTCTCTCTATCATGTGTTTCTATGTTTGTATATTTATTTTCGTTGTGTATTAATTATTATCTTTGAGATACATTGTTTATAGTATGCATGCTTGTTGGATATTATTGTGCATGGCATATTGTTTATTTCTTTTATGTTATAGCATGAATCTTGATTATTGCATGTGAGTCTTCCATGCTTCTTTATTAACTAAATCTTATCGAAATTCGAAATCAGTTCAAAAAGTGTGTTTTTGAAGTAGCGTGGTCAGCCTATGAATAGTTGGATGTGTTACATATAACATCTACTAAACACTCATCTTTGTTGTCTCATTCACACATAGTGATGAGAGTCAACATTGCAAAATACTAATAGAAATATATTCCATAGCTTTTGAAATAGTTGAATTCAGATTAAAGAGGTCTCCCCAAATCTAAATTACTTAGTTTATAAGAATACATTGAAATATATTGTTATTGTGGCATTTTCATGAAAAGTTTTCTTACACTTCCATAACCTTCATACTTAGAATTTCTATTTTCTTTGATATAGCCTTATGTTGTGGCCTAATAATTATTCATATTACTATTTTCATAACTATCTTAATAATATATCATCATCCCTCTTCTTTTCTCACTCTCTTCTACTTAAGGTTCTATATTTAGGGTGACATGTTCCCACTTTCCTCCTACAAGTGTTTATCAAGAATGGTAATATGAGAATATCTAACCCTAATTTATTTTTTAAGGTATAGTATAAAGAAACTCATTAATACCAAATGTCAAGGGAGAGTATAATAAAATGTTGATAATACAAAGTTAATAAATTTTATAAAGAAAAAACATAATAATAATTCACTTAAGAATGGTAATATGGAATATCTAAACTTTTTTTTTTTAATATATAGTATAAAGAAACTCATTAATACAATTTCAAGGGAGAGTATAATTTCGAGGGAGAGTATAATAAAATGTTGATAATACAAAGTTAATAAATTTTACAAAATAAAAACATAATAATAATTCAACACTTAATTGATCAATTGAGTTTATAATTTGTAAATATGTCATTTAAAACCTATAATTTGTGTTGTGGATTCAATTTACATTTTATTCTTACTATAATAGATTGTTGCAATTGAATTACAATAAATTTGTGTTGTGGATTCAATTTACATTTTATTCTTACTATAATAGATTGTTGCAATTGAATTACAATAAGTTTGTTTAGTTTACCGTCAAATTATGTTATTAGTTACAATTCCATGTCAAATAATGAATAATGAGTGTTCGGATAGTTTGTCAACTCATATAACAAGTTGTGAAGTTGTGGTTGATAAGATATATGTTATATATAATGCATGCCAAATCAAAGGGGAAGATGGAGTTACAGCTCTAAGTAGACCCTTAAGACCTCGAATGAGTGTTTGGGATTTCTTTGTTATAAGAAATGTGGAGAGGATTATTTGGTCAAATGTTAGCATTTTCACCGCTTAAAAAAAAAATGGTTTTCATTTGAACTTCAAAAAGTTGTGTTTCATTTTATGTATTGTTATTGTTTAAATTGTATTAATAAAAAAAAAAAAACATTAATTTTTTTTAAGTAACATATTTTTGAGGAAAACTTTTAAGTATTTCTCCTCATTTAAAGGATGGTACTCAAGGTAAATTTTATATTTTCTAAGGCATAAAACTAGGTTAACAATATGGCCCAAAACCATTATAACAATATACTCATTATGAGTTCAACATGTCATTGATGGGAGTAGAACTTGTGTGGGGAGGATAACATTTCATCCCACAATCACTTAGACTAGACCCAATTGACCTTTATTTTTTATTTTATTTTATTTACAAAAGA
>ML781590.1:192842-232379 GCA_009831015.1 Picea engelmannii | reverse complement strand
AACTTTATAATTTTATTTTTAAAAATTTTAAGAAATTTTGTATTTCTAGTTTTTTTTTTATTTTTTTAATAAATTTTATATTTGGAAATTTATTTATTTTTTTTCAAAATTTTTAATTTTTTAAAGTAATTTTAATATTTAATTTGGGTATTTTTTTATTTTGTATTAAATTTTTTAATTTAAGTGTTTATTTTTGTTTATTTTGAATTTTTTTTTTGTTTTTTAAATATTTTTAAGTTTTTTTTTTTTAATGTTACATTTGGTTGTTTTTTCCTCATTTTACTTTAGTTTTTTATATGTTTTTAAATTTTTGGTTTTTAGTTTTTCTTTAATTTTTTTAATATAATTTTTTCTTTTAAATTTTATTTTTTTAATTTCAATTTTGTTTTTTCAAAAAAAACATTTAATTTAGGTTAGAGTTTTTGTTTTTAAAATAGGTGTTTTTTTGAATTTTTTTTAAAACTAATTTGTGAAATTTTTTTTCTTTCATTCAATTTATTGATTTTTTTAATATAAATTTTAAAAAATAAAAATCTAAGCAATGATTTAGGAGTATATTTTGAGTTGTTTATTGGTGATGGTACGAGTTGTCGAAGGCACAATTTCAATTAAGTTATGATTTCAACTACAAAAAAAAAAACAATGTGACTGGTAGCATTGTTTTTTTATTTGAGGGTAAATTTTAACCATCGTAAAAAATAATGTAGAAACATTACGGATCAGAAAATTTAAAATATCAAAAAACCACCTAAAAAAAGGGGGAGTGCTACTGGTAACACCATTTTTAAAAACGAGATAAAAAATGTGACCCTTGAAAAAACGAAAACTCTTAAAAGTTCTCATTAAATTGATAATATTGTTAAAATAGAAATACATTTTTCAATAAATCCAAGAGATGAAGAAGACTCATCCATGATTAATATACTCTAGTACACTCTATACCAAATGATGCAACCATTGATTTTGACATTTTTATTTTTTTTTTGTAATTTTCTTATTTTTTTTATAAATAAAGTATTCCTTGAATTAAAAAATAATTAAACATCTAAATGATGTGATGTGAATGGATATGTCATAGAATTCCCAAATGCTAAGCAATAATTGATAAAAGAAAATTTAAGTAAATTTGCAATCTTTACGGGTGGATTAAAGGACACCATTAAAGGTTATCTTACGTCCCTTAACCCACAAAACCTTTATACAATACTCAAAGACTTTGCTTAGAAAAGGGTGGCATAAAGCAAGTGTTGTTGTCCCACTCTTCAACATCCTAACATGATTAACAAAATCCAAATCTAAAACACTAAAAGAGGAGACAAGTAACCCTAGTTTTAACAAGCCATATGTGGCAATGTCCCTGCTAGATATTTGCATGAGTTGTTAATGCTTGTTCAATGGCCCCGATCTGGCATGTTGTTTATGCTTGCCAGATATTTTAATGAGTTGTTTATGCTTGTTCATGAGTTGTTTATGCTTGTTCAATGACCCTGATCTCCATAGAAGCCATGATCTCACATGAGTTGTTTATGCTTGTTTAATGACCCTAATCTCCATAGAAGCCATGTATTTTGGCTACCCATCTCTGCATTCCTTGACAAGATAATTGAAACATATATTCATAATTGGCATGAAGTAAATTCTACACATCAAAGGATATTATCAGAACTGAACTAAGGTCTACACCGTGAAAGTAAAAATGGAAATTGGGAATTTAGGCTTTTAGTGAAAACAAATTTAGAAGAGAAAAATTCAGGAAATAAATCATCAAATTCAAACTTACTCTTTACCTCTAGATATGGATTCACTATGGTTATTATCATCTCCAAGCAATCATTAAATGGTGAAGAAATGAAAGAGAGCCTCATTTTAATTCTTATCATCAACTCTTTTTATCAAGAACTCATTTTGTACTCCTTAAATTGTTTGAGAACAGGTTGCATTCAAACTAGTTTTGATGGCATAATGGATTTTCTCTTTATAAGGCATCCTTGAGCTTGAATACTGAAGAGAAAACTACAATTTCAAATACGCAATTTATTAATACACATCACTTCATAATCAAACATAGGTCTGATGATTCAAATCTTACATTGTATATTGAACATCACTTCATAATCAAACATAGGTCTGACCATTCAAATCTTACATTGGACATTGAATGCTCAAAGGAAAATGTATTGAGTATGCATAAATAAAGTGTTGGAACTTCACTAATTTGGACAAAGTAGAGAGCGTCTAAACACAAACAATATTGTAACACCAAAAACAAACAATATTGTTTCTCTCATGTTGACATTACACTACGCCCATTGCGTCCATTTGTACCGACTATGTCCATTATGTACCTTTGTATCGATTTTGATCCTATTTGACGTGTGAGCCTACAAGATTATGTGGTATTGGACATTCTTCCATCTATTAATGTATTCAATCCAAGAAGAGAAATGGTTGCTCTCAGACAGTTTTCATAGGCTAGTTTTCAAGATTTCTAGGGTTAGAAAACTGGTTTTCGACTAGAAATCCATCCATGTGCTTAAACTCTAAATCATAGATGTGAATATCTATATCACAAGAGCTTGGAGGGAAAGGAACGCTTCCATCAGATCAAATGATGAATCAACAACCTTGTTTTTTATGTCATCATCACCATATGTCTTGCTTCTGCAATCAATATGATGGGCCTTTTGTATGGGAACCAGTTGAAGCATTGTTCTCTTTTGGAGGAACTCATGAAAGGAATTGATTTGGGCAAAGACCTTCATGAAACATCTTGAATTTGGTCAAAGTTCTTACTTAGAAAAAAAACTAAACTCTCAACCACATTCCCACTCGAAATGAATGGTGAGCGCATTACTCCTGTGATTACTTCTAGTTAAAATAATGAAGTAAGTGTGCATCGCTTGGTGTAACCCAATATAAACAACGAATTTTCTACCATAAACAATGTCTTCAGATCGCTTCGAGAAGATTTTTGCTCCAGGTGACACTAATAAATAAGTTGATGTCGTGGCCACTATATTGTATGCTTCAACACTTATAGTTGCTATGCATATTCTAACGCTCCTCCAATTTCATGTAGTGCAATCTTCTCCAAATAGTACATATGATTACAACAACAACTTCGTAGATAAAGGATAAACTTTTGATATGGAAGTTGCATCTTAGAGAAAAATCTTCCGGTTAAATATTCCTTAAGGAGATACTAGGAAGATATGTTTTTCTTGACCAGAATAAGGGTAGCTAATATAACAGACAAACTAGTAACATTTGTCATGATTGATGGTCTAGCATAAGAGATCAGGGTTTTCAAATTTCGGCAATAGAGATTCAAATGCCAGGAGAAAGAACTACATTAGCTCACTTGGCTTGGGCTTACGGGATTAGCTCCTGGGTTCGAATGGAAACAGTTATTGCATAGAAGTGCTTCTCGTTGATAGTGCCCTTGCATCTCCATTGTGATTGTTGAATGCCAATGTCTGAACCCACCTTACCTTACCCGTAGTCGATTGGCTGAGTTAACTCCAGAGCATACTAGTACATGCCAAAGTACAGGTCCGTTGTGATCAATTGCCTGTATGTGCCATTGAGAGAGGCATTTGAAAGGCATTTCCTTTAGCTCTGCTCCGGATGGGTAACATAAAAGTGGTTTCGTATTTGACAAAGGGGAGTTTCCCCACTTCTGGAAAGCCAATGATCAGAAATGGGCAAGCCAACAGGACAAGAGATATCGAAGAAATGATTGAGTCGAGGTGTAAACAACATAGGTTTCCCTAGTATCCAAGTCACCCATCCCAGAGCTAGTTGGTCAAGCTGCAATTCCCAAACAGAAGATGGTAGCCTGTCAAGTGCTAGTAAATTAGGTGTAACAAAAACCCGTGAATGTTCCAGTTGATGATGCTAGTAAGCTTATTAATTGATCAATCGATCTAGGTCCACACCTCCCATAGCTCATCATATTTTGACGACATTAACCCATGCAGGCTTTAACGGGTTTCAAGATTTGATGCAGGGACTAAGTTATACAAGCAATTGAACTCCGAGCTCTCCTGAAGTGCACACGGCAGGAACGGATTAGAATTCCCCCTCCTTGGCCCAGTTGGAAAGCCTGGAATGGTCGCGGCCTAGTTGGAAAGCCTAGAATGACTCCTGGAATGGTCGCTTGAAGGAAGTAGACAAGCTAAGAGATGTAGCCAAGATTTCATACATAAAACCAGGAACTTTCACACACACGCAGAGACTCCACCTTCCTCAGCTGGTCTGACGATCCCAGGCACCTGTCACATGTTATGACCACCCCCTACTCCCTGACAATGTCATTAATGACATATGGCCTCCACTCCCTGGATGTTATGCTCAATGCAGGCGTCACGCAAGAAAATTTTCACACCCACGTAGATACTCCACCTGCCTCAACTAGTGTGACGAGCCCAGCCACCTGCTCTAACCACCCCCTTCTCCCTGACAATGTCATTAATGACATACCACCGCCAACCCCCCTGGCTGTTATGCCGAAAGAAGGAATCACGCATGAAAACTATAGCTTAAACCTTGTTTCAACGTCTAGGGAATTGTGCAAGCACATATTGCAAATCATCCAAAACTACATGTCCCTGCTATGGAAGGGACATAATAAGAAACCCTTTAGAAATCCCTCGGAGATTACCAAATTAAAAATGAAGATATTGCATGATTATTGTTTCCAACTACGGAAATCTGACCATAATTGTAAATGTAAAGGTCAATTTCATTACCTTAAGATGATACCCAAAGAGTTTAATGATCATCTCAATGCAACAAAAGAGGAAAAAAGGTAAAGACATGGTTGATGGGGGCATGATGAAAGGAAAGAGGAGTGTCACAAACACACACATGTTGCTTCACTTAATGTCATCATGGATGTCTCATAAACCTAGACTAAAAACCAAAGATTCTAAGGGAATGTAAAGAAAGGCAAGTTTTAACACTCCTTATTTTGAGAACACACATTTTCTTAGATGACATATTAGTTGGTTTTTTTAATGAATATTACAAATGGATCAATAACAAAGTGTAAAGTTATAGTCGGAATGCAATGTACTTATCCCTAAAATGAAACCATTGTTGTAAATACTGAATTAATAACAAGCTTAAAAATAGATGAATAACTATGAAAACAAAGGGTGGAGGCATATGCACACCCAAAAGTGGAATGCACGTGCAATTTCAAAAATATGGAAGACAACATCTCCATGAAAATGGGACTCAAATGAGTAACAAGATTCGATTGATTGATAATATAATGATTACTACAAGAAAAAGAGAATGTCTTTATCTATACAAAAGAATGACTCAAACCCTAACTTGTGGTCTAAGTTACTTTTATAAAATTATAAATTTATTATTCAGTTCATTAGTATTAATCACACTAATTACTTATGGCAAGACCTACAATTCAAACAATCCCGTGAAGTGTTTCCACCAGGGACAATTTTGTTTGTAGTTGATTTTGCAGAGAATTACACATTCGTTGCACAAAAAGAAATACAGAGTGAATATTATCATTCTGATCAAGTCATGTGTAGTTGATTAAGACTAGGCTTTCATTTTTTGGTCCTCTTGTAGGGTTTTGACAGTCATAGCGAGCTAGGGTTTGACAGTCGCGGCCATAGCAAAGAGAAGCATGAACAGCAAGGTGGCGGGCAAGGAGACCCCCTCTTACAAACAGGTAGTGGTGGACAAAGGGAAAGGGCCAAGAAGTGGAGTTTTCAAGGCACCAGTGACAGGAACCTCGGGATCAGACCCAGGGAAGCGCCAAGAAATAAATTAGGACAAGAATGAAACCATGGAGGAAGATGCTAAGGAAACTCAAAAGGAGACGCACGAGACCGCGGAGGCTAACGGTATGGAGGGGTGCAACCCATGCAAGCCCAAAACATCAATAATACCCAAGGTAGTGTTGGAGGACCCACAAATGCAACTCTACTGGGATCATATGAAGATGCATGCACTCATATGCAAGTTCATGGGGTTATGGCCCATAGAAAGAACACTGCGCAACTGGATCAAATATCACTGGAAGACAAATAGGGAAGTGGAACTCCACCTCAGTTCGAAGGGTTTCTTCACAGCAATCTTTATTAACCTAGAGGATAGGGATAGAAACTTTGAGGGAGGTCCCTACTTCCATGCCTCAGCGGGACTCTACATGCAACCCTAGAAATAAAAAAATTCCCCGGAAAAAGAAACTTTCAAAAAGGTACCAGTCTGGCTGCAATTCTATTCCTTACCTTTAGACTACTAGTTTTCCTCTACCTTTCAAGCAATAGGAAACAAACTGGGGAAATATGTTAAGACCTCAAAATCCACCCTAAAAGGAATATGCACATCGTATGCAAGAATCTGCATAGAAATGGATGTTTTTGGAGCACTCCCAGAAGCCATAAGTATGGAATTCAAGGATGAGGAATGGATTCAGAATATATATTACGAACATATCCCCTTCGAATGCAGAAGATTCCATGAGCATGGACACTTGATCAGAGAATTCCCTCTAAATAAAAATCAGGAAATGACAAATCCCAAAACACAACAAGATGAGGAAGGGTTTATAACACCGAACCCCAAGAACAGAGCAAATAAAAAGAAAAACAAAAACTCGGCAGGAAATAATCAGGAGACCCGGAATAAAATGGAAGGAAGGGACCAAACAAACAAAGGGACAGCAGACGAAAATGACTCGGCAAAAGTACAAGAAGTCAGAGACCAAGCAACAAAAGAACCTATGCACCATCCAAACAACATGATAGCTCAGGGGAGTTGCGCAACCCTGATGGACAGAGAAATGAAAGATGGCAACACCACCATGCAATATTCAGAGGGAGATGCAGAGACAACCTCGAGCGAAGTAGGTACAAAAGACCCTGATCTCACAGACTTGGTGGAACGGGAAGGGATAGACCTTTTGAACATATTGGAACAATGGAAAAGGTAGGGAGTCGATAACATTCCAATAGAGAAACTCGATCACATCCAATACATGTTCCTCCTATGAGAGGAATCCAAAGCCAGAGGAAAAAAAGGCACACACGGGGATATAGGACAACTTGGAGTGAAAGTCGACGAGGGACAACCGCAGCTATCATCCAAGTAGATGAGGAGGAAAAAAGGTAGGAAATCAAACAATGTAGCACTACAGGAGCTGCGAGCGCTTCTGATAAATTTGGGTAAGATCAAGAAACTCTTTCCCCACTCCCCCCCACATGTTTAAATGAAGGTTATAACTTGGAATATAAGAGGCCTAAACAGCCCAAGAAAACAAAGAATCCTTAGGAATAAACTAAAGCAGGAACAACCGGATCTCTGTTTCATTCAAGAGACGAAATGCACTACAGACAGAATAGAGGCAATCAGTAAACAACATTGGCGCAAGTACAAGATGGTAGCCATCGAAGACCACTAAAGGTCAAGCGGCATTCTCACCTTGTGAAACCCACAAATTCTAAATTTAATAGCAGCCGAAGCAACCAGGTATACCCTAACGATACGCATGCAAAGCATAGGAAACACGAAGGAGATTCTCTGCACAAATGTGTATGGGCCCCACGGGCCAGAGGAAAAGAAAGGAATGATTCGAGACCTAGAAGATATAAAATTCCGAGCCACCAACCTCCACTGGATCCTGGCAGGGGACTTCAACATTATCACCTCCCTTGCAGAAAAGAAATAAGGTACGAGAAGATTGGATCGGGATGCAGAGGAGTTTTCAAATTTTATAGACAGAGCGGAGATGGTAGATCTCCAAACTAAGAATGGCCAATTCACCTAGAACAATAAACGGATGAACCAACACCAGGTAGCTACAAGACTCGACATATTCCTGTTATTGGGGTCGATCATTATGCAAGGACTAACCTTAGATTGCAAAATCCTTCCTTGGGGTGGATTTGATCAATGGTCAGTGCAACTGGAAGCAGGCTTCCATACAGCCCCAAAGAACAGACCCTTCAAATTCGAGAAATTTTGGATTGATCACCCAAATTTCAAGGACAGAATCAAACAGTGGTGGCGGGAGGAACAATCGGAGCAAGGGACAAGGATTTTTAGACTTCACAAGAAACTTAAATACATCAAAAACAAACTCAAAGAGTGGAACAGGGACACCTTTGGGAATATAAACACAGAGAAAAATGACATAGAAGAAAAAATGAAAAAACTCCAAGAGACTTGCATGCTGGAAGGCTATATGGAGGACCGGAAAAAGGAAGAGCTCCAACTGACCCAAGATTGGGAGGCGCGATGCCAGCAGGAGGAAACACTCTGGCATCAAAAATCCTACATTCGATGGTTGAAGGAAGGAGAACGGAACACCAAGTTCTTCCACAGAACAACCATGGCCAGAAGGGTCCACAACAAAATATCGAAGCTCAAGGACTAGGATGGAATCGAGCACGAGTTACATCAGGAGACTGAAAGTGCTATGGTCAGATATTTCCACAGGATAGCTCAAGAACCTCACCTAGACAAATCGAAGACCATTCAGAGGATAACCCAACATATTCCACACTTGGTCACCGAGGAACAAAACACCTTCCTGAACAAATCTATCGCCACATAAGAGGTTGACCAAGCTCTCCAGGAAATGCCCAGTGGGAAATCACCGAGTCCAAATGGATTCACAGTGGAGTTATTCAAATCCTACTGGGAAATCGTCAAACATGATGTTTATAAGGTAGTAGAAGACTCTAGAAGTTCTTCTTCCATCCTTAAATTACTAAATGCAACCATGATCACCCTAATCCCCAAAGGAAATGAAGCCAATACCCTGGACCAGTACAGACCTATAGCACTCTGCAATGTGATCTACAAGATCATCTCCAAAGTAATAGAAAATAGATTGAAACCCCTCTTACCTTCTCTGATCTCGCAAGAACAGGCAAGCTTTGTGGAAGGAAGACAAATAATGGACAACATCATCAAGGCCCATGAAATCATTCATACCTTAAAACTTCAAAAGAGGGGGGGAATGATAATACAACTGGACCTAGCAAAAGCTTATGACAAAATTAGCTGGCATTATATGATCAAGACTTTGGAAGCCTTTGGTTTCACCCAGCACTAGATCAGCTGGATTGTCAGTCTAGTATCCATAACAAGCTACTCACTACTAATCCATGGAGCCCTAGCCAAACCTTTCTGTCCCACGAGAGGGATCAAACAAGGACACCCGTTGTCCCCCTTCCTATTCATTCTGATGATGGAAGGCCTCGACTAGAGCATAAAGAGCGCAACAGCAACTGGGGAAATAATAGGGCTCAAACCTTTCAAAAATTTCCCTACTTCAACTCACCAACAGTTTGTAGATGATACTTTACTCCACGGCATACCCATGGTCAAGGAATCCAAAGCCTACAAACGAATCCTAGAAGATTTTGGTGAAGCCTTGGGCGTTGAGATCAACCACTCCAAATCAATGATATTTTTCTTTAATACCAATCCAGCTATCCAAAGGAATTTGACCAACATTCTGGGATTTGAATGGAAAACACTCCCAACCAAGTATTTGGGGGTTCCTTTGACAGAAAAAGTATACAAGATGTCAACTTGGGAAGGAATAATAAACAGGTTACAGGAGCGGGTAAAAAACTAGACGTATAGGTCCCTCAACCTAGAAGGCAGACTGATCTTAACCAAGTCTATTTTACAAGCAATCCCAACCTTTATGATGTCAGTCTTCCCCACTCCACAGGGGATCCTATAGAAAATAAGAGCCATCTAGAGGGACTTCCTGTGGTGAGGAGCGGATACAAAGAAAAAATGGGCCCTGGTGGCCTAGGAGAAAGTCTGTAGGCCAAAGAGAAAAGGAGGATTGGGGCTACAGGACCCACAAATGACCAACAACGCATATGGGGCGAAACTCTGGTGGCGATGGGTCAAATAAAATACAACACCTGGGTAACCCTATGGAAGGAAAAGTATGCCCCGGACATTCGCGACCAGGACAGAATCTGCTTAGGAGGAACCAGGGAAGGTTTAGCCATTTGGAACCTAGCCTGGTGCAACAAAGCTTGGATTCAGACACACATCTTTTGGGAAATCAGGAATGGAAGAACAGCCAGATTATGGGAGGACGCATGGCAATAGGAACAAAGGATGGACAACCTAGACAGAGGGATACTCCAACAGGACCTTATCACACAAGGAAAAATCAATGTCTATCAGTACTGGAAGCAGGAAATGAACCGCAACAAATGGAGAATTTGGGACAAGATTAATCCTTAGAACACTGATATACCCACAACAACAATAAAAGAGGTGGAGGAGGAATTGGGAAGATGAAAAATAATAGTCACGGAAGGAGAGGACCATCTGAGGTGGGGCCAAAAGGACGGAGGAGAATTCAACCTAAAATAAGTCCAACACTATATGGCGGACCCAGACCAAGATGACCCAGCGCAAGACTGGGATAAGCTATAGAACATCCCCCAATGGCCAAAGATTAAGATCTTCCAATCGCTAATTTTACACAAACACATCCTAACTTGGGATAACCTAAGGAAAAGAGGATTCATAGGTCCATCAAGATGTCATCTTTGTCAAACTCGAGAAGAAACAACAAACCATCTCCTCGATGAATGTGCCTACACTGCAGAACTGTGGGATTGGGCAGCAAGTATCTTCCACCAGTCTGACAGGATCTGAGGCAACATTTCCGCAACCATCAAGCTCTAGAGAGAAAACTACAGTGAACAAGAAGTGGTGAACCTCTGTTGGATCCTCTCCCCAGTAATGATCATATGGTCGATATGGAAGGAAAGGAACTGGCGTATTTTCAGAAACCAAAGCTGGCCAAAAGGGAAGATCAAGGAAATAATAACATCCATGATACGCGATATGGTGATGAGCCACAACTACCAGGTAGGTAGAGTGAAAACCACTTATCAGGATTCCAAAGTCCTAGAGGTTTTCCACCTGAATGATGGATGCAACCCCAATCAAAACATACATCCATGACAACTCCAAGTAGGTGAGCGCAACTGGAAACCACCACCTTCAGGCTCCCTCAAGTTGAATTTTGACGGGGCGGCGAAAGGCAACCCAGGGAGAACAAGTTTGAGAGGAGTAATCAGGGATATTAAAGGGAACATTGTACAGATGTATGTTGGAAGTTTGGGAAACTCAACCAATAATGTCGCATAATTCGAAGCCCTGGAGACTGGCCTGGAGATTCTAAACCGGGAGGGGATGGTGAACACCATAGTGGAAGGAGATTCAGCACTAGTCATCAACAAAGTGAGAAAACTCCAAAATGGTGCTAGAATGGGTAAAATACAAAGGCATTGGATATTGGACCACCTACTGAAACAAATCCAGGAGCACTTGCGGACAGGGATCACTGTGGAGTTGCACTGGGTGAGGAGGTCAGCAAACGGACTGGCGGACATAATAGAAAACAAGGGGGTCGATAAAGAAGGGCTAGAGATGGACACAATCTAGAGAAACATCCCCCAAGGTCAATTCCAGGCCGATTGCACCCAACTTGCGGAAAAAAACTGGGCCAACAAAAGCAGTATAGAAGATTACGGAAAGAATGGAGGCACAGAAGACACTGAAGGACACGTAGGTCCCAGACAGAATCCGATGACCCACCAATCAAATTAGGTTACAAATGCAGACACAGATCACACACCAGGTGAAGGTATGGCACCACAGTCCCATCAATAAAAATAAGTACAGAGGATACCCTTTGGAAAGCAGAAGAGATAACCCGCAGATGGAAAATAATGAAGGATGACAGTTCTCACCAGGGCCAAGTCGGAGAACACCTCACCTAAATGATGGGACCGGAAAACAGAGGGCGTACAATGAGCGGGACACAGCTTTGGCACATAGATAACGACAATGTCATCAAATGCACATGCTCTAGAACAGAGCATACTAACCGGAAGGACCACCGATGAGCAGACCATGATTGCAAGGACGGGACACCAGAAAATACCGCAGTCGAGTTGGCTCCATAAAGGCAGGGACACCAGCAATTACCAGAGAATTGAGCATTGCAATTATAGAGGCCACCTTACATACAAGAAAGAGGTGAAGCGGAACAAGGAAAGAACCCAATGTAAGAACTACCACCTACAAGCAAAGATGGTACGCATGAAGAAAACCATCAGCAAGAGAGGCCCCCAGGGGAAGGAACCTCCACTAAGCACCCGGAGGATGACAAGAATTGAACAGGCGGCCAAGGAAGCAAAGAGTACCTTTCTCATGAAGGTAGACACAAAGGGGAAGACGACCATCAAAAGGTGGGAGAGCGAAATCAATAGCACCCGCAGGGGAAAATCCTAGTCACAAATAACCCAGGAAGCGGGGAGGATAAGGGACCCTAGAGCCACACAACCGAGGATAACTCTCTACCACAGGACGGTGGAGGAAGCTTGGAGAACCAAAATGTTCATAGGTAAGATGTATGTGGCCCAGAGTGAGACCAACAGGACAGAATCCAAATAACATAAGAAAGAGATCACAGGAATTCACAACTGCCTCAGTAACCTGGAGGCGGGGGTAAAAAGACTTGCGAAGGAACAGAAAAGATAGCAGGAGAAACTAGAGCAGATGGCAGGACAATTTCATCTCTATCTACGCTACGTCCACCATATAGACATTACTCCAGCCGATAGAAATGGAACCCCAGCGAGCATCAGAAAGCTACGCTTGGTAGAACAAAGGTAGGATAATGCGGCCCGACAGGAAGGAGATGAAGAGCACCCCATCAACCTAGACTAGCGTAGGACCAGCCCTATTCATGTCTCTCATAGTAGTAGCTAACCCCACTATGCTTAGAATTTTTCTGATTTCTTTTTTATGACGCTTTTTTGTCTTTTAAACTGGATTACGGTAGCCTGGGTTGGTTTCCCAAGGTCGCGACCCAGGCATACCTCATTTATTATCAGATTCTGCAACCCAAGGACCCCATATCTAGTTTTCATCTTGGTAGATCCTGGAAGTCCCTGCATCAGTTTTGTATTGTAACCTTCTAAAGCAATATAGATTCTCACACTCATTTACAAAAAAAAAAAAATCACACTAATTACTTATTTGAGGTTTTATTTAATATAAGTGGTCTCAAACAAAAAAAAATCAAAATACTACATTATTACAAGACACTACATAATTATAAAACTAGGAGCTTGCAGGAAAAACAACTTATATCTATGTGTGTGTGTGCGTGCACGTGTGTTTAAAATCTTTTCCTACAAAGATTGAGGCCCAAAGACTAGTTTAGCCATGTATCTTCTTATTTTCTTGGATGTGATCATATGCATACGCATGGATAGAATATTTGGTAATAGGGCTCTTTGATGAACTCGATGAACTCAATCATTGTATTCTACAAAAAAAAGGCTTGACATCATCATAAGGGTCCAAAGTATGATTCAACTAAGATACTAAAAGGATAAAATATCATCTTAATGTCCACTTAAACCAATTTGGTATGTCAGAGATGTGTTAAGCACCCTTTATGATGAAGGGAAACCAACTCTAGGATGTCAAACACCTTCCTCCCACACACACAAGGAAACCAACTTGAGAGGATCAAACACCTTCCCTCACACACACACACACACACACACACCAAGGTTCTACAGTGGTCATGTTTTAAACTTACGTTGTTTGCATAACAGTGCTACGTCCCAACCACTTTAAAGCTTCAATGTGACAGAGAAAAAATATCATCCATGTAAATGTAAAAGGTTAGTTGTGGGGTTGGAGACAACATTTATAAACGACAAGATTCGAGATGAACACTCTCTTTCACCACTTACTCATGACCTCCTTAAATTATTTTAGCTTCCTTTATAACTAATGCATTTCTCTACAGCACAGTGCAACAAATTGAAAGTATCATCTACATAAATATAAAAGGTTGGTTAGAGAGTTGGAGACAACATTTCTAAAGGTCGAGATTCAAGATGAACACTCTTTCACCACTTGCTCACAACCTCCTTCAATGATTGGGTTTCCTTTATGACTAAAACATTTCTCACACCAAGAAATTCATCATGAAGAGGGACAAGTTCATCAAACGAACAGGGGTTGGGAAATATTTCTTAGCTCTTCTAAATCTTCTTTCACATGTAGATCTATAATAGAGAGGAGTATATTCAACAAAGAGAAACTAAAAGTAGTTATATCTACATGCTTTAAGATGTTTGCATATTGCTCTTTACAAACCTCTCTACCATATTCAACTATGCCTCTATTTTCTCACTATATTATCTATGTCCTTATTTAACCATCTACTTTATTTTTACCAAACATTATCCTTATTTAACCATCTACTTTCCTTTTACCAAACACTTCCTTCTACCATATTCAACCATGCATCTATTTTCTCACTATATTATCCATGTCCTTTTTTAACCATCTACTTGCCTTTTACCAAACACTATCATTATCTAACCATCAAGAAATTTACCCACTTAATGAGAACTGTGACCTCAAAACGAGAACTCTAGCCCTTAAAACCCATATTTTTGCATAAAAAACATCAAAATCAACCCTCAAATCAAAAAGTGGTGCTACCGGTAGCACCATTTTTTGTAACCAGGTCAAAATTACAACTTTTTTCAAGCATGGGCTTAAAGGATCAAATGGTTGCTCAAAAAAACTTTAAAATCAACCCCCAAATCAAAAAGTGGTGCTACTAGTAGCACCATTTTTTGTAACTGGGTCAAAATTACAACTTTTTTCAAGCATGGGCATAAAGGATCAAATGGTTGCTCAAAAAAACTTTAAAATCAACCCCCAAATCAAAAAGTGGTGCTACTGGTAGCACCATTTTTTCTAACTGGGGTCAAAATTACATCTTTTTTCAAGCATGGCCTTAAAATATAAAATAGTTGTTTAGAAAAACCTTAAAATCAACAGCTAAATAAAAACGTGACACTACCTAAAGAAAAATGTTTTTTCTAAACGTTAAAATTGCAGCTAATTACGATCTAATTGAAATTGTGGCCTTAACAACAAATCCCTACACAAATAAAAAAACTCAAAATTGGATCAAACACCACCATATAACTATGGTTTAACCAATCCACAAAAGGGGATTTGGTCTTAGACAAGACTCAACATGATCAATCCACAAAAGGGTATTTTATCTATATAAAAATAACTCAATTATAATTAGAATATTCTTTGCAGTTACAATATTTTAACACTCCCCCTTAACAAGAAGGGTATTTTACTGGCATAATCCAATACAACATCATCGGGAGAGAGAGAAAGAGGGAAGTAACATCATCAGCATCTGGAAGACTAACTTGCACATCTATAAATCATCGAAAGTTTTTCTCATCGTCAATAACATCATCTTTCACAACATGGATTTGGAGTAGCATCATCATCATTGTTCACAGTATGGAGCTGGAATAGCATCATCATCATCATTCACAGCATGGATCTCGAATAGCATCATCATCGTTGTCGTTGTCAGCATGAAGCTGAAACATTAGCATCAATAGCATGAAGCTAGAGAAACAATCTCACCAGCATGAAGTTGGTACATCATCGTCAACAACACGAGGTTGGTACAACATCATCAACAGCACGAGGTTGAATCAATCGGCATCATCAGCATGAGGTTGAAACAACAACATCATCAACACAAGGTTGAGACAACAACATCATCAGCACGAGGCTAAGATAACATCATCATATGGAAACAGAATGAGACAAGTGCAACAACAACATTTTGTGGTACTCTGACCGATCGTCCTTATCGGACCTTCGATATCTTCCCAGGAATCATAAGATTCCCTAGGATATAAAATCCTAAAGGAGCTACCACATGGTACTGTGACAGACCATCCTTACCAGACCTTTAGGATCTACCCAAGAATCAAAATATTCCCTAGGATATAAAATCCTAACAGAGCTACCACTACTGACCACAGTTGGCATATACATGCACAGGTACTCTGACTAACCGTCCTTACCGGACCTTTGGGATCTTCCCAGGGATGATCAATCCCCTAGGATATAAAATCCTAACTGGTCTACTTGTTGTTGGTCAGGATACCATAGTATCATCAGTATCACTCCCCCTTTTGAGGGAGGTCCTTTCATAAAACACTAATCTTGTCTCGAAAGTGCTCAAACTTCACACGAGATAGAGGCTTGGTCAACATATCTGCAACCTGCTCATATGTGCCAACATTTTGGAGCTTTATATATCCCCTACACACCATATCACGAATGTAGTGATACGGTATCTCTATGTGCTTCGACTTATCATGGAACACAGGGTTCTTCGTCATCTTTATGCAACTATGGTTATCACATAGAATCATAGTGGCTTCCATATCCAAATCGAATAGACCTGTCAACAACTTTCGAAGCCATGTGGCTTCACAACTGGCGGTGTTGAAAAACAGGTAAATTTAAAAATATATAGCATACAACCAACATACCAATACATCTTTCATATATCAGGATCACTGAAAGTGAGACAATCACAGAAAGAACAAAAGTATACCCTGGGAAACCCTCTTTGGGTAGAAAACCCAGCCAAAACTTTTCTTTAGATTCTTCAACAAAGTACAATACCAGTACAAGACTTTAGAGTAACTATCTAGGACTCAGAGGGCTGAAACAATACCTCTGTTTCAGCACTTACAAACTTCACAAATAGCTGAACTAATACTTATAGTAACAGCTTAACAAACTCACCAAAATATAATTAACTTTCATTCTTGTTGTAGCAAAGTTATGGAAACTTTAGCATAGTATTTGTAGCAGCCTTATATCAGCAAGGAACAACAGAAGACTTCAACAAGAATAGAGTGTGTGTATCAGGAGTATACTTCAACAACTAGCTGCCATATACCAGCAGAAGACTCCATCAACTAGAAGTCATATACCAACAGAAAATTCCAGTAGATATCAGTCATATACTAGCAAAAACTACTTCAGCAAATAGATGCCTTTCCTCAACAGAAGACTCTAGCAAAACAAAGGTATGTAAATGGTAAGTGAATGCTCCTTTTTATAGGTTGGTCTGGCTACCCTAAGAAACCCCCGAAGAATGTATGATAGTTGTATAATAGTTGTCTTACCTTCCCTCCTTTGGCTGCCAAGAGTCACCTCCTAAAGTTCCCAAGAGCCACCTCCTAAAGTTTCCAAGAGCCACCTCCTAATTCTCCCAAAGGTCACTTCCTTTGTCTCTTCTAGAGGTTGCCCTAAATTGTTTTCTTAGGATTGTATGACAGTTTTTATACAGTTGTCATACTACCACCCTAAGAAACCCCCCTAAGTTGGCCACTCCAACCATTCTAAGCAGCCCTCTTAAGCAGTCTCCCTAAGCTAGCCACTACAACCTCCCTAAGTAGCCCTTTTAGAGGTGTTATGAGGTTGACACATGGCATATGGTTTTCTTGGCATAAGGTTGACACTTGTCATTTGTTTGATGCTTGACATAAAGTTAACAATATATCAAAACTTTATTTACATGGTTAGTTACAATAGGGAAAATAACTTCCAAAGCTATATAATTCAACACTCCCTCTTAGCAAAGAAGGTATTTTCATAGTACCAATTGTTACATCCATTTGTCTTTACCTGTCTATTGACTTGTTGATCCATGTAGAATCTATTCATCAAGATAATTTTTGTATCCATAGCTAGCTTTGTGATCAGTAGCATCTCCGGTGAGCACATTGCTATCATTACAGGATTTTTATTCACTCAGTTCACCAAGAATTATTTATGCAGTTCACCAAGAACTGTCCTACTAGCCATATGCTAGAGGAAGCTATATAGTTCACCAAGAACTGTCTTACTCAGTGCCAGTCCTTTTTCATACTGGATGAGTAATCTTAGAGCCATTCCTTTTTCATACTGGATAAGAATAAAATAGAATAGCCCGCATCCTACCTGTAAATGATTTGCCCCACTACTTTCACCAAAACCCCATATGCATCTCTTTACTCCCTCTTATGAGGGACCAATCCAATTTTGTCTCTGAAGTAATCAAACTTCACCTTTGACAGAGGTTTGGTTAGCACATCTGCAACCTGCTCATTGGTAGCCACATAATGAAGCTTCACTGCTCCCTTTTCTACCACATCACGGATAAAATGATACTTGATTCCAATATGATTTGATTTGTCATGAAACACGTGGTTCACTGACAAATTTATGCAACTCTGATTGTCGCAGCAAATACTAGTGGCATCTAACTCAATATCAAATAATCTTGAAAGTAATTTATGTAGCCATATAGCTTCAGTACATGCTAAGCATGTTGCCATATATTCTGCCTCGGTTGTACTGAGCGCAACACTGGTTTGCTTCCTGCTAAACCATGAGATCATACCTTATCCCAAACTAAAACAACATCCTGAAGTACTCTTATGATCTGTGACACTATCATGCTAATATGAATCAGAGTATCCCTATAGTATGAACTCACAATCTGCATCATACTTGATACCATACTCAATGGTGTACCTTTCAAGTATCTCATCACATGTTTTGTTGCAAACAAATGAACATCTATGGTTTCAACCATATACTGACTTAAAGTGTTCACAACAAAACATATGCATGGCCTTGTACTCGTTAAATACATCAATGAACCAATCATTTGCCTATACAAAGTGGCATCCACTATCTCTGATGAAGTATCACATAATAACTTTGGATTTGTCGTCATAGGTGTAGTCATGGATTTACAATCCATCATTCCAAATCTCCTTAGAATTTCCACAGCATATTTTCCTTGACTAAGACAAATCTCACATGGATTCTGCCACACTTCTAGAACTAGGAAATAGTGCATCTGACCCAGATCCTTCATTTCGAATTCTAAAGCAAGCTTCTTCTTACAATCAGTGATGAGCTTTTCATTTCCTATTAGAAACAAATCATCCACATACAATAGTAAGATCACCTGATCATCATTCTCAATCTTATAGTAGAGATTGGAATCTGCTTTACTCTAGATAAAGCCCAAGATCATCATAAAATTGTCAATTCTTCCATACCATGTCTTAGGTGCTTGCTTCAAACCATACAAGTATTTCTTTAATCTGCACACATGTGTCTGATTGTCATGTGTCTCAAATTCTTGTGGTTGCTCCACATACACTTCCTCTTCTATCACACCATTCAGAAAAGTAGTCTTTATATCCATCTGATTTAGTTTCCATCCCATATTTGCAGCTATAGCCATAGTAGCTCTAATGGAAGTGTATATTTCCATAGGAGCAAAGGTTTCTTCATAATCTATTCCCTCTTTATGAGAGAACCCACGAGCTACAAACCTTGCTTTGAATTTCACAATACTACCATCCACAGCATGCTTGATTTTGTATAACCATTTAGATGTTACCACGGATTTTTATTTTGGTCTCAGAACTATGTCCCAAACATCATTTTTCATGATTGTTTGATATTCTTCAATCATGGCATACTTCCACACTTTCTTCTCAACGGCTTTTCCATAGTTGGAAGGTTCTGCATCAATGATGTTAGACACAAGTGCAAGATAGTTGGAATATAATTGAGGTCTTTTAATTTCTCTAAAAGTCTTATTTGGGGAACCATACCTTTCTACTTATTGAATAAGTTCACGAGACCAACCTGTTTCTCTGATATGTAATCACTTATGTGGGTGAATCAACAGGTTTCTGAGGCTCCATAATATCATGATTCTCAGGTACAATCTCTTCTTCTTCTTCAGGTTCTGCAACCTCTTCCATAAAATAATCTAATAATTCATTTTCTTCCAGAACAAGGGATATTTTGTACTTCCATGCTCAGAAGTTATCATGTCCATCAAGTTTCTCATCAAACTTAGTGCTTGACATCATCTTGTCCTTGTTTTTTACTTCCTTCAAAAACTAAAATATTGTAGTCTCCTTCAAAATCTAATAACTCTCTGTAGAAATGGCTTCTTTCAGGGAAGCTCTGATACCATGTTGAAAAATTGATGCATGTAGGTAAATTTAAAAGTTTACATCATACAACCAACATACCAATACATCTTGCATATATTAGAATCACTGAAAGTGAGACACTCATAGAGAGAACACAAGTATACCCTGGGAAACCCTCTTGGGGTAGAAAACCCAGCCAAAACTTCTCTTTACATTCTTCAACAAAGTAAAATACCAGTACAAGACTTTAGAGTTACTAGCTAGGACTCAGAGGGCTGAAACAATACCTTTGTTTCAGAAATTACAAACTTCGCAAATAATTGAACTAACACTTATAGTAACATCTTGACAAACTCACCAAAAGATAACTGACTTTCCTTCTTGTTGTAGCAGAGTTATGGCATCTTTAACATAGTATTTCTAGAAGCCTTATATCAGCAAGGAACAACAAAATACTTCAACAAGAATAGATTGATTGTATCAGCAATATACTTCAACAACTAGTTGTCATATACCAGCAGAAGACTCCAGCAACTAGCATCCATATACCAGCAAAACATTCCAGTAGATATCAGTGATATACTAGCAAAAAATACTTCAGCAAATAGATGCCTTGCCTCAACAGAAGACTCCAACAAAACAAAGGTATGTAAATGGTAATTGAATGCCCCTTTTTATAGGTTGGTTTGGCTACCCTAAGTAGCCCCCTAAGAATGTATGAAAATTGTATAACAGTTGCCATACATGCCCTCCTTTGTCTGCCAAGAGTCGCCTCCTAAAGTTCCCAAGAGCCACCTCCTAAACTTCCCAAGAGCCACCTCCTAATGCTCCCAAAGGTCACTTCCTTTGTCTCTTCTAGAGGCTGTCCTAAATTGTTGTCTTAGGATTGTATGAAAGTTGTTATATAGTTGTCATACCACCACCCTAAGCAACCCCCTAAGCTGGCCACTCCAACCATCCTAAGCATCCCTCTTAAGTAGCATCCCTAAGCTAGCCACTACAACCTCCCTAAGAAACCTCCCTAAGGTATCCACTACAACCTCCCTAAGCAGCCCTCTTAGAGGTGCTATGAGGTTGACACATGGCATATGGTTGTCTTGGCATAAGTTTGACACTTGTCATGTATTTGATGCTTGACATAAAGTTAACAATATATCAAAACTTTATTTACATGATTAGTTACAATAGGGAAAATAGCTTCCAAAACTATATAATTCAACAGACGGAACATGCAGCAATGCATTTTGCTTCTTCCATGTTGAGAGCAATACTGGATTGCTTCCTACTCTTCCATGAAGTCATGGATGACCTCATACTGAAACAACATCATTAAGTGTTGTTTCTATCATAAACACTTCCAGCTCAATCTGAGTCAGTATAACCAACCAGTCTGAAGTCATGATCTCCAGTATAACAAAGACCATAATCCAATGTACCCTTAAGGTATCTCATCACATGATTTGTAGCTACAAGGTGAACATGTTTGGCCTCTACCAGATACTGACTCAAGGTGTTCACAGAAAAACATATATCTGGCCTGGTATTTGTTGGGCACTTTAATTGTCTAATTAAATAGATAATTAAGGTGTTCAATATAAATTGTCAAACCCAGGGAAGTTTTGTTATTGCGAGATAATTGTGCACAGTCTATGCTAGATTATGGAAGCAACATTTATTCAAATTGCAGTAAGAAACCTAATTGAAAGGTTGAACTTTAACACAAGTTGCTGACACAATTGGAGCTTCTACAGAATCGAAATCACACTTGTATAAATGAAATCCTGAACTAATGGGTGCATAAGAATCCTGGATTATCTAATCTATTCTAACTTTCTATTTTACTCTTGCAAAAAGAAACTTTGTGCTACTTGCTGAAAGGAGACCTACTTAACTGCAGAAAAGGAATTCACACTTTTTTTTTCAGAGATTAAATATAATGTAGGAAAGGAAAGCAATTCTCTAGCGGTATCAAACAATTTATTCTAATTCTCATGAGACACACAGAGACGCATTAAACATGAAAGAACTGACTATAACAACAGATATATGCTAGAAATGCTAAATAGATCAATTATCCAAATCAAAGCAATTAATCTAAACAACAAAACAGAGGGGAGTCTGTGAGGAAGGTGGGCCCTTTCCCTCTCACTAAATCCACTCGAAAATAGACTACGGTAGGCTAATGAAACTCATCCACTTCTTTATTGATTCACCAAAAAGGTTCAGATACAATGTGCTCTTCTTCACTCTTTGTTCACAACTAAAATTCGGTCCTAATGATTACAAAGGCTCTGTTATTTAAACAAAGAGTTATTCAGTTGAAAATGGACTGAGAACAGCTTTGAGAATTGAAGATTCTCAAGCTGTTCATCTGATATACAAAATCTGGTAAATGATCTTCATCATCAATGTGAACCAAAACGTGTAACAGCCTTTAGGATCAGTCTTCATAATTCAAATTTGCATGAGGGACCAGCTTCCAGGATCAGTGGATATCTGTTGCAGTAGGTGTAGCAGCTTCCAAAAAGGGTGCGCAATTGTTGTAGTCGTGTAACAGCATGCAGAGTTGGCACACAGTTGTAACAGCCTTGCGTAACAGCAGTGATCTTTCTTTAAGACTTGGCTATTCTACACAGTTTAATCATTAGTTTGAATATTCATGGATAAAATATGAGAAACTCTACCAATCCAACATGTTAAAGTGAATAAAATATAAAAGCAATATTAATGATGCATACCTTGGGAAAAAGGGTCTTAGCAACAATTATTAGGCATTTAGCATAGAATTGGTAAGGTTGAATGAGCAAAAGAGATGGTGAAAAAGGGACATTTTTGGGTCCTAACATGCCCCCCAACTGAAAACATTGCATGTCCTCATGAAAACCTCATTCAATCCTGACACTGAGTCTGAKTTAAGGAGGTGACTCCTCCAGTGCAAAATTGCTAAGACAATCACTAAGTACCAGTATTGGAAAAACGTGTGTGTACCCCCAACATCTGTTATTTTCAAAAATTTGTCTGTGTTTCTTTGTCTTTAAGAACAGAAGCAGTCTGAATTGTTGGAGTTACGGCTAGTAAGTGTAACAGAGGTGTTTGTTTTAAAGATGTTGGTAAACCAGCAGCTACTTTATGACGTCGATATCTCCTATGGATTACTGGTTCTTGTGGAACAGTAAGGTCACATTCTGTTTTTACTGAGAAATTGGTTGGTTCCTCATCCTATCCATTCATTGGTACTTTGAAAATTTTATATCCTACCTGAAAATAAATATCACCACATTGGTAGCACATGTTCTCTTCATGTTCCTTCATAACAGTTGTTGCATGAGATAATATTCCCAAAGTTGAATTCCCTGAATTCCTTTGTTGAGCAACTGCAAGTCCTTGGTTAGGGAATCTAACTGTGCATTGAGCTGGTCATTGTATTTTCTTAGTTCAGCAATCTTGGCATTCTCAATACCTTGTATCTTCTTTTCAATCTAAGCAAATAGTTGAGCAAGTGGCACATCATCATTATCCTCTCTCATTTCTGTAACTGGTTCTTGTGTAACAATTACATCCAGCATGACTCATTCTTGTGTGACATCCTCTTCCTGGTCAGTTGGTTCTTGTGTGACAGCCTCTTCCTAGTCAGTTGGTTCTTGTGTGATAGCTAATTTTGGGGAAGAGGTTGGTTCTTGTCTAACAACCTCATTTTGAACAACTGAAGATAATGGGCAAAGAATGGGCACTGCTTTCTCTATATTTGTTCATCCAACTGCAGCTTCAGCAAGTCTTTCTAACCTAGTTTTCCTTTTTGGTAAGGTAGATATAAAAATACAAGATCTCCTCTTAGGTTCAGGAGAAGGAGGGTGTTCTTTGATAATCAAGCTAGAAGAAGCAGGGACTTCTTCAACAACCATACAAGGAGGAAATTTGGGGATGTTGGGGTCTAGTAATATCTATACCTTGTCACCTGACGAAGGATGTACAGAATCATCAAGCAGAGCTGATGATTCTGGTGCAACTCGTTGACATTCTGCCTGCAAGGATGAAATAGTGTCTTGGAATTCCTTGCACAAGGTGAAACCAGGAATTCGTACCTCCATAAAATCAGTTAGCCTTGCACTTAAATTGGTATCATTGATATCAAAATCTGGAAGTGTCTGAGTATCAACAATATTAGGACACTCTGTCGCAACAACTCTGTCGATATCTTTCTGAGATTTCCTTATGGATCGACGTTTTATTTTCTAAGGAAATTCAGTGGCATTGATAGTAGGGGTTTGAACGGTTGTTGCAGCAATAGAAGGATTCAGAGTTATTGTTGGCTAAACAGTAAAAGTAGTTGTCATGTTGTCAGTTACAATGGGGGCCTGAACTTCTGTTGCAATTAACTTTTCTGACCTAGTTCACTTCCTCGGCAAAGTAGAAATAGGGGTAAGAGTTGCCCTTTTCTTATCTTTAGGAGTAGGAGCGAGTTCTGTAACAACCTTTGTGGCAACCAAAGAATGAGTTTCATGAGGCTCAATCACATCTGTATGAATAGGGTTAATTTGTGCTAATTGAATATCGTCGAGGTGTTTCTAAGCTGTGTGAGAGGTGCTTTTGATTTTTCGTTTGATATTTGGAGTTGTCTTACGGGGAATTACAGTAGAGGTTTTAATTGCTAGTGTAGTTGAGGATACAGGGGATGACTGTTTTGGGTCGGTTGTAACAGTAGGTGCAGCAGTTGACTGGTCTAGGTTGGCTGTCACAGTAGGTGCAGAAATGGGTTGTTCGGTTGGCTATGGCAGTAGGCACAGTAGATGGCACAGGCACTTCAGTTAATGGGTCGTGATGGAGTCTCATTCCTCTATGAATCAAAAAGCCTATGAGTCTATGATTGGAAAGACAATTCATGGGGTGCTTGGATCGTTTGACGAACTGATCCATATTATGCAAAGACTGGAGAATATAATAATGCATGTTGATTAATTTCTGATGTCTCAAATGGGATAGTATGATAAAGTCATAAAAATAAACAACTTGGTATCGTCCTTCGCAGGTTATGTACCTTTTGATAAATTCGACGACTTTCCCCCAGAGTGATGGTAAGGAATTGGCATCGACACCTTGGCCCTTGGTCTGTACACGCTCATCGTTCACGAGAAAATCTTGATCTGCTTTGGGAAGATGTGATTTTATGCTAAACCAATTGTTTCCTGTTATGGACAATCCTGTAACAGCAGCCACAGATTCCTTTGTTACTGTAATCCTCACCCTGTTCACTATTGAATACCCTTCTGTAAGGTTCTGGTTGAACTCCAATACCTCTTCTTCGTTGAACCTATGCAGCTTCTTGAAATAAGGAATCCATCCGGCCTGTAGAAAAAATTGTTAAACATCTGGGTGTAGCAGCAACGCATCCATGTTTTTCGGCTCATATCTCACAAATGATCCTCCCATGACATTGTTTGGAGTCTTAACAGTCACAAAGGAGGAGAAATTAGCACCTCACCAGAGTCACAACAAGTTCGAACGAGGATTTCATAAAGAACACAGTGTCTTAGCAAAAATAAGCGTGGTCGAAAAGGTGGCGAAGGTGTTTATAAAATGAGATTTTGAGATTATGTCAGCATGGATGTCTTTCCCCACCCCGACTAATTTGATTGGTTCATGGTGCAACAAATTTAGGACAACTGGAAAATAGGCATTGAAACTTGATTTCATATCTTACATCACTTGGACATGTAGGTTTAGTAATCGTACCTCATAACTTACCACACGAACCGATCTGTCCGAGTAACTGCATTATCCAACCACCATTTGATCTGCGTGGAATGGTTGTAATAATGAGAGATGGCTCTCAAACGTTAGAAATGATGATATGACAAGTGGAGCATAAGTGGAGCCCTTTCTGTGGTTGAACAGTTTAGAAAGATGTGGATGTGGAGTTAAGCAATGATGAAGCGGTCCTTGTGGAACAAAGAGAGCATAAAGTAATTTTTGAAAAATGGCAGAAATCTTGACAAATCAACAATGTTGTCATATGTAGAAATGGAAAAAATGCTAAGAAAATAGCCAAAAGGAATGATAGCAGTAGGTGTATCAGCAGATAGTTTGGTCGGAACTGTGGCATCAGGTGTAACTGCATGCAAGGAAAAAGAGTCGGGAACAGGTGTAAAGCATGCAAATTGGCCAAAAGGGTGTAACAACATGTAAATCGGCCAAAGGGTGTAACAGCATGTAAATCGGCCAAAGGGTGTAACAGCATGTAAATTGGCCAAAAGGGTGTAATAGCATGTAAATCGGCCAAAAGGGTGTAACAACATGTAAATCAAACAAAGGGTGTAACAGCATGTAAATCGGCCAAAGGGTGTAACAGCGTGTAAATTATCCAAAAGGGTGTAACAGCATGTAAATAGGCCAAAAGGGTGTAATAGCATGTGAATCAGCTCGAACACAGAAATACTTAATTTTTAGGAAGTTTTTCAACTTCCAAAAACTAAACCTTTGGTTTCTTCCACTATAATCTACCTTGTTGTTCTTCAGTTTATCTGCACACAAGAAACTGCCTGATACCTTTCTAGGCTGAATTTATTAGAAAAAGAGAAATAGAGAAATGAGATGTGTGAAGCAAAATCAGAAAATTTCAAATTTTCACAACTTTTTTATATACAAGATTTTATTGAAAGAAAAATGTCCTAAAGTTCAGAAGGGGAAGGAGCAGACTCTGATCCCTTTAAAAAATGGTAATATGTATCAGCGGTACATCTCGATTTAAATTCTTCCTTGGAAAGTGGATGTCGATACAGGCGCAAGCGATGACCATTTGCATATAACTGTGTATTGGATCCATAAATAGTAATTAACCTGACTGTCCCATTGGGAAAAATAGTGTCTACCTTGTAAGGTCCAAGCCATCGTGTATGCATCTTACCCTGAAATTCTTTAAAGCGCAAATCATACAACAGAGCCCAATCCCCTTTTTGGAATAATTTCTTCTTGATGACTCAGTCATGCCATTTTGTTCTCTGTTGTTGAATCACTGTGGTTTGATGAATAGCGTCCAAACGCTTTTCATCAAGCTCATTGAGCTGCTGCAGTCTGGCCTTCTATGCCATAGTCAAGTCGAGGTTGAATGTTGATGTAGTTCTTAAGGTTTTGATTTTGAATTCAGTGGGAAAAACAGGGATTTTTCCATATATAAGCTCATAAGGAGAAAAACCAGTTTTGTTCCTCCAAGTAGTTTGATAATCCCATAGAGATTCATGCAATCTATCAAACCAATCCCTACGATGTTCTCTCACTGTCTTAGTAAGAATAGATTCTATGACTTTGTTGGTACTTTCTACTTGGCCATTACCTCATGGATGGTATGGAGAATTTGTTCTATGTAAAACATGATATTGACTGAGTAGGGCTTCAAATTTATGTGATGTGAAAGGGGGTCCTCCATCAGTGATTAATTCTCTGGGAATTCCAAACCTAACAAAGATATCTTCAAACAAGAATGCTAAGACAGCTTCTTCTGAGGCCCTGATGAGTGCTTTTGCCTCCACCCACTTGGTCATGTAATCTGTACAGACCAATATATAAACTTTCTGATTAGAAGGTGGGTTAATGGGCCCTACAAAGTCCATGGCCTATCTCTCAAAAGGCTCTAACACTACTTGAGGCTGGAGAGGCATCTCATCCCTATGATTTGGCTGACTCATTCGTTGGCAACTGTCATGGGCCTGGACATACTTCTTGGAATCTTGAAATATGGTGGGCCAAAAATAGCCCATCCTTAAAATTTTATGTCCATTCCTTTTATTAGCAAAATGACCCCCACAAGGGCCATCATGGTAAGCTTTGATTAGCTCATAAAATTCATCATCCCTCACACATCTCCTGATTTCTTGATCCAGGCCTATGTAGAAAAGGTATCCCTCTATCCAACTATATCGAGCACTCTTCTAAATGATTTTCCTTCTTTCTCTTGGAGATAGATGTGGAGGTACCTTCCCTGCAACCAAGTAATTAGCAATGTCTGTATACCAAGGTGAGTGAGCAGATACTGCAAACAAAATGTTCATCTGGAAATGAATCATCTAATGGTGAATTATCATCATTTATATGTAGTCTTGAGAGAAAATCAGCAACCACATTTTCTTTCTCTGGTCTATCTACTATAGTGATGTCAAATTCTTGAAGTATAACAATCATCTTGTTACTCTGGCATTAGTAATAGGTTTATTCATCAGATATTTAATTGTTGTATGATCAGTATGAATAAAAGTAGGATAACCAGTGACATAATGCCTGAATTTATTGATTGCATAAACTACTGCCAAGAATCCTCTTTTAGTAACTGTATAATTTAACTCAACAGGAGCCATGTTCTTGATGATATAGTAGATAGCATAGGGTTATTTGTCCTCCTGTTTCCCTAGTACTGCACCAATTGCAGTGTATGAGGCATCTGAAGAAATGTGAAAAGGAAAATCCCAATTGGGCCCTCTCAAAATGGGATTTGTGGATAATTTATGTTTCAAATATGTAAAAGACAATTCACAATTGTCAGTCCAACGAAAGTCAACATCTTTTGTTAATAGGAAAAACAAGGGAGAGGCAACTTTGGAAAAAAAATTAATGGATCTTCTGTAATATCCAACATGCCCTAAAAGACTTCTTACCTCTTTCTGAGTTGATGGAGTTGGAATGTCCAAAATTACCTAGATTTTGGTTGGGTCTACCTGAATTCCTGCATAAGAAATGAAGTGTCCCGGCACCACACCTTCGCTCATCATCATATGGAATTTTTCTGTGCTTAAAGAAAGATGAGACTGTATGCATCTTTTGAGCACTTTTTCCAGATTAGTCAAAGCTTCATCAAAATCAATACCATAAGGTGTAAAATCATCCATGAATATCTCCATACAGTCATTCACCATATCAGAAAAAATACCAATTACAGATCTTTGGAAAGTGGTTGGTGCATTATACAAGCCAAATGGGAGAACCTTGTATGCAAATGTACCCCAAGGGCTAGTAAAGGTGGTCTTATATTGGTCCTGTGGAGCAATTTTTATCTGGTTATAGCCACTGAATCCATCTAGGAAAGAGAAAAACTTTTTCCCATCTAGGTTGTCTAGAACCTGATCTATAAATGGCAGAGGGAAATGATCCTTCTGCGTGGCCTTATTCATGGCTCTATAGTCCACATACACTCTCCACTTACCATTATTTTTAGGTACAATAACCAACGATGAAACCCACTCGTTGTCTGATATAGGATAGATGAATCCAACATTGAGAAGTTTCTGGAGTTCCTTTTTAACTATTTCTTTAAGATTAGGGTTCATCCTCCTTTGAAGTTGGCAAATGGGTCGACATTCTTCCTTGATGTATATATGGTGGGTGCGTAGTTCAGAGGAAATTCCTTTCATATCCATGTAATCCCAGGAAAATGCCTCCTTATGTTCAATTAGTAACTTCATCAATCGGGGAGTTTCAACAATAGATAAATCGATATTGATGTTCAGGGTTTTCCAGGTTCGATTTCTACATTGATTCTCTTAGAACTGACTTTGGGAAACAATTCGGTTGTTGTTGTTTCAACATTTTTTGTTACAGCGTTTGTTGTTACAGCTGAATCGATTTGATTTACAGCAGTTTCAGAGAACATTTCTAGGCTCATCTCTTCCTGAGAAATAGGGTCGAAGATTCCATTCAATCGATGGTGCGTGTTATGTGTAACAGTAGAGGGGTCACAGATAAAATAGTTGATTAACTCATCCTCTATATCGTCTTTGAAACTCGGGGCTTTTCCTATGGTTAACACAGGCAGAGCACTTTCATCCTCAATGTCCATCCATAAAGAATTTTTGGGTTCCATATTGGGTGTAGCATGAGGATACAGGGTAAGTTTTTTTGTGTCATAACCATCAGAGATGATCATGGAACCATATCTACAACCAATGAAGTCATCAGTTGTAGCTAACCATGGTCTTCCTAGAATTAGAGGGTGGCCCCCTAGATGGGTTTTGGGTTGCAAAACGACAAAATCAGCAGGATACTCCCATGAATCAACTGAAATGACTAAATCATTGATTAATCCTTCTGGTTATGGTGGAACGATCAGCTAATTCTAAAACAGTAGGAGTAGGTCGGACTTGTGTTCTGAGTTGCAGTAATTGTGTAGTTTCTATTGGCATAATATTAATTACTTCCCCTAAGTCAACTAACACATGGGGAATAGGTGTTTGTCCAATTTTGACAGTGATTGTAGGGTTTCCTGGGTCACCATATTTAATAGGTGGGGTTTTGCCTAACATCAGTTCAGACAAGTCCCCCACTACATGCACTGTGAGGGGGTCCCTAGGTTTCCTTCTAGGTATTCTGATACAGAGATCTCTCACAGTATTGGCATAAATAGGGACATCTCTAATTGCTTGCAATAGTGGAATGTTAACATCCAGGTTTTGCAATTCTCCTAAGAGATTGAAGGATGGTAATTCCACAGATTTGGTAATTTCCGGTCTTTCAAGGAATGGGGGGTCTATTGATTCTTTAATAGGTTGGTCAATTTCTTCTGTATCAATAGATGGTTTTTCCCCTGATTCCTTTTCTGATTATGAAGATGGAGCATCTTCAATTATGGGCTCGATTATTCTCCCTGATCTTAATTTCATCTCATCACAAGGCATAGGAGTAATAGATAGAGCTGGCACATTGTATATATCAATATTTTGAATGGCCTTATTATTTGGGTTTGGGTTAGATTGCACAGGCATCTGAGGTCGTAAGGGAGGATTGTTCTGTGGGGCATTGGGAGGTAACTGCAGTTGTTGTTGCTGATACTGAGGTTGGAATTGTTGTTGATAGAGGTTCGGTTGATGGTTTTGATAGTTAAGTTGTTGTTGAGGGCCTCTCCAATGTGGGTTTCATTGCCCATGGTGACTTTGTTGTTCGAGCATAGGTAACCATGCATTGGGATCTTGATAAGGAGGGAGAATTGGATTTGGAGGGGGAGCATTCATCTGTCCATAAGGTAACTGATTGTTCCAATAATTAAGTGATGCAGGAGAGAATTGAGAGTTCATACCTTGGCCTCTTGGCTGCCATTGTCTTCTTTGTGTAATTAGATAAGAAGCCTCTGCTTCTTCATTAGTCGCCTTCATTGATTCTTTTACACCTGGTGAAGAGGGACATTTGTCAGTAGGATGATCCAATTCACAAATAAGACATACCTGAACACTGTTCAGTGGGCATTCCCTTTTCAGATGTTTGTCTCTGCACTTTGGACAGAAAATGGACAATGTATTTTCTACTTCTGCTTGTTTTTGTTTAATCTGCAAAGTATCAATTTGTGAAGCAAAAGAGTTAATCATTTTTGTTTTGAAATATTCTAATAGATTACCTATTTCTGATCTTGTTGCCCCTCCATTGGTTGATTTATGTACCCTTGAAAAAGTGGTATCCTTGGTAACTGACTTATTCCTTGTAGTTCCTCGAGAACATCTCTTGCAAAGATTTACAATGTCTTCATAGGATTCCTTAGATATATCTCCCTTGCTAAGCATATTCAACATGTCTAAACAATCATCTCTAACCCCTTTTAGCAAAATAGTTTTCAGAATGTTCTTACTCACATCTGGATGTCCAGACCTTTGTAGATTGTAATGGAGTCGCTCTATAAAATCTTCAAGGGTCTCATCCTCTTTCTGAGACATCTTGAGCAGTTCCTCCCTTCATTCCCTTGTTCGACAGTAGTCTTGCAACTTGTTTAGGAAAATATACCTCATTTGTACCCATGTTGAGATATTCTCTCCTCCATGGCTCATGAACCATCTTAACGCATTTCCCTTCAATGTGGTTGGAAACAGTTTAAGTTTCTGTGTAGTAGTAGTGTAGTCATAGCTTCTACACAGAATATCAAATTCAAATAGAAACTCATATGGATCCTCAGTAGACAATCCATGGAAATTTGGTAGGGATGAAAGAGGTATGTTCTTCATAGTAGCTATCCCCCTTGTAGGAATATTAGTAATAGGAAAAACCAGGGTAGAGATAGTATTTTCATCATTTACCTGATCTTCATTGTTCTGTGGATCCTCTCGATTGATCTCCTCTTCATTATCTCCTTTATTTTCCATGGTTTCTCTCTCTTTCCACTCAATATGGTAAGCATCCCACTCCTCCTTAGTGACTATATGTCTGTTAATCTGATAAACAGTTTTTTCTGGTCTTTGTCTGTTAATCTGATAAACAGTTTTTTCTGGTCTTTCTCTTGGCCGAGCTATACTTCCTTGATCTTCAATATTCTCCAGTCTTGCTTGTTGATTTGTTGGTGAAAAACTTTCAGCTTCAGACCTTGATGAAAGTGATGTTTCAAACTGGGGCAGTTCTGATGACTGAGGAATTTGTCTCCTTGGAGGATTTGAAGGGCGAAAGATAGATCCTGAAGAAGAATCTGCTCTGGCTATAATCTCATCAACAAAGGTTGGTCTTCCCAATGCAGGGTTCCTTCCTCCACATCCTCTGGTACCTGTAGGGTTAGTATTTTTGGGAATACGTCCTCTTGTTCCTCGATTCATGTAGACTATTCATTCCTAAGAAAAGAAAACTAATATGCTTACAAAAATCTATAATTATCTTCCCCGGTAACGGCGCCAAAATGTTGGGCACTTTAATTGTCTAATTAAATAGATAATTAAGGTGTTCAATATAAATTGTCAAACCCAGGGAAGTTTTGTTATTGCAAGATAATTGTGCACAGTCTATGCTAGATTATGGAAGCAGCATTTATTCAAATTGCAATAAGAAACCTAATTGAAAGGTTGAACTTTAACACAAGTTGTCGACATAGCTAGAGCTTCTACAGAATCGAAATCACACTTGCATAAATGAAATCTTGAACTGATGGGTGCATAAGAATCCTAGATTATCTAATCTATTCTAACTTTCTATTTTACTCTTGCAGAAAGAAACTATGTGCTACTTGCTGAAAGGAGACCTACTTAACTGCAGAAAAGGAATTCACACTTTTGTTTTTAGAGATTAAATCTAATGTAGGAAAGGAAAGCAATTCTCCAGCGGTATCGAACAATTTACTCTAATTCTCATGAGACACACAGATGCACATTAAACAGGAAAGAACTGACTGTAACAGCAGATATATGTTAGAAATGATAAACAGATCAATTATCCAAATCAAAGCAATTAATCTAAATAGCAAAATAGAGGGGAGTCTGTGAGGAAGGTGGGCTCTTTCCCTCTCACTGAATCCACTCGAAAATAGACTACAATAGGTTACAAAACTCAATCCACTTCTTTATTGATTCGCCAAAAAGGTTCAGATACAATGTGCTCTTCTTCACTCTCTGTTCACATCTAAAATTCGATCCTAATGATTACAAAGGCTCTGCTATTTAAATACAGAGTTATTCAGTTGAAAACGGACTCAGAACAGCTTTTAGAATCGAAGATTCTCAAGTTGTTCATATGATATACAAAATCTGTTAAATGATCTTCATCATCAATGTGAACCAAAACGTGTAACAACCTTGAGGATCAGTCTTCATGATTCTAATTTGCATGAGGGACTAGCTTCCAGGATCGGTGGATATTTGTTGCAGCAGGTGTAGCAGCTTCCAAAAAGGGTGCACAATTGTTGTAGTCGTGTAACAGCATGCAGAGTTGGCGCACAGTTGTAACAGCAACGATCTTTCTTTAAGACTTGGCTATTCTACACAATTTAATCATTAGTTTGAATATTCATGGATAAAATATGAAAAACGCTACCAATCCAACATGTTAAAGTGAATAAAATATAAAATAAAGATTAATGATGCATACCTTCGGAAAAAGGGTCTTAGCAACAATTATTAGGCATTTAGCATAAAATTGGTAAGGTTGAATGAGCAAAAGAGATGGTGAAAAAGGGACATTTTTGGGTCCTAACAGTATTCATCAGATTCATCAATGATCCAATGATCTGTCTATATAGAGTAGCATCAACCAATTCTGACGAAGTATCCACTAGGAGCTTTAACCTAGTTTCCATGGGTGTGTTCATGGATTTACATTCCAACATATCAAACCTCTTTAGTATTTCAACTGCATACTTCCCTTGGTTAAGGAAGATCATCTCTGGGCTCTGCCAAACTTCAACACCTAATAAATAATGCATTAGGCCTAGGTCTTTCATATCAAATTCTGCAGCGAGCTTGTTCTTACAATCTGTGATGAGATTTTCTTCTCCTATTGACTCATCATTCATAACCTTGAAGTAAAGGTTAGAATCAGCTTTACTCTTAGTAAATCCCAATCTCGTCAGGAAACTACCAATTCTTCCATACCAAGCTCTCGGAGCTTACTTCAATCCATACAGAGCTTTCTTCAATCTGCAGACATGAGTCTTTGTATCTTCAACTTCAAATCAAATTTTCACATCACTTTGTACCAAATTGGTACACTTGTTAAACTGTAACTCAATCTACACAATAATGTGCTAGCTCTATGTTCTTTTTGCAAAGCACTATCTGTCTGAGAGTATGTTTTGTACTTTCTCTGCAATTTTTCCTTCTGGAACCAGGACTCTGCACTTGTAGCTGCTATTTTTAAAGTTGAGCATGACTGCTTCATTCCCATTGTAATTGTTGCATTATTAGAGTAGATCCTTTATTATATCACAAAAACAACTTTATCTGAAACTAAGAGTGGCTCAATAACTGATACTGAAATTATCTCTTCTTCTTTCATGGAGGTAACTCTATCTACGATTGTAGTCATGTATCCATGACCCAAATAATGTACTACACTAACTGGCACTGGAGATAACTCAATCTTAAATATAGGGATTGGTCCCCCTGAATCTCATACTATATCAAAATCATGGTTGTTTTGGTTGTCTTCACGAATGTTGGAACTATTTCTTTGATTACTGGAGTAAGTGGCTCATCATAGTATTCTCCCTCTTGTTGGGAGAATCCTCTAGACACAGTTTATTATTTGTACATCTTTATATTTTTATCTGCAACATGCTTGATTTGTTAGATCAATATTGGAAATCGACACTAACTTCCCTTCTAGAATCACGGAAAAATCCATATCCCAGTCCTTCTGACTGGCTTCCTTCTCTGTCGTTGAAACAAGGGAATCTTCCTAGGAGATTTCATGTCTCCTAGAGGTATCTGAAGCTATGATATAGTCTTCTCAACTCATTTCATTTGTCTGCCAGTCCTGGAAGATGTCTCCTTTTTCCATCTGATCCTATCTGAGATCATGCTCACTTTGAGTCTTCATTTATTTTGTGTCTACAAAGACTTCATAGTCTCTACAGGATATACTTGGTGTAGAATAGAAAGTCTTAATATGAAAAGTTGAGTCAGACTTCAAACAAATTCTACTTGTTGTCAAGCTGGTTTCATTATCCATTGATCAAGTCTACTTAATGTTCATTCATCTTTGGAGCCTTCTGCTCATTACAATTAATCGCCATGTGAGATACTATGTATCTCAAAAATAGATTCTTCTTCATCTTCTTTGGTACATAAATGTATACGGTTATGTACATAATCTTCTTCATGTCTCGTCTTAATATGTTTCCTTCTGCAACCATCACTATAGCTTCCTTAGGGCACCTGTGACCTGCCCGAAACAAGAACAACAATAGACAAGAATAATACTCTTTATAATAATAATAAAGCAATACTGAGAACAATCGTCACAATAGCTCTTTTAGAGATATCACTTGTGACCTACCTGAAACAAGGGCTAAAAGTAAGAAACACAATAATGAGAGCAACACTCTTCTAGTGTTGTGGTCAAGCATTCCTCCATGGTGACTTGGAGGCAAAACAAGAATTTTCTCCTAGAGGAGATGTTAGTGTATCTGGTAAGTGATTTCAATAAGCATTCATCTTAACAATGCTCACATGCTACCAAGTATAAAACCTTTTAAAGATTGTTGATCTCAACTATAGTGTTTACTTGTAATGAGGTATTTATCAAACTTGACATGTGCAAGTTTGAATCTTATCAACTTGATCAATCAAACCTTGAACCTGGAGTCTTGTCCTCAAGAATGAGTGTGTTGTTTTTCTTCCAAGTCTCCTTCACTCAAGATGATAAGTGTTTTCTTCAACATGTCCTTTGTACTAAGACAATATGTTATCTTGACAGAAATCTAAGTTAGAGAATAAACTCTAATCTCATTTTAATACCTTAACTTTAATTTTGACCAAGGGTTAGTTTGATGGTCATAACTTCAACATACAACCTAGATGTTCATAGTGATTTCATAACAAATAGATGCATATCAATATAATCAAACATGGGTTGTATTATTCCTCTGAATGTGTTGGATCTAAGATCCCTCTGAATCTACGATTGTTGTTTAGACAAAATATATTTTCTTCCACAAATACCTTTTTAGAATAATGATACAGTATGAACATATGTAAGTACATACCTCTGATAGTATCGCAAGTAGTGGCACCGTCCGACAACAATGGTAAATAACAAACCTTTAAAACTTCGAAGGTGTTGCAACTGATACTACACCTAATATTGATACTGCAACTGCAACTGCAATTGGTACTTTTACTGCCACTACAACTTAGTGTTTTATGAGGAAACCCTAAGTTTTCAAACTTCAAATTTTGGAATTCTGATCCAAGGACTAGATGTGTTGGGATGAGGTGAGTTTGTTGGAGTTGTCTATTTTAAAAAATTTCAAGTTTTACCCCCTAAAACTTGACCTGCGCAAATCTGGACTGGTACTTTTGGTACTGGTTCCGGTTTCCTGGTTTTTTTGCTTTTTGGTACCAGTCAAAACTAGGGTTTCACTTTTCGGAGGCTTTGGCCACTGAAAATGTGTGCTCAATCTGTCAATGAGTTCACTAGGCTAGGGTGTGTTCTAAATACTAAAACAACTGAGAGGGGGGGGTGAATCAGTTGTTTATGGGCTTAAACAATTTTATACCTTTTAAATATTATTAATATTCCTTCAAGTGATCATCAACAATATACAGCATATGGACAGTAAAAGTAAAGACCATCAGTCACACATAAAGTACACACAGAGACACATTTTCACAAGGAAACCCATAAAGGGAGAAAACCTCTTCTTCTTCGAAATGATAGGCAATCTTTTTCAGTTCTATACATCATTTACAATTGAGCACCAACTCAATGTGAGGATGCTACCTCTGTTTTACAAGCTGCAACTTGTTTGAGAGCACCAACTCTCTGGTTTCTCTAGCACCCACTGGAAGGAAGCACCAACTCCCTGAATATTCCAGCACCAACTGGATGGAAGCACCAACTTCCTGAATGTTCCAACACCAACTGGATGGAAGCACCAACTTCCAGTTACACAGGCTCCAACCTACATAACAGAGAACACTAGTTCTCCCTTGCACCACCCTGCCACCCTGGTTTCTCTGGCTGCAACCAGATGGAAGCTACAACTTCCAGTGTTCAAGCTCCCACTTGAACCTCTGAGGACAACAATCCTCTCGAGCACCTCCCAACCTCCCTAAGAAATTAAATAATAAATACACAGACAAATTATGCAGATATGTCAATTCTTACCTATCTTTCCTTCTTTATAAATCTGGTCTTCTATCTTCTTTTCTGCAATTCTTCTCTTCTTATGTTTGTTTAGTAGGTCTGCTCTGCATCAAATTTTTCTGTCATTCGTCTCTTCTTCTGCTCTGTCTGTCATTCTTCTCTGCTTCTACTCTGCGTTTCATCTCTCTCTGCACATTTTCTCAATCTCGTGCTATGCCACTGCTCATTTTCCTTTTCTTATTGTTTATTCATTTTCCCTCCACGACAGCCAACCGCATACAGTCTGTCTCATTTTCTTTTATACTCACCCACACGGCGGTTCCACTTCGCATTTCCTTAGGCAAAAGAAAGACAATTGTCCAGGCAACTGAAACGCTAACTGATCAACAACTTATTTGCAATCATGAGTCTATTTTGCTAACAGATTCCAAAATGAGTTAACTTGTGAGAGAGAACAGTAACCCTCCGATCAATACTTGATCTGACGGTTCAGATCCAATCGAGATTTCACACATCGCGATTTCGGCACTCTTGGCGTTCAGAGTTTTTGTCACTTACAAATCTCGATCCCCGAAACTCCACGAAGAAGTCAGATCAACGGTCCAGATCACTTCTTTATTCAACGGCTGCAATTAAATCCCGATTTCACATATCGTGAAATCGGCATTCCTGTTGCATTGTGTTCTTTGCCTCTCTATGTCGTGATTTGTGAAACTCCGATGTGGAGTTTGATCAACGGTCCAGATCTAATATTGACTTGACGGCTGCGATTGAATCGCGATTTCGCATATCGCGAAATCGAGGTTCTTGTTGCATTTGTTTCTTTTCCTTTTGAAATCGTGATTCACGAAACTCTGATACGGGCTATGATCAACGGTCCAGGTATGATCTTAACTCAACGGCTGCAATTGAGTCGCGATATCGCATATCGCGAAATCGGGGTTCTTGTTGCATTTGTTTCTTTTCCTTTTGAATTCGTGATCCCCGAAACTCCGATATGGAGTTACATCTACGATCTAGATCCAAGCTTGATTTAACGGCTGTGATTGAATCGCTATATCGCATATTGCAATTTTGGTATTTTTGTTGTCAAGTGTTTTTGTCACTTCAAAGCCCCGATTCATGAAACTTCGATAAGGAGTTAAATCAACGGTCCAAATCTGATCTCTATTCAGCGGCTGCGATTAAATCGCGATATCGCATATTGCAATTTCGACATCCTTGATGTCAATTGTTCTTGTCACTTCAAAGTCCTGATCCCCGATACTCCATGAAGAAAATCAACGGTTCAGATCACTTCTTAACTTAACGGCTGCGATTAAATCGCGAATTCGCATATCGCGATTTCGGGGTTCCTGTTGTATTGTTTATTTGATATATCCAACACGCGATCCTCAAAACTCTGACATTGACTGGAATTAACGGTCCAGATCAAAGCTTGATCTGACGGCTCAGATTTCATCACGATTTTGCATATTGTGATTACGCCCACTTCTCCTTGCACTTTAAAGACCGTGCAGGTTCCCCTCGATCCAACGATGGTCGGACCCTGCACTTGGATCTGACGGCTGATATCTATCTCCCTCTTCAACGATCAGAGATTCTTCTTCTCAAGATATTCTTCTCAAACTTTCGCTCATTCGCTGCCTTCGATCATTCGTTGCCTTCGATCATTCACTGCTTTCGATCATTCACCTCTCTGAACTTATCTTATGTTTTCCTGTCGATTACAAACTTCTTGTTCTCATGTCATCTTCACTGTTGCCATCAATGACAAGCATTCGTTGTATGTTAACTGTCTGTTAAAAATTTGCCAACAATCTCCCCCTTTGGCATTGATGACAACACAAGAACCCACATGCATTCAGATCTTTTCTCCTGCTATTTTCTCCCCCTTTGACATCAATGTCAAAGAAGAACCATTCTTCCCCTGATCTGTTTTAAAACATACTCCCCTGTCAACTATAAGCATCTTGGAAATACACCAGATATTCAATAAGTACTCCCCCTGACCAGGTGAACAGATTAGGCAAAAGAGATTATAACCCCCAACTTTTGACGAAGATATCCAAAAGGGGTTGTTGCTAATGGTTTA
>ML781590.1:153369-187759 GCA_009831015.1 Picea engelmannii | reverse complement strand
TCTGTTTTACAAGCTGCAACTTGTTTGAGAGCACCAACTCTCTGGTTTCTCTAGCACCCACTAGAAGGAAGCACCAACTCCCTGAATATTCCAGCACCAACTTCCTGAATGTTCCAGCACCAACTGGATGGAAGCACCAACTTCCTATTACACATGCTCCAACCTGCATAACAGAGAACGCTAGTTCTCCCTTGCACCACCCTGCCACCCTGGTTTCTCTGGCTGCAACCAGATGGAAGCTACAACTTCCAGTGTTCAAGTTCTCACTTGAACCTCTGAGGACAATAGTCCTCCCGAGCACCTCCCAACCTCCCTAAGAAATTAAATAATAAATGCACAGACAACTTATGCAGATATGTCAATTCTTACCTATCTTTCCTTCTTTATAAATCTGATCTTCTATCTTCTTTTCTGCAATTCTTCTCTTCTTCTGTTTGTTTAGCAGGTCTGCTCTGCATCAACTTTTTCTGTCATTCGGTTCTGCTTCTTCTCTGTCTATCATTCTGCTATGCTTCTACTTTGCATTTCATCTCTCTCTGCACATTTTCTCAATATCGTGCTACGCCACTGCTCATTTTCCTTTTCTTACTGTTTATTCATTTTCCCTCCATGACAGCCAACCGCATACAGTCTGTCTCATTTTCTTTTATACTCACCCACACGGCGGTTCCACTTCGCATTTCCTTAGGCAAAAGAAAGACAATTGTCCAGGCAACTGAAACGCTAACTTATCGACAACTGATTTGCAATCATGAGTTCGTTTTTCTAACAGATTCCAAACTAAGGAGTTAACTTGTGAGAGAGAACAGTAACCCTCCGATCAATACTTGATCCGACGGTTCAGATCCAATCGAGATTTCACACATCGCGATTTTGGCACTCTTGGCGTTCAGAGTTTTTGTCACTTACAAATCCCGATCCCCGAAACTCCACGAAGAAGTCAGATCAACGGTCCAGATCACTTCTTTATTCAACGGCTGCGATTAAATCGTGATTTCGCATATCGCGAAATCGGCATTCCTATTGCATTGTGTTCTTTGCCTCTCTATGTCGCGATTTGTGAAACTCCGATGTGGAGTTTGATCAACGGTCCAGATCTAATATTGATTTGACGGAGGTGATTGAATCGCGATTTCGCATATCGCGAAATCGGGGTTCTTGTTGCATTTGTTTCTTTTCCTTTTGAAATCACGATTCACGAAACTCTGATACCGGCTGTGATCAACGGTCCAGGTATGATCTTAACTCAACGACTGCGATTGAGTCGCGATATCGCATATCGTGAAATCAGGGTTCATGTTGCATTTGTTTCTTTTCCTTTTGAATTCACGATCCCCGAAACTCCGATATGGAGTTACATCTACGGTCTAGATCCAAGCTTGATTTAACGGCTGTGATTGAATCGCTATATCGCATATTGCAATTTCAGTATTTTTTTTGTCAAGTGTTTTTGTCACTTCAAAGTCTCGATTCACGAAACTCCGATAAGGAGTTAAATCAACGGTCCAGATCTAATCTCTATTCAGCGGYTGCGATTAAATCGCGATTTCGACATCCTTGATGTCAAGTGTTCTTGTCACTTCAAAGTCCCGATCCCCGATACTCCATGAAGAAAATCAACGGTCCAGATCACTTCTTAACTTAACGGCTGCGATTAAATCGCGAATTCGCATATCGCGATTTCGGGGTTCCTGTTGTATTGTTTCTTTGATATATCCAACACGCAATCCTCGAAACTCTGACATTGACTGGAATTAACAGTCCAGATCAAATCTTGATCTGACGGCTCAGATTTCATCGYGATTTTGCATATTGTGATTACGCCCGCTTCTCCTTGCACTTTAAAGACCGTGCAGGTTCCCCTCGATCCAACGATGGTCGGACCCTGTGCTTGGATCTGACGGCTGAGATCTTTCTCCCTCTTCAACGATCAGAGATTCTTCTTCTCAAGAGATTCTTCTCAAACTTTCGCTCATTCGTTGCCTTCGATCATTCGTTGCCTTCGATAATTCACTGCTTTCGATCATTCACCTCTCTGAACTTATCTTATGTTTGCCTGTCGATTACAAACTTCTTGTTCTCATGTCATCTTCATTGTTGCCATCAATGACAAGCATTTGTTCTCTGTTAACTGTCTGTTAAAAATTTGCCAACAGGGTGCACTTCCCTAGATGGTTTTTAGTCAAAATTTGCCTTCCAATAAAAAACCCTAATTTTCTTATACGACAACAGTGATGTTTTTGGTTACCCAGTGAAAGGTGCTCTACTCAGTTTAGCTATGATTCCATGTTAAATTTAGAGATTTTATTAAGTTCTTTTCAATTTACTCAACAATAATAGCATTAGCAGGATCACTGAGAGAAACACAATCACAAGGTACACAACATTTTATCCTAGGAAACCTTCATGGGGGAGAAAACCCAACAAAAACTTTCTTAATATAGATTTCCAATACAATGCCAAGATAAAGACCAAAACACTAAAGATAATTCAACACAGAGCATGCGCCTCTCTCCTCCTTGCAACTGCAGCTACCTCCAAAAGATGTGCACTAGATGAATGAGTGAGTGAGGTGTCATCCTCTCTTATTTATACTAGCTGGTAGGCGCTAGGGTTGTGTATTTTCACCAAGTAGGGCCGACTTCTTCAACTAGTGGTTAAAAACCACTTTATTAAGCCCTAGGGGTCGACTTTACAAACACCACCATATAACTATGGTTTGATCAATCCACAAAAGGAGATTTGGTCCTATACAAGACCTGACATGATCAATCCATAAAAAGAGATTTGATCTATATAAAAATAACTCAATTATAATTAGAATATTCTTCACAGTTACAATATTTCAACAAAAAGTGAATTCATAATAGATAACAAAATATTGAAGAAGGTATCTCCATGAAAATTGTAGATAACAAAAGTTGATTTGACTAATAATAATAGGATGGTTAGAAAAGAAGAGAAGATATATATTTGCACAAAAGCGAGATATGAACCCTAACTTGTGGTGCAAATTACTTTATAAATAATTTAGTTATTATTTAGTTAATTAATCATAATCACACTGTTATTTAGTTATTTGAGATTTAATATAAGTGTTCTTGTAAAAAGCATTAAAACGTCACATTATTATACAAAACTATATGAGCTTGTATACAAAAGAGTGCATAAATAAATATTGACTCACCATATCGAAGGGTTGATGCAATGGACAATGTTCAATGGTTCCAAACATGAGACACTAAAATTAACTTTTTTAAATTATACACAGCATTACAACTTTTCAATAGATGGTATGCAATACACTCATTCCTATCTAAGATTATAGGCTAGGATCACGCCAATTAATGTTTTCTTTTAAGGTGGCAAGAGATGTAAGAAAACGAAATTATAAAATATTGTGTTTAGGTACATTTCATATAACTTAATATCTATTTGTAGTAGGGGTTACGCAATAATTAATGTTCAATGTCTCAAAACATTAGTAAGATATTAGAATGAACTATTTAAATTGTATATAACATTTTAATGAAATGGTAAGTAATACACTTGCTATTGTTATTTAAGATTATAGGCTAGGACCATGCTAATTAGTGTTTTTTAAGGTGAAGAGCGATGTGAGAAAAGAAACTCAAGAATTCATGAAATTTTCCCATGCGATAAAGGGTGTTTATGTGTTAGAGGGACAAAGATACCAACTAAGAGAGTGAAAATTGAATGAGTGTTGGATAAGTGCTACAAAGTATTTGAAAACTTAACCCATGTGTTGTCATCAATAAGAGGTTGAGAGGTTGAAATTGGGAATTTGTGAATGAATTGTTCCAAGAGAGTGAAAATTGAATGAGTGTTGGATAAGTGCTACAAAGTATTTGAAAACTTAACCCATGTGTTGTCATCAATAAGAGGTTGAGATTGGGAATGTGTGAACGAATTGTTGGATATGCTATATAGAATAGTAATGTTCTCAAAGATAGATACACAATCAAGGTACCATCAAATTTTAGTACATGAAGAAAATGCAAACAAAACAATCTTGAAACACATTGGGGGCTCTAACCCCATTAGTAATGTTTTAAGTCATTTGATACAAAGACACGTTATACATACATACATATATATGTCCATTTTTTTAGAAAATAGAACATTTACAAAACACTTGGAATCTCTTCAAATCTCAATTTTACCCTTCATGTGCATATAATGAAAGACTGTAAGAGATCTTTCCATCCAGCTAAAAGTGAGAAAATAACAATGAAAACTGATTTTTGGAGACAAATATGTAGAACACAACTAGGGCATGTGCCTGACACGTGTTTGGGACATATCATGTGTTCAGGACATTTGTCAAACACGTGTCCTATCATATTTGTGTATAACACATGAGATACAGACACGAAGGCCCCGAGGCCATGTCCTGTAATAGAGGTAATTAGGTGATGTTTGTTAGACTCACCAACATTGAATACATTCTAGTCAACAATTTAAAACTTTTCTCAAACATCAAGAAATTGTAGTCAATTTGATGGCTACAAAACACTTTTATTCAAAGGAAACAAATCACTTTTATACCAAGGAAAACAAGTGTGATTTGGGTATGAAAGACTTGTTGAGTCTTGAACGTGGTGAATATAAATGCATGATTTTAATATTCCGTCCATTCAAAAATGGTAGGCCAAGGGCACTCACCTAATTAGAATTTCATTAAATTATGAAGAACTTATCTCTTCATGCAACACCAATTAAATTGACTTAGAAAGGCGAACTTGCTACTACACAAGAAGATAAAAGAGCATTTGATAATCTCAAATAGATGAGACTTTCATTTCCAAAGCTTCTTCTTCTATAGTTTAACCTCCCTCCCAACTAAATTGACTTAGAAAGGCAGACTTGCTACTACACAAGAAGTTAAAAGAACATTCAATAATCTCAAATAGATGAGATATTCATTTCCAAAGCTTCTTCTTCTAGAGTCTAACCTCCTTCCCAACTAAATTGACTTAGAAAGGCGGACTTCTTGTTACACAAGAAGCTAAAAGAACATTCAATAATCTCAAATAGATTAGACTTTCATTTATGAAGCTTCTTCTATATTTTGACCTCCCTCCCATTTGTTATAGATTGCAATGCATCTAGAGAAGGCACAAGCAAGACATTAATGAAGAAGATAAATGTATAAGTAAGCTCCAAAGATTTGTTTTTGATATTAAATATGTTGAGGGACAGGAAGCTAAAAGAACATTCAATATCAAGACATTAATGAAGAAGATACATGTATAGGTAAACTCCAAAGATTCACTTTTGATATTAAATACATTGAGGGACAACAAGCTAAAAGAACATTCAATAATCTCAAATAGATGAGACTTTCGCTTCCAAAGCCTCCTCTTCTATATTTTAACCTCCCTCCCATTTGTTATAAATTGTGATGCATCCAAAGAAGGCACAAGCAAGACATTAATGAAGTATATAAATGTATAGGTAAACTCCAAAGATTTGTTTTTGATATTAAATATGTTGAGAGACAAAATGTTGAAAGAACGTAAAATAATCTCAAACAGATGAGACTTTCCTTTCCAAAATTTCTTCCATATTTTAACCTCCCTCCCAACTAAATTGACTTAGAAAGACAGACTGCTACACAAGAAGCTAAAAGAACATTCAATTATATCAAATAGATGAGACTTTCATTCCCAAAGCTTCTTCTGCTAGAGTCTAACCTCCCTCCCAACTAAATTAACTTAGAAAGGCAGACTACTTGTTACACAAGAAGCTAAAAGAGCATTCAATAATATCAAATAGATGAGACTTTCATTTATGAAGCTTCTTCTATATTTTAACCACCCTCCCATTTGTTATAGATCGCAATGCATCCAAAGAAAGAATGAGCAAGACATTAATGAAGAAGATAAATGTATAATTAAACTCCAAATATTTGCTTTTGATATTAAATATGTTGAGGGACAGGAAGCTAAAAGAACATTCAATAATCAAGACATTAATGAAGAAGATACATGTATAGGTAAACTCCAAAGATTTTATTTTGATATTAAATACGTTGAGGTACAAAAAGCTAAAAGAACATTCAATAATCTCAAAAATCTCAAATAAATGAGACTTTCATTTCCAAAGCTTCTTCTTCTATATTTTAACCTCCCTCCCATTTTTTCTAGCTTCTTATCTATTTTAACCTCCCTCGTATTTATTATAAATTCTGATGCATCTGGAGAAGGCTCGAGCGAGACATTAATGAAGAATATAAATGTATAGGTAAACTCCAAAGATTTGTTTTTGATATTAAATATGTTGAGAGGCAAAATGTTGAAAGAACATTTGATAATCTGAAATAGATGAGACTTTCCTTTCCAAAGGTTCTTCAATATTTTAACCTCCCACCCAACTAAATTGACTTAGAAAGGTAGACTTGTTGCTCCACAAGAAGCTAAAATAACATTCAATAATCTCAAATAGATGAGACTTTAATTTACAAAGCTTCTTCTATAGTTTAACCTCCCTCCCATTTGTTATAGCTTCTTCTTCTATATTTTAACTTCCCTCCCATTTGTTATAAAATGTGATGCATCCAAAGAAGGCACGAGCAAGACATTAATGAAGGATATAAATGTATAGGTAAACTCCAAAGATTTGCTTTTAATATTAAATATGTTGAGAGGTAAAACTGAAAGAACATTCCATAGTTTCAAATAGATGAGACTTTCTTTTCCAAAACTTCTTCTATATTTTAACCTCCCTCCCAACTAAATTGACTTAGAAAAGCAAACTTGCTACTACACAAGAAGCTAAAAGAACATTCAATCATCTCAAATAGATGAGACTTTCATTTCCAAAGCTTCTTCTTCTATAGTCTAACCTCCTTCCCAACTAAATTGACTTAGAAAGTCAGACTTCTTACACAAGAAGCTAAAAGAAAATTCAATAATCTCAAATAGATGGGACTTTCATTTCCAGAGCTTCTTCCATAGTGTAACCTCCCTCCCAGCTAAATTGACTTAGAAAGGCAGACTTGTTATTACAGAAGAAGCTAAAAGAAAATTCAAAAATCTCAAATAGACGAGACTTTTATTTCCAAAACTTCTTCTATATTTTAACCTCCCTCATTTGTTATAGATTGTAATGCATCCAAGGGAAGGTAGGAGCAAGACATTAATAAAGAAGATAAATATATAGGCATGAGCAAGACATTAATGAAGAAGATAAATGTATAGGTAAACTCCAAAGATTTGCTTTTGATATTAAATATGTTAAGGGATAGGAAGCTAAAAGAACATTCAATAAGAAAGTCACTAATAAAGAAGATACATGTATAGATAAACTCCAAATATTTGCTTTTGATATTAAATACTTTGAGGGACAAGAAGCAAAAAGAACATTCAATAATATCAAATAGATGATTTCCAAAGCTGCTTCTTCTATATTTTAACCTACCTCCCATTTGTTATAAAAAAAAAAAGACACAAACGAAACATTAATGAAGAATAGGTAAACTCCAAATATTTGCTTTTGATAAGAGACAAAAAGCTGAAAAAACATTCAATAATCTCAAATACATGAGACTTTCCTTTCCAAAACTGCTTCTATATTTTAACCTCCCTCCCAACTAAATTGGCTTAGAAAGGTAGATTTGCTCCTACACAAGAAGCTAAAAGAACATTCAATATAATCTCAAATAGATGAGACTTTCATTTCCAAAACTTCTACTTCTATAGTCTAACCTTCCTCCCAACCAACAAAGTACATTCAATATAATCTCAAATAGATGAGACTTTCATTTCCAAAACTTCTATTTCTATAATCTAAACTCCCTCCCAACCAACTTGACTTGAAAAGGCAGACTTGTCATTACACGAGAAGCTAAAAAAACATTCAATAATCTCAAATAAATGAGACTTTCATTTCCAAAGCTTCTTCTATATTTTAGTGTCCCTCCCATTTGTTATAGATTGTGATGCATCTAAAGAAGGCATGAGAAAAACATTAATGAAGAAGATAAATGTATAGGTAAACTCCAAAGATTTACTTTTGATTTTAAATATGTTGAAGGACAGGAAGCTAAAAGAACATTGAATAATCAACACATTAATGGAAAAGATACATGTATAGGTAAACTCCAAAGATTAACTTTTGATATTGAATACATTGAGAGACAAGAAGCTAAAAGAACATTCAATAATCTAAAATGAATGAGATTTTCATTTCCAAGGCTTCTTATATATTTTAACCTCCCTCCCATAGCTTCTTCTTCTATATTTTAACCTCCCTCCCATTATAATTATAAATTGTGATGCATCGAGAGAAGGCATGAGCGAATTTTAACCTCCCTCCCAGTTGTTATAGCTTTTTCTTCTGTATTTTAACCTCCCTCCCATTATAATTATAAATTGTGATGCATCGAGAAAAGGCATAAGAGAAAAATATAAATGTACAAGTAAACTCCAAATATTTGCTTTTAATATTAAATATTTTCAGAGACAAAAAGATTAAAGAACATTTAATAATCTCAAATAGAAGAGACTTTCCTTTCCAAAGCTTCTTCTATATTTTAACCTTCTTCCCATTTGTTATAGATTGTGATGCATCCGGAGAAGGATTTTGTTATAGATTGTGATGCATCCGGAGAAGGATTGGTATAGATTGTAATGCATCCAGAAAAGGCACGAATGAGACATTAATGAAGAAGATAAATGTATATGTAAACTCCAAAGATTTGCTTTTGTTATTAAATATGTCGAGGGATCTCCTTTTGTTATTAAATATGTCGAGGGATCTCCTAATGTGATTGTTGGTTCATTATCTCTGATGTCATAACTTGTTTCTATGATGTAGTAATGTTTCTATGATGGAGTAGTAAGATGATAAGAGGGAGCAAAATACTATTTGAAAATGCAGACCATAAGTCACAACTTACTTTATTGGATGGGCAGCGCAATGTACACGAGAAGCATGTTCTAAAAAATGGCTTGATTTATCACAAGGAAATGATGCAAGTGTGCCCTTATTCAATTTTTAAAAGTAGTTCTCAGAAGTTAGGATGTTCCCTCTTCCTGTTCTTTAAGATCTCCAAGAAGGCTGAAAACAGAATTGTATGGAAATGTTTGAAAAGGTGCTTGATTATGCGACATTCCATGAATCGCATCAGCAAAATAAAGCTTGTAAAGATCCTACAACCATTGCCTATTCCAACACTCAAAATCGGAAACAATTAGCATGGATTTCATTAGAAAACTCCCTAAAACAATTGGCAAAAATGTGATGGTTGATCAGCACCCATTTCTTTTCCATCACCTGTTATTTTGAAGCTTAGTGATTGGGATTCTGAAATATTGGAAATAATTGCTCAGGCTGTTAGGTGTTGCTCTAAACACCAAGAACTAGTTACTACCAATAGAGAGATGGGTGCCATAGAGATTTGGGCAAAGCATTGGAAGGGTAATTAAGGTACTATCTAGGCGACCAACAAATTGGAAAGACGCTTAACAGAAAACATGGACTGAATAGCTATATCGAATCAATAATTGGTAATAACTCCACTCAATACCTCTCCATTGGTATGTCTTCCTTTGGAAGACACCGTAGTTATAGTGCCCCTACACTGACTGGGTAGGAACTGAGGGATAATATGGTGACTAAAGATGGATAGGAACCGAGGGATAATAAGGTGACTAAAGATAGGGATTTTATTGCTGGATAGAAATTGGAGGATAATATAGTGACTAGAATTAGGTAAATTATTGCTAAAATCGAAGAATCGTAGAAAGGTTAAAGGATAACTTGAAGGTGCACAAACAAGAAGCAGAGAAGCATCAATCTCAGTGAGAAGTGAGAATTTCAGGTTGATGAGATAGGTTTCCTTCTAAGTAAAAGAACACGGCCCCAAGGGGTGCCTCGTTTCGGAGAGGTGCCCTAGACATGTCTTGCTTGCCTGACTCTAAAAAAACATTTTACATTTGCTATTTTCTCACTTTCAGTTGGACGGAAAAAGCTCTTATGGTCTCTCATTGTGCAGAATCCAGATGAAGAGTAAATTCAAGATTTGAAGGGAATCCAAGTGTTTTGTAAATGTTCTATTTCCTAAAAAACACACAAAAAAAAATCTGTCTATATTTCATTTTTGTATTTGTAATATATATATATATATATATATATATATATATATATATATATAACACGTGTCATCCATGCCCTGTTTCCAGGGTCAACGTGTCCTGTGTTGAACACTCGTATTTATGTGTCCTTTGTGTCCCGTGTCCTCGTGTATATGCAAGCAACTTTGAAGACGAGAGGGGTAGAAAGTGGTAGAAAAGCTCAAACCCTGTTTTCATAGACCATGAAGGGTACTCAACTGAATTGGAAGGTTGCTTACACTGTTGACCTCTAGGGAGTAGGATTAATAATGTTTTCCATGTTACTTGTTTGAAAAAGGTTGTGGGACAGAATACTGTGGTGTCTGTTGAATTTTCACCCTTGAATGAAGAAGCAAATCTCTGTTGAATTATCACCCTTGAATGAAGATATATTGGCAACTAGAGAACACAGGTTAACGAACAAAGTTTTGGACAAGTACCTTATCGAATGAAAGGGATTGAAGGCAAAACTATTCTCTCTCACCTAGCATTTTCTTCGCTCGAGGGCAAGAAGTCGAGAAAGGGGGTTTAAATATTGCTCTGCACCCAATCCACAAGATAGGAGGTTTAATGTTGATAAAGCTGTTGAGGTTGTTGAGACTGGATAAATTTGTTTAATTTGGTCATAGAAACTTTATAGTTTATGTTTGTCGAGGTTGCTAAGATGGGGTAAGTTTGTTCAATTTGTCATCGGAGATCTATGTCAAATCTTCACTCGTAATATAATCTGCCAAATATTGGTTGGTAAGAGTCAAGACAATCTAACGAATCTTGGTTGGTAAGACCATCAATCACATAATGCATGTAAAAGCATATGGAAATGTAAAACCAAAGCTACAAGTAGACCCTTAAACTTCAAATGAGGACATGTTTTGGGCTTGTTTTGGTACAAACAATCTTGAGACTGATTTGGCCAACCGCGGCATCCATTCCATTCTTGAAGAATTTCAAGCCTGGGATAAGCGCCCACTTGTTTTCAAGAAAGTTTCATTTTGTTTTTATGCACCGACTCGAGAGAGATTGAGGAGCCGCAGCATCACCACTCTTGAAGAATTTCAAGCCTGGGATAAGCGCCCACTTGATCTCAAGAAAGTTTAATTTCGTCTTTATGTACTGATTGGAGAGAGTTAGTTCAATCTACGAAGTCCTTATTTTTGGTACTTTCAGACTCAATTTTCAGATTCAAATTTGGTGTTATGCCTCTGATTGGAAAGAATCATTTAAATCTACAAAGCCCTTATTTTTGTTATTTTCAGGCTCATTGTTTAGTTTCAGATTTGCTGTTATGCCTTGTTTACTAGTTATATAATTTTCTGTTAAAAGAAAGGCCTTTACAATACAACGGCATTTGTTCTGTGGTATAGGTATAGTTGACTTTCTTACAGTTCTATTTATGGCCATAAACTTGCACGTGTGGGTGTGTATAATAACAAAGATACCATGAAATAAGCATGCCTTAAAAAGGCATTTATAAAAACTAGAAAAATGCTTTAAACATAAAATTGAATGGGGATATAAACAAATATGCATATTTATCAAAATAAATATAACTCATAAACAAAAATCTCTTGAGTCGCCATGCTATTTGATTTGACCTTTCAAAATTTTAGCACAAATTACCCAACGCTATAAAAATTCTGCATCATTAGAAAAGAGATGTTGGAAAAACATAAAAAATCGTTATTGGTTGCCAAAAAAAATGAGTAAGACTGAATTTATGTACAAAATACACATTTCCTCTAGTTGGATAAATCTAATAATACAGAGCACAACGACCAATAGAAATCTATCCAAAGTCTCACGTGCGCGTCAAGTTCATTTATAATGGTACAAAATCAGAAACACAAATTTGTCAACATAACGATGAAGAACTCCTCACATGTGAAAAACATAATTTCCCATCATTTCCAGGGCTTTTGCATTCAAAAACTTACTAACCCGGGAAGTCTTTTCAGCATCTTATCTGCTCTAAGGCTGACTGGCACAAAATCAAAACCAACCCAAACCACTAAGATAAGTACCAATGAGAACAGGCCTTCTTTACTCCAGTGAAAAATAGTTCATCTACTTGGCTCAATAAAAAGTTAAAAAAAGGACAAACAATAATCATTACACATGCATGCCAATGTTTTAGCATTCAGGGGTTGATAACTAGTGAAATCGGGTTTACATATTCAAAAGCAGACCTCTTGCAAGGGCTTTCATGACCATAACACCAATAAGACTACATGCAAGAGAACAAGCAGAGAACACTGAAGTAATTTGCCATATGCAATCCATCAACCCCTACGGTAGACAATTTTTATTTCTAAATCTTGGGAAAACATACACCACATCCCCAGGACCTTACCTGACCTCAGGTAAGACTTTTCACCCTTTTAAAGAAGGGAAGGACCTTACTGCGTGAATTGTGGTAAGACCATTTTTATGGCTTATTGTTTCTCTAGGAACTTGAATAAAATACTTTGGATAGAATTCTATCATCATAATGGCTATGCGTACTAGTATCATCAATGTGCCTCTCATTAGAAGTAAACACACCTAAATTTTCCACATACACTTGAAAATGGTTAAATACTCCATGGAGACCCTTCCAATTTGCTGCTCTCCAGATCAGTCGCCATCTTAGCGAAAGCTCTCTTCTATGAAAATTAAACACGAACAACATTTCAAAAATACCCAAACATTTTAGCCAAACAATGACTTCTTCCCCTGTATACCAAGTTCAAATCTTCTGTTTAATTGCTTCCTCACAGTAGACTTGAAAAAATAAACTGAAAAAACACAGAACTATGCCTCTCTTATTACTCACTTTTGAATCAGTTGCTTTTAAGTCCTGTAACTATCACGGTATCACTTTGAACAACTGAATTAGTTTTAGTACCACGCTAATAAAGAAATCCCTTTGTACAACAAAAATTTCTGATTTAAAAAAGAACAAAAACTTCTCAAGTATATTAACATTATGCACAGAGGCTCATAAGATGCTCATGAGTGTAGACTGTAGATTAGATATTCTGCTAATATACAAGCATAGAAATAAAATTTAAATATGTCCAAACCTATGTATCACAAGTGTGAAGTATCTAAAAGTTTGAAGCATATTTTTGTGTCCAAGCCCTCGCAGTCTCTTCATAGCGAGCTCGGTTGGTCTTGTAAACATGGGCAATCTCAGGCACCAAAGGGTCGTCTGGATTGGGGTCAGCCAACATGGAACAAACTGACAGCAGGACCTTGGAAATAGTAAGTGCAGGGCTCCATTGTTCCTTCAGTATATCCAGGCAGATGCTTCCATTTAGATTAATATTTGGATGATAAATCTGTAAAAAATATAATTCTAGTCAGTCATTTGATGCAGATATAGATTTCTAAACCTGTCAATGTTTGGAATATTTGTTAACTACCAGATTTTGCTATTTACAAGATTGTCTCCACTTGTGAAACAACAAATTTAAAGAGCTTGACAACTATTCTCAACTCCATCAGTTCATCACGCTTTGGTCTAGCAGTAAGTTGAAGTGTTTATATGAAAATGACCAGGTTCAAACTTCAAAACTGGATGGCTTTTTCTCCCCATATTAAAATGGTAACTTGGTAAGTTATTAGTAACTAGCATGACCAAGACTGGCTAGGCAAGCTAGTTGGCCCATAGTTGTGGCATATCTCAGTGGACAAGGGCAGGGGCAAGTCCTGGGTGACTATGAAAAACATAAATACCCTAGTTAGTGGCATCTAAGCCAAAGCTACAGCCCACTATGCAAAAGAAAAAGGGCAATATACCAATGAAGAGAAATATCCTGTACAAAATTATATCTGTTCTAGAATCTAAACTATATATATGGATGGATAGATACTCCATATATATGCATGCAACGGTTCCAATACAAAAGACCATATTCCTAAACAACTGTCTGTTTTTACTACAACTCATCCATAGAAGATTTCAGAATATTGACTAGAATTATTCACTGGCTTTGGACAGATTGTATATATTAAGAGTAGGATAATTTGACCGGGATATTCTATCGAACATTACAAAATTCGTTGTTCTGTTTTCTGTTTACACTTTCAGCATGAATACCATGGCAACTTGGATACTCATGGGAACATTTCAACAGCTTTTTAGCTCTTGAAAGGAATTAAGCTGTACCTATGCAACCGTCGTATAGTAGGTATCCATCTCCCCAAGGCATCTATAGTGAACTAATAATTAAATTTATTTTCTTAGACAGATTTCAGAAATGATATACTATCAAAATGGGAATAACACTGTTACATCTAGAAATTTGAAAGAACAACTCCAAATGGTTGAAAAATTGAGTGGGAAAAAGTAAAAACTAGTCTATGGTTAAATAGAATAAGTACTATCCATAAGTTCCCCATCTAACAATGGAAAAGCCCTACATCCGGCAGGAACTGAAGAGTTTATCATATTATATGATATCCATGCATCCAATCCCTCGCAAAAGAATCTATTATTTCAATTACCATGGGCTTTTTATTATAAATTGATACAAATATCAATCTCTGCAGAGCCATCAATATAACCAACTACAGAATTTGCAAATAGCAAAAGGAAAAGTACTATCAGTGGCGACTATTGGCGCCAATCTGTATTAGTTAAGACTCTGGAACATTAAAGATAAATTGTTTATAAAGATTTTAAGCATTTAATCATAGGCAACTTTACCATTCAGTGTCCAGACTATCATCCCCTCACATCAAGCCTACTACTGCCAAATGGGTGGAATTGGAGCCATCTTCCTCTCTCTCTCTTGCTCATATATATATATATATAAATATATATAAATATATATATATATATATATATATATATATATATATATATTACTTACAAACATCGGATTGAAGGTCGACCAGATATAGATATAGATGCGATGCTCGGGCACACCCTCAGAGGGGAAAAGCAATTCTTTGGTGGGCTATAATATATATAGGCAGGCTATCAATTAGATATGGATCCTATATATATATATATAAAAAGAGAGAAGCCCACGAGTTAGATCAATCAGTTCAAGCAGATTGTTTCAAAGCCGAGTTCACCGTGAGCTCTCTTGTTCTAGGCTGACTGAGGTTTGAGACCAGCTGAGTCCCATTGGGTTACCAACTGCTATTGTGACCAGTGGTTGAGTTTCTCTTCATTTGGCTTCCGAAGAGGAGGGGATATATGACCTTGGAAAAAAATAGCTCCAGCGGTTAGCTTAATCAGTTGAACCATCCGCCCAAGGCACATTGCCGACGAAGAGGCCATAGGTCAAATTCAAATCCGGTTGAGTCCCTCAAGGTTACCAAAATAGCTCCAGTGGTTAGCTTAATCGGTTGAACCATCCGCCCAAGGCACATTGCCGACGGAGAAGCCATAGGTCAAATTCAAATCTGGTTGAGTCCCTCAAAGTTACCAGCAGCTATTGCAGCTGATGATTGAGACACCCTCCATCCAGATATTCTGGGGAAGAGGGGGGGCATCCCACAAGGCTTTCCTTGGAAACATATATAAAGAGAGTCTTTTGTCACACAACAAACAAGATCTAATGTCTGCACCATGAAACAGCCAAAAGGTAAAGAATACACCAAAATTCTGCCATTTACTATTTACATTAAAGATTTAAATTTTAACCATCGTCTGAAACCATCTTCCACCCGCTGATGATAAAAAGTATAGGATTTTTTACTCAAATTTTATAGGACTGCTAGTTGACCAAAAGGACCCCAAACACTGAATTACTGCACAGAAACCAAACATGACTTAACCAAATTTAAAAAGTATAATTTTAATATTTTTGTATACTCCAAACAAATATAATTATACATTGCATTTGCATTCAAGCTATTGACATATTACTTCTCTCAATGCTTGTCTAAAACTTCATAATCCTAAAAATACTATTGTATACAAGTGCATATACTATTTGTGCATATGCATGTTTGTATGTATGTGGATACAGTGTACATATATATACATATATACATATACATACATACATATATACATATATATACTTACATACAGATACACACATTTGCATGTTTATACATACATACACACACATACAGACAAGCACACATGTAATCAATATATATACATGTATGTATACATATACTATATTCACATACAGATACACACTTGCATATATATATATATATAGACACACAGATATTCATAAATACACACGCATACACACACAATGCATACATATAGATTTTATATCTACACATATAGATGTTTATATAAACTGACATAAATCCATGTTACCCCATGCATATATGCATATACATGCATAGAGAGATACTACCATAAATCCATCTTGGCCCACATACTTACACACATGAACATACACTAAGATACACTGGCACATATATACCCATCTTATTAACCAGGATGAAGGTTAAAAGAGGTTAATCTCTAGGTTTTAAGATTCACACTAAGCTGATAAAAGATCTGGGGTTATAATCTGTTTTTATAATTATGGTTTAAATATGATAACTTATTTTAAGATCACTGCTTAGCCTAGACACCAAATTGATGTATGAGATCACCTTGTTTGACACCAAATTGATGTAATAGATCACCTTGTTTGAGGGACAAGGGACACCAAGATGTTCATACCCTACCCTACCTTGTTTGACAAGGGACACCAAGATGTTCATACCCTACCCTACCCTACCTTGTTTGACAAGGGACACCAAGATGTTCATACCCTACCCTACCCTACCCTACCTTGTTTGACAAGGGACTCCAAAATGTTCATACCCTACCCTACCCTACCCTACCCTACCCTACCTTGTTTGAGGGACAAGGGACTCCAAGATGTTCATACCCTACCCTACCCTACCCTACCTTGTTTGAGGGACAAGGGACTCCAAGATGTTCATACCCTACCCTACCCGACCTTGTTTGAGGGACAAGGGACTCCAAGATGTTCATACCCTACCCTACCCTACCCTACCTTGTTTGACAAGGGACTCCAAGATGTCCATACCCTACCCTACCCTACCCTACCTTGTTTGAGGGACAAGGGACTCCAAGATGTTCCTACCCTACCCTACCCTGTTTGAGGGACAAGGGACTCCAAGATGTTCATACCCTACCCTACCCCTCCAGATTCGAACACCATGAAAAGCTATACTATCATTGTAAGAAATAAAAGAATTCAGATTATTTTATTTTTTTTGCATTGGAACATACACACAAAAATACATATTCCCGACTTAAGAAGTTTTGGAGTATATATATATATATATATCTGCAACCCTAAGGATTTGCAGTTGGTGCATCATCAGCCAAAGGCATATTGCCAATGGGGAACCATAGGTCATAGGTTAAAATCAGGTTGATAGGGTTCAAATCAGGTTGAATCCGTATCAGCCAAAGGGAAATTGCCCATGGGGACCATAGGTCATAGGTTCAAATCAGGTCGAGGACCATAGGTCATAGGTTCAAATCAGGTCGAGTCCCTCAAGTAGTTGCTGGCAGTTAACACCACCCTCTATCCGGGATTACAGGTTAAATCCAGGTCAAATCCCCTTAGAGTTAACAGCCTTTCTTTTCTTGTGGCTGGTGGTTGACACCATCCTCCATCCAGATATCTTCCACATATTCCCCCATCCAGATATCCTCCACATATTCCAGGGAAGAGGGGGAATGCTGCCAAGTGTTCTTCAGGATATATAAATATATGTCTGCATGTGTATATAATCCAATCAATAGCATCCATGCACATATATTCAAATCTGTGACTATGCAGACATCTGAACACACCTTACAAGAAGAAGTAAAGGACAGTATTTAATCATTATTAATATTACATTGATATTGATGAAGATTTGATTAAACGGCTGGTGTGAATAGAGCATTAAAAAAGAAGAGAGGAAATGAGTAAGGAGCAGTACCTTGGTCTGGAAGGTGAGCTTAGGAGGCTTGAAGGGGTAGTCATTGGGAAAATGAATTTGGGCGAAGAAGACACCGCCTGCAAAAGGAGTATCAGGAGGACCCATGATGGAGGCCTGCCAATGGAAGAGGTCTTCTCCCACAGGCCCTGCGCTGCACGATGAAGGCGGATCCCTCTGCAAGTCCACCAGCTCTTTCTGTATTCGCCTGCTTGCCATTTTTCCACTCACCCTCTCAATAACCAATATTACCCAATTCAGCGCCAACCCAAATCAGTTTTTCAATAAACAGAATACTGGCAATGGAACACAGGGAGGCTTTTATGGGAGAAAGATTAAGAATCAATGAGCACCGACTCATTCGTAAAGGAGAATAATTAAAAAGAAATTGCGAATTTAGGTTCGCAAGGTGGCAAAATTCTATAGCCTCTCCAACGCGGCTTTCAAGTCTTGAGGAAACGGTGACTGATGGCGGCATTTAGGTGGCTTTGGACGGTTTCTAGATTCTGTTTGTGAACATTTCTGTGGATTTTGGACAGTTACAGATTCTGTGTGTAAAATCTTCTCTTTTTTGCGGTGTACAATAAACCTGCCCAAAAGCAAAAGTTGAATGAAGAAAATAAAAAGGAAAAGTAGATTCAATGTACTTACTTTTTGGGATTTTTGTGATTGATTATTTATTTTTTTGGATTTTTGTGATTATTTATTTTTTTGGATTTTTGTGATTGATTGATTTTAATGATCAAAGTTTAACAACTTAAGAAACTAAGAGAATAACGATCCTAATTTATTTTTACACTCTTTTCGATGTGGAATTTTATGAGATCGTGAATCATCTTGTGTATGTCATAAAAGTAACAAAATTTGTAGGTATATATTCTTATTCAAAGCTCATTACGTTATTTTTTTTTAATTTAAGGTGTTTTTCTTTTCAAGTTTAAAATGTATGGAGATGTCGGTGAGAGATATGCGTTAGAGAAAAAAAAAAAAAAAACACATATTTCAAAGTTTTTATGGTTATTTAATTTGGTGAAATTATATTTTGGATGTGTATTTTTTTTATGTTGTTTGTGTCATTGCAATAATTTGGTGAAATTATATTTTTTTAATGGTGCATATCTCTTCTATGAAAGTTTATAACTAGTATATCTCAAAGAGGGGGAATGGAAACGCCGAAGTGAATCAGGGTGGTTATGTTGTTCAAAGATTAGGGGATTTTGTTTTTGGATGGAAGGTGAATACTTCAAAAGGTCTTCTAGCAAGGGTAAATGTAAGTGGACATATGATGGGAGGATGTGAAATTCTCGTACATGACTAAATCAACCTCAATTGGTGTTTCTAATATCCCAAATATTATTATAATAGTTGAAATTGGCATGGGGAAATCTATGGAACGGAACCCTAACTTGGAGAAGGAGGCGACAGACCTTTGCAGGGCCGAGATAGACCAACAACAGCCCACGGAGAAGGATCCCGAAACGGAAACGCAGCCAGTCCCCGTAGATGGAGTCTTTGTCATGCTTCCAGCACCAGGATGGAAGATACGGTTCATCTCGTCGAAAAGGTTAGCGGTCGGCGCAGAGGAAACCCTAACGCGGGAACAAACGAGAAAGTGGATGGTTATGCAACCCCTTCCAAAAGAAGGGTTTCTCAAGGGGACATCGAGAGACACCTTCGTGGCCCTTTTTACATCTATTCTTTCACCCCAGTCGGAGGAAGCAGAACCTCGATGGACGGTCGCAATCGACGAGGAAGGCTCCAACTCATTCTCTAGCGAGAGAGAACCAGCGATTTGGGCCCAGATCAATGTTGAGAATAGACTGCGAGTGCGGCAAGTGCTAAACCCTAGCTGTCGCCGCCGCCTGGATCTAAAGTTCGAAAGCCATTCAACTAGTAGAGACCTCGAGGATCTCCAACTCTTGGGGGATTCTTCGCCTTCGCTCTGGTATAGGAATCTAGTTAGGAGTAATGCAAGAGCGAGGTTTCATTCTAAATATCGCGGCAAGACTAGCTCCAAGAGTGCGGCAAGCTTCCCCCTTTTTGTAAAGACCATCGAATGATCTTCTCTCTGCTTGCAGGCTCAAGACTCAGACTCCATTTTTGAGCTCAAAACCCAAATCCACCAGGCTACAGGTACTCCGCCTAGGTTCCAACGATTAATCTTCGAAGGACGACAGCTTGGGGATGGCTCTCTGTTACGGGACTATGGGAATCTAAAAACACAACCATTTCTCTCACTTCTCGTTTGCGTGGAGGAGCGCCTTTAGTCACTCATCCAAGCTCTTACAAGCATGTCATGAAATTAGGGACTTCCGCTCCTTCGGGGTTCAAGGCTAAAGCTTCAAAAGTAAAGGAGCCCTTTGGATTTGCCTTCATTGTGGAGCAGTGTGCAGAACCTCCAACAGCAGAAGTCAAAGATCCCCAAGTCTATGGCTATGCCTTTATCTACCAAGAAAAAGCCCTCATTTGTCGCTTCAACGGAATTTGGCCCTCGGCCTCTGCGCTAAGGGAATGGGTTAACAAGACCTAGTCGAAAGGTCATGAGTTGTTCTTCTGCTCCAAGGGGTTCTTCATCGTCAACTTCTCCACATAAGTCGAATGCCAATGCGTGCTAGAGCAAGGTCCTTGGTTCTGGGGCAGATATGGTCTCTCCATGCAGAGATGGTTCCCCGACTTCAATCCACTGACCATGACATCCATGACTACACTGGTCTAGGTAAGACTACCCAATCTACCCCTGCATTTCTATTCTTCATCTTTTTTACCCACTCTGGACAATGCGTTGGGTAGATTTATCAAGACAAACACAAACAGGATAGCAAAAGGATTCATCACTTTCGCCCGCATATGCGTTGAAATTGACCTCAGTCAAGGGCTTCCAGATAGGATTCTTATAGATTGGGATGAGCGAGATCCTTTCATGTAGATGGTCGATTATGAGAACACCGCCTTCAGATGTCGCTCCTGTCAACAAACAGGGCACCTCCAAGCAACTTGTCCTCTATCCCCAATCCCTTCCTCAACCTCTGGAGCACGGAAAAGAGCCAATGGTTGGCAAGGACCAAAATATCACAAAAGTCACCCGAACCCTTCCTCCGACAACAAGCAACATCACAAAGACGCTCCAACTCCTCTTCCTTCCTCAATGCCTTCGCAGGCCCCAACTTTCGCTCAGCAGCCAACTGTTGACCCAAAACACCAGCCTGCGGCCTCGGCACAAAATCCTGAAGATTCAGAAGTCATGATTCCAACTCCCACAATTAAGTCCTTGCACCCACCTCTTGAAAAGGGGGAAACAATTGACACAATCATGATCACAGCCCCGCTCCCAAAGACTCAGAAGCGTCCTCATGAATCAGACAACTCAGACAGCGACAAAGAAGCACCCCTGGATTCAGCAGCTCAAGATTATGGCACTTCCTCAGACCATCTGGCTTTGGTGGTAAAAGTTGTTGAGCCTATCAGCTCCTCTGGTTGGATTGATGTTCGTAAGAAAAAAGGTAGAAAGGATCCTCACCGACCAACACAATGATCCAGCCCTTTCTCCTTATATTGTAATGTTTCATCCTGCTTTGCCCACGCACTCTATGGGACTCTCTTTTAGCATAGGCTAGTTTCAAGTGATCCCCTRTTCTCTTTCTGGGGGGTCTTCTCCCATCAACAAATCGATGTATCACTTTGTACTTTTTTCATGGATTGAATAGAAGGATTCTCCCCCTTTTTTACTTAAAAAAAAAATATCCCAAATACTATTGTAATATAAGGAAATGAAGGGTTGTTGTTATGTATCAAGGCATTTTCATTGGTCCTATTACCTCATTGTTTCATGGTTGGCTGCTACACATTGCCCATGATGCATATATTTCCCTGATTATCAATCCAGGAAAAGATTCATGGTAGCTGGAAGGAGGTTGCACAACCATAAGAAAAAGAAAGCATAATTGTACTTGGTCTCAGGAAATCGATTTCTGGGATTCTTTATTACTTCCCTGAACTGGAGAGGGGTGCAAGGATGTTATTCTATGCAACGGTTATTGTTAAATGGCGAGCCTTTGATTAGAGTCACATATTCTCCCTCTTTATTGTATGTCTATTGTAGTTCAATTCTACCCTCATATATATATATATTAATAAAGCTATCTCAAACAAATAAAATTCACATGACAACGATGATTTAACGATGACTTAATATGAACTATGCAAGAGGAATAAAATGCCCAAATGGCATTGGTTTGATACGCACTCCCTGTAATACCACTGTTAGTAAGCCTTAAATATCAGCTTGGTTTAATATTTTCTATTTCAATTTGAAATCATATGCATGACTATTGGTTTGCTATGCTTTGTTTTCTTCTTATTTATCTTTAAACTACTCAAATTATTCTCAACAACCATAGATGGTGATATATCCCATTATGGAATATCCAATTCCAATGCACCAAGGTCTTCCCACTTGAACAAGGGATTCCATGGCGATCTACCTTCAATTATTTCAATATCAGAGTTTTCTCACATGGATAAGTCCTCCTAGTACTTAATTTTCATATATTAAATTCTATCCAACAAGGAATAAATTCCTCAATACCGTTTGAAATACTCTTTTCTAATATAATTGAAGATAAATATGGTGTAATTTTTTTATATTTAATTCATGAAACCATATCTTGGGTGGTTGGCTCTTTGCTCATAGGGAAACTCTAGGTAAAATGATTTTTTTAATCAAACTTTCAGATGTGTTAATGTATTGAATGGACACATCACTCTTCTTAACATTCTACAGTGATGGCTTTATTGACATTATAGAGTGATGGCTTTATTAAACTATCCATCTAGCTATTATTACAAATTTTTTAATTAGAGGAGTAACTTGGAATCTACACTTATAAATTATTATTATTTATTATTCTAGTGGAAGAATGCTAATATTTGCGACATCTAAATGTTGTGGAACTTTTAGACGTGAGAATATCATATATGCATACAATATTCTATCACACCTAATACAATATGGGAAAGCCTTAAGCACCAGATAAACTTGACTTTAAGACGAGCTTGTCGGTTATCATAACCGACATTTCTCCATCGCATAAGGCATGGGGCATCGACCATGGCCATCCACTACATAGTTCGATGATTACTCTCCAACGATGCACCCCTCGAAAGAGCTCTAAGGCTCTTCCAGACATGTTGTCAATTGCCCGCCAGTACTCATGCATTGTGTTGGTGTTGACTGGTGCCTAAAAATTTTTTTTTACATTCCAACAGAAGCTTGAGCAAAGGCTATTATCATATCAATGAGAATGAGGGGGAAATGCAAATTTGAATTTTGAATGCCTTCCCCTTTAGAGGTTGATTGTAATTTGGATCATTAAATAAGATATTCAAACGCAAGTATGGGACAGTCAACTTTGTGCAATTAGATAGAGCTAGCGAAATCGGACCCCCAAGGTTGTTTCAATGAAGGTTGAGATGGTGGAGATTGGATAGCAAACCATGATGAGAGGAACAAATCTAGTGAAGTTGTTGAAGGAAAAGTCAAGGAATTGAATGGTTGTGGAATTAAAGAGGTTGGTAGAAAGGGTGCCATTGATTTGGTTGCGGGCAAGTGAGACAATGGACAATGAGTAATTATGGAGGTTTCAGAGATAACATTCTCTCCTCTGCATCTTGATTGAATCAAGTGGATATCAGTGATTCCATTGCACTCATCAATTATAATATTAAATGTCATCCATGGGATATGAACAATTATATTCCTTGTGCTCTTCCACCCTTGTTTTGATGTAGTTATTCCACAATGTCAATCACAGCCTAAACACCCCATCTAAGTTTTATAGGTGCGCCAAGACTAATCCTCATGAAAGATCTATGGGTTTAGAATCATTCTTTTTTTGCGCCGAGAGACACATTCTACAACCCAGTATTAGGTCGATGTGTGATTATGTGCCTAAATTCAACGTGGAGCTGATAGGTGTCACTCTTAAATAATAATAATAATAAATAATAAATGAAAATTGAATATGTCGGCTCTCAAATTAAATTAAACTAACCTAATTAAACGAAAAATAAAAGAAGATTAAAAAGACTAATTTGCAAGGAATATAATTGAACAATCTAGGGTGCAAAAGGAAGGGTTTTCACCTCAAGAGATTTGATCCCTCTCGATGCTTCGTAGAATCGGAGTTAATATGGGTCTATGTTGGTTTATGTTGAACAATAATTATATCCTCCAAACATACTCAAGCTCTTCATGGCATTGAAATAATGCCTTCATTCCTTCTAACAACACTAAGCAACACTACTCAAAGATCCATCCATGTTAGATTATATTATAGTAGGATATGTTCCCATACTATTCAAACCCTTTACAACATATTATCATATCTATAGCATCGACCCTATTTAGTTTATAAGAACCCCTATTTAGTTTATAACATCTGTTCTAAAATTACTAAAAACAAGAAAGAACATAATCTATACAAATATGCCTTGTTTAATTCCCCATTCAAGATTGGTGGACTCAAAGAAGCTTTACATGATATTGATATTTTCATAAGAATAGCATTCAATGACTTTCCATCATGATATTGATATTCTCATAAGAATAATGTTAAATGACTTTCTATCAGTTTCTGTAGTTTGATTGTGCAATAAAAGTAAAAAAAAGAAAGTCGAGAAATCCAAGTTTCAAATTTGTTTAAGGATTAGATTCGACGTTGTTTAATTCTTTTATGTTTTGGTTTTTTTCGCTGGAATTGGGCGACATAAATTTGTATGAAATCACATTTTTGAATGAAAAAATGGATTCAACGAGCTAAAAAACCCATGGAGCACTCAGATTATACAAAATTAACCACTAAAATCTACAGATTCAATAATTTCTTGCTAATTTTTAGATAAAATTAAACAGAAAATATCGTCGAAAAATTAACAAAACATATAACTATTAGAATACTGCAGTAGAGGTGGTGACTAACAGGGTTCTTGAAGTCCATGTTGTCTATAAGCAATTGGAGTTAGGTATGAAATCAATAATTGAGGACGTTATAATTATATTTAATGTTATATAATTAGAAGTTAAATATATGTACTCTCCAATGTGTAAACCTCTCTTGTAAACAATACCTAGAGTTCACATAAAAAAAAAAAAAATTGACTATTGGGTCGAAGCCTGTTGCTTGTCCGACAACGCAACATAGGGGATTTTGTGACTGCTTGAGATTTGAGAAGTGGAATGTTCCTTTCCTCCTCTTCCCTCAAAATAATTCAAATGTCTCAAAGTTTCGCAAATATGTGGGGTGGGAGAAGATGTAACCCTCTCACTGCTCCTCCTGCCAAGTTGGAATGAACTCCTACACTGATGCCTCCTCGATCAACGAGATTTTCTCCAAATTTAGGTTGCAATTGTCGTCAAACAGACTCTCCCACAACCCCAAGTCCTGCGCCTTATAAATCTGTCGACTTTCACGTGGCCACACCATTTCTGAAACCAGAGACGGTTTTGATTGCAATGTCGGGTTCTCCCTTGTCTTATGATCATTATTTTTTATATGTTGCAGAGAGGGTGAAGTCAAAGGGATTTCATCCAAGGCATATTTGGCGGTGGCAACCTAAATTTGTTGACGGGTAAGGGAAGACACTCACGGAATGACGGGCACGGAATCAAGAAAGTTGAATTTAACATTAAGGCCTTTAGGCAATACACTGCGGCAGTGTTGGGGCTTCCTTGTTGTGGGAAGAGCCGCCGTTTAAGTTGGCCAAATTATTTGAAACTTGAAATCGGAGTCGGTGAAAGAAAGACACGTGTAAAAAGATCGGATAAAGACAAAACATAAATGAAACCCATGTCCTCATTTGATTGGTCATCGACAGAGGACGAAGAATTGAAAAAAACTTCCCCTTAAAAAACGCCTTCGACGTAATTATTCATCTAAATTCTATTTTATGTAAATATTTATTTTTGATTGGTCGTCGACAGACGACGAAGAATTGAAAAAAACTTCCCCTTATAAAACGCCTTCGGCGTAATTATTCATTTAAATTCTATTTTATGTAAATATTTATTTAAAAAATTTAAATGAATGCAAAATTTGTTCTCATAAAGAAGAAAGGGTAGATTGTTTTTTACTAGAGGATTGATGTTGGGTGTTTAGGATTTTTTTACATGTGATTTTTTATTGGTAGTTTTGTTTAGTGATCTCTTTTGTTCATTAAGGTGGGTTCCTCCTCACACTTGAGGGTTAGACTCTACTAGGGTTTTGATTCTAGTTTGATTTTCCATTGTTTTTTTTGAGGTTTTATTGTTGGTTGATGTCCCAGTTTTGTTCTACTTGGATTGACTTTTCTCTCTCTCTTATGAAGGCGACTCTTTTTAAGGTGGACTCTCTTTAACTCAGAGAGACATTCCTTGAGGGCTCCATTTCCATTACTCCTTGTTTTCTACTCACTGTAGGCTCTAGCTCCATGACATATACCTCGAACCCTAGCACTCTACAAGGCTTGCTAGGGATTTTAGTTTTATTTGATCTCTATGATCCTGATCTTTGACTGGTTCTAGGATAGGGTGCCACTATTTGGAACTCACTTTCGTGGCAATGACTAGATCTATGGAGCTACATTCCATGTCTCACAATTTGGTCTCAACAAGGCAAATACTCGATGTTGTGGCACTCTTTTCCACTTTTGTTTAGTTTCTCTATGGTTTTTAGGTATCTCACCCTTGCACAGGTTGTGGTGCATGTATTTGCGTAGATAGACATGTTTGGTGAAGGTTGGATCTTCAACTCGACTCTCTAACTAACTTCTTGGTGATGCTTGACACTGGATATGGCGACCTCTCTTGCCTTTATGGAGTTTATTGAGTTTTCTCCTCTGCATGGGAGCTAATAAACATTTGATTGAGGTGTATAATTCATATCAAATTGTCCTCATCAACATGTAATAACATTATTATAGACTTATTCAGCTTACTACCTAGCCTACTCTGGGACACTTTAAGATTTATCTATGGATGTCTCGCTTCCAAGTTGTATAAGAGTGCTCTTTTTTAAAATTAAATGAATTAATAAATAAATAAATAAGGATAAAATATCTTATTAATATCCACTTAAACCAATTTATCTTATCAACATGTGTGAAGCTCTTTTATTGATGAAAGGAAACCAACTTAGTGAAATCAAAAAATTGCCTTAATTATATATCTATATTAATAATACCATGGCCATATAGAAATATGGGAAATAATGGTAGGGCTATACAACTAATAATATATCTTAAATTATATATTTATTAGCAATTGTTTCTAAATGTGCAAAGGTGTGTCGATATTTAATAGAGATAATGTAAGAAAACCACATTGAGAAGAAGAGCCCTTGGTTGAAATTTAGTGTTCTAACCATTGAATTAAAAGTCGAAATTAATTAAAAGCAAGTAATTTTTTTAGTACATGATAGTTGAAGGAATTGGTTAGAGGCAACAAGGAAGTTATTTTATGTGGTGTGTTATAYGATTCTTTAATGACATTCAATTCAATCACAATTTCACTAAAATTGGTGACATTGTCTCTCATAAATACAAAGAAGCTTGTGAGAGGGCTTTATATCTCTATCTACAATGGATCTTAATTTTTCTCAATAAATTTTAATTWATTTATTTTTTGGTAAATTTGATTCTAAGTGAAGATGTCTTAATGCCTAACGTGTTATTAATGAAACATAAATTGAAAAGGTTTCCCAACATTTCATTCTAGTGAGGTAGTTGTAACAACATCAATGGAATAATTTGTCGTGCATTAACATTATCTTTTCAAACATCTAAGTAGAGTTAATTTGAATGCCATTTGACATATATCTGTAAAAGAGAAGATTTGCCAATTCAAAATAGAATTTCTCACATTAAAGTTACTGTTAATAATAATGTTTAGAAAATGCAAATTATTAATATTAAGAGGATACATTTAACATTGGAAGGTTTTTTATAAAAAATTTAAATACATCTTATATTACGAGAGAAAATATATAGGATAGTTGATAAAAACAAAAGGATATATACAATAGAATTTTATATCTTCTTTTAGATAATTAATAGGTTAACAATAAATTCAAAACATGTTAAGCATTTAACTCTTAGGTTTCCTTAATTAAGATGTAATATTTGGTAGAGAATCGCATACATGCCTCTTCTCACCAAGAGTAGCAAAAATATTGGATTGAACTGATTTCATCAAAATATATATATTTGTATCTAAGTTTCTAGAATGTAATTAAATTTATGATCCGAGGGAAAATCCCAAATGCCGAAAAATTGAGACAATAACAAGAACATTGAGTCACCAAGAAGCGTGCACACCCATGAATTGTCCTTGAAGCAACATTGAATGTCTATCATGCACAAGTCATTGGCGAGATATAGCAATTTACACTCCCATAGAATATGCCACAAGGTATCTTAACAGGTCCAAATAAGGTTTAGAGGGCAACCCCTAGTGAACAACTAACCATGCGAAGATGTGGAGCTTGTAACTCAGTTGGAGAGACCACACATTGTGTAATTGATGGACCCATCTAGCCTTGGGTTAGAACACATCCATCTAGCATTCAACATAGGAGAAAGAGGGTGCTTTCAATGAAAAATAGAGTAATTTTTCTTAGAATCATACTGTTGAAGTGTCTTCCTAAATATCCAACCACAATCTCTACAAAAAGGTCCCTACATATCATTATTCAGCGTATACTAATCCTCAAGAGGAACACAACCTACAATGCATTGATAGTTGGCTTATCAAAAGATAGAAGAGTTTTCTTATGAGCTAACTCTCTCTAATCCTTCAAATCCCTAGATGCAAATTCCCAAAAGACACCCCCTTCTTACTTAGCCTATGAGCCTGAAATTTGGGACACTCAGAAACACATTGTCCTTGGTTTATCCAACTCCAAATAAGTTTCCTTGCAAAATCCCATCCAACATGACTCCAAGAGAAGTTCCATTCGACCAAAGGAGTGACAAACCTCCAAGCCTCCCATATGCTCTAATAAATGATTAATCTGAACACCTTAAAGCATCGATGGGACAAGGTAATGCCACTCGAATCAAAAGGAGATGATGAGAAAACTCAAACATATGATGCAAGAGAATTTTCCATGAGGAAGATCCTTGAAGGTTATAGACAATCCATTTCATGGCCAAAATACAACCATGTGTAACCACATGAATAATGCTAAGACCACCCTCCTCCTTAGGGATAGTACAAACTGCCCAAGGAACCATAGGAAGATCTCACATGCCACCATACTTTAACGAAAGGAAAGAGCCAAGAATCTACTCCATTCTCTTGAACTAAACCCTACTTAGGACCTAGCATGTAACACCCCCAATTTTGATCCATGTAATAGCAATGTATATGTGCATATGATGAAAGGCTGAGAGCCAAACAATGTAATACATAAATGGTACATTGATAATAATAATAATAATAAAAAAAACATCACAAGTTGCAAACAAAGAATGAAAAAAACATGGGGGATATGATTCCACCAAGGGGAAATTTGAGGTCTAAGATGGGCCTCCTAAGGAAAATAATAAAATAAGAGTTGTGAATTTTCAAAGGGAAGGAAAGAAAACTACCTTTTAAAATCATATTTTTTTTACTTATATCCTTATAGGTTTACTCAAATTTCAAGTGTAAACACTCATTGAATTTGGAATTAAATTATGCATCTAATGAGTACCCACTCTGCATACTTTTGATAGATCCATAGTGAAATAAATTGGAAATGCATGGATTTGTTTCCATGTAATTCCAATTTATCTCACTGTGGGTCTATCAAAATATGTAGAGTGGGTACTCGTTGGATGCGAAATTTAATTATGTATTCAATGAGTGCCTACACTTGAAATTTGAGTAAACCTACAATGAGATAAGTTGAAAATAGGACTAAAAAAATAATTTTCTTCATTTCCCTCCAAAAATATTTACCGTTATCATTGACATCATCATCTTGAATTCTAGTGGTTTTTTTAAAGTTGATTTTGATAGTACATTTTTTGTTTTAAGGCCCATTTTTTACCACAAAATTATCGTAATATGAGAGGAAAGAAAGGGGGTTTAGGGGGGTAAAGGGAGCCAAAGTATGATAATATTATTTTATTATGAGCCTAAGTCCTTAAACCTTAACTTTATTAAGCATTGGGCTTATGTTTTCTTAAGTTTATGGACCTTGGGATTACTTTTCGAGAGATATACATGGGCTTCTTATGAAGACATGTGGTTAATTATTGGCATGCAAATGTATTCCACAGTTTTGAGCATGCAAAAGGAGGTTGGCATTCATTCTATTGGATATATTTTGCTCTCAGAGCTAAGTTTCCATACTATGTCATAATAGAATTATAGAAACGATTGTTATTAAAACTATGTGGAAATTATGCCCATGTGTAAGGGAAATTATTGGCATTAAGTAAATGAATTACAGTTGAGAATCCCTGAAGTCCCTGATAAAGAGATTTCACGGCCGGTTTGTGTTGGACCCTAGGAAGGAAGTGGGATAGCCTGAGGGACTACATGGCAGAGAAGGGGATACCATTCCTTAGGTTGTGTAGGTTGATGGAGAAAGAGAAATGGTGAATTGGGATAACTATAAGAGCTAACATATTGTGAAATTATAGGAAATTGGGTTGTGAGAGGATTAGAGCTAGCCATAGGTGTTTTCGTCCTTGAGGACTCATAGCCTCGGCTCAAGGGAGACCCTATTGCAAATAGATTAAGGGAAACAATGAGCCTATGATTGAGTGGAATGTCCTTCATCTATAGGAAGTTGGTGATTAACTTCTAGAAAGATAAATGTTATGATTTAATTATGATTATGTTGAGTTAATGTTGTTTATGTTAAGAATTGGATGTTGTTTATGTTTACATGTATACGCTTGCATATGTAATTATGAGTGATTTAATTGTATTTGCATAAGCCTACATTGACATGTCTACATGTGTAAATCATTTAATAGCAGGACAATGAGGATTGTGGTATCAGAGCTATTAAATGTGGATTCCAACCTAATTAGATGGTTAAGTTACAGAGTGGTATCAGAGCTTAATTTTAAGTAAGTGGGAGGATTTTGGAGTATCCTACCACCTCAATGGGGTTACAGGGGTGGTTGGGTATGTTACAAAATGGTATCATAGCTACTAATTACAATACTTGGGTTGTATAAAGAAGTTACAATTTTCTTGTTAAGTGTTTGGCAGAATTCCTTGAGGAGGATAATCAATAACAAATGCAGTTGGTAGATTGTCTATTGATGGAATTATATGCCAATGTGGAAGCTGCTATAAAGGATAATTGATAAAACTTCAATCTCTTCCCTATATTAAATTTGGAGAAACATTGAAAATTGGATAAAATCCCTAATTCTTGATGAAATCCAGAGGTTTAATTGGCACAATGGCATCGAGTCGACAAGTTGTGAGGTCAAATTCTATTAAGGTAATGAATAAATACACAGAGTGGATGAGGTATAGAAGCTAAGTGTAACATATCCGACCACCCCGGTGCTTGCTAGGATGGTAGACACTAGGAAACTTCTCAATTCCCTCTTAATTTGACCCTTAGTTCTCAGCTAAATTACTTTCCTTAACCACAATTTTAATGCAGATCTTGCATATATAGATGAAAAGTGTTCCTCACAGGGTTTCCATTGACTATCGTTACACTCAATTCTGAGCTTCAAACAAGAATATCTTATCTCTTAACAATCTTAAGCATTATTCGCAAGGATACAACACCATGTCCATGTGGACCTTGTTTCACGCATGCCAGTCGATGTGGCTTCTCCCTTATAACAAGGTCGATGGACAAATCAGTCAAGGTGATTATGGACATATCAATAGAAGTGGCAATGGGCACAATGTTAAATTTGTCGATGATCAAGATTTGGAAAGTATCGATTGTCGATGGGTTGGACTAGCCAAGGGTCAATGGTCACAGTGGACAAACTACAAAGCTATGATGTCGATGGAACAAATTAGACTAAATTTGTCGATGGGTAATCGACCCAAATTCACTGATGAGAATCAAAAGATAATTCGTTGATGAAAACCTTTTAGAAAAGTGTTGATGGAGGATCATTTGGGTTGTCGATGGGCACGGAACTTAACCCACCGATGAACAAATCAACCCAAATTTTCAATGCACCAGTTAGCAAAGTGTCGATGGGAATCGGTCGAAAATCATCGATGAACACAAGAACTTTGAATCGTTGATACGATGAACAATCGGCCTAAAATCATTGATGAACACACTTGGAAAAGTGTTGATGGAGCGCATCAATCCATCTTCCAATTGACACAACTTGTCAAATGTCTATGAGAAAGCATTGATGAATAGATTGGCTCAAACCTCTAATGAGAGAAAATTCTAAAACATTGATGAGCTGCTAGCCTTAGCCATTCTGATATTTAGTCAATTTCCCTTTCTTTTGTAATGTCCCTTTCCAAATAGAATCTCCAGAGAGGAGGCGTAATGGTCTAAACCACCCTGTTAGACTATAGCCAGGGCCAAAGAGGGGTAAACAGGGTTACTAGAGGTCACTCCAGTCACAGGTGTTATATTCAGAAAGTGACATTGAGCTAAAAAGGGTTAAAAGCGCTTTTAAGTCATTATGAGCTAAAAATAGAAGTCAATAGTGAATAAGGGTTTCATCAGTGATTTAGGGTTTTGGAAGTCAATAGTGAATTAGGGTTTCAACATGATTTAGGGTTTTGGAAAGCTATAAAGGAAGGCTCAGCGACCTAATTCATCATTATGCAAATTATGACTTGTCATTGAGGAGAAGAGGTGCATCTCAGGAGAGATAGTTCAATGTATTCCAGGAGGAAGACACCAGTTGGCTGATTTCGGTGTTGAAAGACACACCCTAGTCACCGGGAAGATCATCCAGGTCTTCCATCATTCTTCATTGATTCCGTGGTGCTCCCATATTCCGGGTATTATCTTTTAGTTGCTTATTTGTATTCTGGCTAAGATCCTTTTTGTCTTTTGATCTAGCCGAGTATTGTCAGTTTATTCAGCCACATTCGACCATTTTGTAATCCACAGAGATATCATAATACAAAATTTGCAGTACTTTGTCGCATTTATTATTTGTATGATCATTTATATGTTGTAAACCTTTGATCCTACACACATTAGCAACATTTCCTAGACTAGCCAAGTCAGGAACATTACAATGGTATCAAAGCTTTAGTCCTGCTAGCCTGTGACTAAAGACAATGAGTGCAGCACAAGACCCAGAGGGTCGTGAACATGTAGGTGACGAATATGTCACTTACAATAGGCATCAGGAAAGAAGGCATAGGCCTAATTTCCCCCCTTTTCCTCCTAGCTCAGAGGAAGAGGAAGAAGCACACAGAGAAGCAGAGAGAAGGGCAGAGCGTGAGGCTGAGCGCGAGGTAGAGAGGATACTAGGAGATAGATATGAGCGACCAGAGGGTAGTGGCAAGGCCCCCGTAGATCCAAAGGCATCTTTCATGCAGGTTATCAACGATATGTTAGCTAGTCAACAAGCCATGTCTTAGTCCTTGACACAGGTGGTTGATAGATTGGCTAGAGTAGGCACCCCAGATACACAAGTCCCGCATGCAGCACATGGGAACTTAGGAGCAGGCAGTAGACCCCAGTCACCTTCTCACACATACACCTCTGCAAGTAGGATTCCCAGACCCTTGTTTCCCAGTTTCTAGAGGGCACCCCCGTTAGCAGCACCGCCACCAATAGCACAGAGGCCACCCACTCATGCCAACAACATTGCAGAGTATAGGAGGGAGTATGCAACATTGGGTCATGACTTCCATCAGGACATGACCTTAGTCGAGTACTGTGGATTCAGACTCAGGAACTGCCCTAGTGAGCCACAGAGGGGAGGACCACAACAGCAGCAGGGGCATAACCTTGATTTCATCCGAAAAGTTGGGAAACTCACCATCCCTTCTTTCGACGGATCGTCCAAATACATTGCCAGAGCTTGGGTATAGAAGCTATACACATATTACAAGCTCAACCAGATGATTGAGACAAAGGCCATCAGTTTCGCGACCTTACACTTGGAGGGTGAGGCACATGAGTGGTGGTATCATGGACTGGTGACATTGGGTCATAGTTGCATCACCTCCTATAGGGAGTTTACAAATAGGATCATGGAAAGGTTTGACAGGAAGGATCTTGAGATACACTTCAGGGATCTAGCCCAGTTGAGACAAACTGGCACAACAAAGGTGTTCATCACAGAGTTTCAGCGGGTAGCTGTGGCAGTGACAGATATGTCAGAGCCCAGGCTGATCATGCTATTCA
>ML781590.1:99207-116746 GCA_009831015.1 Picea engelmannii | reverse complement strand
TCCCTTCTTTCTTCTTAGATCGGAGGTTGTATTTATTGGGACTGTTGTTAGCCTTATCCCCCTAACTCATTTCATTTATTTGGTTGTCCATGAGGGACTGCTCGTATGCGGCTTGAGTCAAATGGGGAAAAGGGGAGGTGTCTCCAATACAATGGATTTCAGGGTCAAGGTCCTCTTCTTCCCTTTCTTCATCAATAACAAGGTTGTTCTGGAGGGGGTTCTAGATTTTTTGATCATCCCTATCTCTGCTTCTAGGTTCTCTTGGGAGAATCTGAGGGACATTGTTGTTCGACCTTCTGAAGTTACCTCTGTTATCAGTGTTTTGGGGATTTATGTGTGTTTGCTTCCCTTCTATTTTCATTTTCTCCATATCTGCAGAAAGGGAATTTACCATCTTGATTAACTCATCTACTTGAGGGTGAGAGGTAGAAGAACCAGAGGTTGAGACCTCAGATATTTCTCTCCCTCTGTCTCTGTCGGATTTGCTCCTCAACCTGTCAACTGCCAGCACATTAGATTCTACCTCCAGGGCTGCATCTTGCATAAGATCCAGGGAATAAGCTCTTCTTTCTATCAATAGGAGGAAAAAATCAGGGTCAAAAGTGCTAGCATAAGTAATTTTAGCAGAGGCTTATGTAGGCTTTATCTTAGCAGGGATTTTGTTGTACATCTTGTTGAATCTCTTGGAGAAATCAGAGATAGATTCTCCCTTTTTTCTCTTCAAAGACCCAAGCTCTGTGATATAATACATGAAGTCCTTTTTATCCCCCCACTGTCTCAAGAAAACATCGTCGAGAGCCTCAATCCTAGCAATAGGTCCAGGTGTCAAACCTCTAAACCATTTCCTAACCTCACCATCGAGGCTCTGGACAAAGACTCTCATCTAGACATCTTCATTTTAAATATTGAGGTTGTCTGCATAGCTATAGAAGGAAAAAAGGTGCTCTTCAACTGTTATGTCCTCTTCCCCGGTGAACTTGGGCATATATTTTAGGTAGTCTCCAGCAGGAAGAGTGTTCATTGGCTAAGGTAAGATTAGAGGGATGTATCTTGCAGCCACTATGGAATCCATTATGTTTCTAGGAGGATTAGCACTCGCCATTGGGATATGAGCTGGAGGGGAACTAGGAGGAGAAAGGGTTCGAACAAGGGAGAATGGAACTGAGCTTCCGATAGGAAAATGGAACTGTAGAGGATTTGGAGGGAAGGATACCGGGCTTGGGGGAAAAAATGTTTCCCTTGTTGTGGTAGTGGCAAGAGTAATAGGAGGAGTGGTAAAGCCTGGGGTAGGAAAATCTTTCTAGGTTCTAGGTATGAACCACGGTACAACCTTAGGGGAGAGAGGAGTGACAATGATTTCTCCCTCCGATCCCAGACCAGGAGGGGAAAACTCAACAGGAACACTACCAAAATTCAAAGTTCGGGAAACTCCAGCGGAAGGTATAACAGTAGAATGCGATGTAGAGATTGGAGTTCCTAAAGGATAATGAAAATCATCAGAAATACATGGTTCAGTATAAGAAGTACCTCCACGAAGGGCCTTTCCTTTTCTGATAATCTTCTCTGGGTCAGCTTCAGGCGCTGCTAAAGGCAACTGCTGGGTAGACCTCGTGTGTCTGGCTCTAGAAGCCACAACTGGAACAATGGACTCATCAATAAATTTGCATCAATAGAGTCGCCAGGTACGCAACTACAATCTTTGATGTACCGAGTTCTGATGCACCTTCAGAACCTGTAAGCTTTGTCATTCAATCCTAGGGAAAATATTCAACTTCGTCCTGGCAGCGACACTAGAAATGTTAGCGTTGGAAGTCACCTCTGGATTGCAGCAGAGGTAAGCCCAAGGCCCATCAGCTTGTATGTCACAGTAAATGAATTTAAGGGTGGTCGAATGGGCGCAGACCCAAGAGAATATCGCTTTAAGTAAGAAATATGGGTTGGCATGCATAGACAAGTGAGGTCTTGATCTAACTCCAATAAGAGATTTGTAGCATAGTGGTGAGTAAGGGGAAGAACTTAAGGAGGATGAAGAGGTCTACTATGGGCATATGGTCTTTCAACAACCTAAGGAGGAAATGCTTCAAGAAAAAGATTCTCTTGGACCCAAAGATTCAACAAACTGAATGCAATTATCACTGAACTGAGATCAAACATACATCACAATTCACTAACAACAACCCTACTGGATCTTGCATGCCCGAGTCATCCAGTGTTTGGAGGGAAAACATAACACAAGAAACTGATTAGAACTAGCCGCGATGCCACTATGATCGAACCTACATCACAGAAGCATAACTACTCTCGACCGAATCATCCATGCCCAAGTGTTCTAACAAAGCTGTTACAAAAAAAGAAAAAGGAAACTGACTTTCATTAGACAAGAAGTCTCAAATGCATACACATAACCATAGAACCAGAATGTTCATTAAAAATTTACAATACCAGAGCCTAGCTCAACCATCGACCCTTTGCCCAATATCAAAATTGAATCTATATACTCAAAATAACCTACCCCTTACAGAAACACGTTCTAATCGCTGCATTCAAGGCTTCACGTCTTCTCCATCTCCTGTCAGACTGAACCTGCATTCTTCTGTCAGACACGACCTTAAATCGGTATGGGTTCTGCAAAAAACCTTATGACAGAGTGGCCTTGGGCTGACAGCCTACTTCCTCGGCTGATGCTTCCATGTCTTCCATTTATAGGGTGAAACGAGGTTCAACTACCTTCTTTAGTTCCATTAACTGCCTTCATTGGGATTGGGACGAGTCCAGACATTCATGAATTCCCTTGGGCGACGCTCCTAGTTTCCTGAGTTAATCATGGCACCTTCTTCTGCAGCTAATGTGAATGCCCTCAACCCCTTGGGTGTGGCTCTTTTCAACTACCCCATGTGACCGCAGGTTGTGACCTCATGCCTATCCCACATGTTATTTCAAGGCTTTCCACTTTAGGAGTTTCCACTCCACCTTGAATTCAATATCGCGATGCCTGAAATCGCGAAGCGACTGCTGAGATTGGCGATCAGGCTCAGTTTAAGATGGACAACCATGATCTTCCCCCGACCACACAAAATACCATCCAAGCGGTGAGCGCTAGCCCCCTTTTCCTGGACTTGCTTCCTTTGTGACCGGGTTCTAGGACTGTGGTCCCGATTCCTAGGTACTTTCGTGATTTCGCTCTTCGGGGGAAAAATATGTTGCTCCTGGGAAACCTCCGATTCGCGAAATCGAGAAATTGAACTTTTGCATTTTGGGGCTTCGGGTTGTGGATGCGCTTCTCTATGAGAATCTCAAATACCAATCCCCGAAATTGTCAATGTCAGATCAATGGTCCTTTGCCCCTCGCAATCGGACGTCCCGGATCAAACCTTGATTGTGGGACCTCATCCCATCGACACTCTCGGTAAAAGCTTTCTCTGTGCTGGATCCTGCGCCACATGTATTCCCTAATGGATGGACCAACTCTATTCGCGACTTCTCATTTCGAGAATCCTCGCAACTCGACCCTTTGACCCCTTCTGACTCGCGAAATTGCGACTCTGCCTAATGCTATTCCTTGTGCAACTCTGTGATCACAATCACTCGATGACCGTCGATCTGCTCCGTTGATGGATCCTCGCCATTGAAAACTAGTCTTTTCCTTCTCGCTTGATTTGTGTTCATACTAGACCATTTCAAATTTTGTGCTCTAAGCCCACAACTGTGGCCTGTGTATACAAAGGATCAAATGACTGGATAGAGGCTGGAAAAAAAGGGATATTGGGGCATTACAAGTGTGGAGGGGGAAAACAAAAATGATTATACAAGTCGAAGGGGATAAAATTTTAAGAAGTTGTCTGCGAAAGTAGAGAGACAGGGAATAACACAATCTTAGGTAGAAAGCGCATACTCACAAGACCCTGACAATATTAAGTGCTAAAACATTCCATGTACATGTAGACGCATCAACCATAGAACTTGTAGCTATCTTGCTGCATCCAGGAGTGGGGGATTTGGATCACCTGATAGCATTTGCGAGCAGGAAGCTATGAGACTCGGAACATAACTATAGCACGACAGAAAGAGAAGGGCTATCTATGGTCTATGCACTGCAAAAGTTCAGACATTACTTGTTGGGGAAACACTTTAAGATGTTCACAGATCAGTTGGCCCTGAAATATCTAGTCAACAAGCCAGTGTTGGGGGGGGGGGAATATGTCGATGGTTACTACTATTCCAATAATTTGACTTTGAAGTCATCGTCAAACCAGGAAAGTTAAATGAAAGACCTAGCCACCTATCAAGGGTTCCAAATGGAGAAGAACCTACAAATTTAGAAGACAACTTTCCAAATGCACAACTATTCTCAGTTCATATCGTTGATGAATACTTTTAGATATCATTCAGTACTTGAGCACAGGTATTGCGACACAAGAGTATAGTACCACACAGAATAAAAACCTGGTAGTCCACGTCGTCGACTATCAACTGATTGCAGGACATCTATATAAGATGGGCATAGACAACATCTTGCGAAGATATGTGTTAGAGAACGAAATACCAAGAATATTAGTAGAAGCTCATGAGGGAATAATAGGAGGGAATTATGCAGGTAAAGCTACCGTGTAGAAGGTCTTGCGTGCAACACTATGGTGGCCAACGATTCAAAAAGATTCAAAGGAATACTATTAAACATGCGATGTATGTCAAAGGGTAGGCAAACCCAACATAAGAGACGAGATGCCATTACGACCACAAGTAACATTACAGGCATTCGACAAGTGGGAAATAGACTTTGTGGGAGCAATCAACCCACCAACAAAATGAACAGGAGCAAGGTACATTATCACCATGACAGAATACTTAACCAGATGGGAGGAAGTCACACCAGTGAAGGATTGTAGCGCAAAAACAACAACGCATTTTCTATTTGAAAAAGTAATCACTAGATTTGGGTGCCCAAGAATTTTGATGAGTGACCAAGGCACACACTTCATAAACAACACCATCAACGTGATCATTGAAGAGTTTGAAGTCCATCACCAGAAGAGCACACCATATCACCCACAGGCGAATGGCATAGTGGAAGAATTTAACAAAATCATGGAGAACATGCTGACAAAGATCTGTAATGTCAATAGGGACAATTGGGATCTCAAAGTACTAGCAGTATTATGGGCCTATAGGACTACGTGCAAAAAATTGACAGGGCACACACCATTTAAACTGGTTTATGGCCAAGAAGTAGTGGTGCCATTAGACTTTATAGTACCAAGCATGCACGTAGCAGCAATTACACAAATGACAGAATGAGGCGCAGTACAAAAGAGACTGAATCAATTAATGACCATGGAGGAAGACCATATCTTAGCAGGATTCCACCAACAAGTTCAAAAAGCAAGAGATAAATCTTGGCACGATAGACACATCAAGAAGAAAACGTTCAAGGAAGGATACCTCATACTGATGTATGACAACAAATCGTTTCAACACCCGGGAAAGCTCAGAATGCATTGGTTAGGACCATACCAAGTAAAATCTGTCACAGATGGAGGAGTTGTATAGTTAATATATTTATCAGGCACAAAACTCAAAGGGATGATTATCAAGAGCCGACTGAAGTTGTACAAGGACATTCGACCATCCACCGCGTAGTGAAAATTAAAAAAAAAGAAAGTATATGGTAAAAAAAAGAACAAAAGGAAAGAACCACAGTGCGCCAGAGGTAGAAAGGATACACAAAGAGAGAAACACAAACTCAGCGAGGAGAAGGAAAATGGTCACATACAAAAGGGAAACGAGCGGGAATAGGGAAAGTCGACAAAAGCAGGACGACATGACAACACTAGGTGGAATTAAAGGATGACAAGGATTGATGGGACACCACATTAAACGCACCAACTAGAGATGGCAAGGCAGAGTAATGGAAAGTACGAAACCATTGGAGATGCATTGAACCAGTAATTAAGGTTCATTAAACATGTAATCAAGGAAGCGTCCTCGACAAGCTTCATGGGAATGACATACAACACACGGATGTGGGAGCCAATAGTCTATTCATGAAAAGAGAACAGACAGAGAACGAAAGAAGCAAAAGATCACATAGAGAGTTGATAGAGATCATAGAGATCATTCGAAGCCAGAAGACACTCGACATTCACCGTCATGGCACTGCCCAAGCAAGCAGAAGTGAGCCTGACCACCAAGAAAACTAGAGTTCACACTAGGTCACGAGGACAGGCGGAAGAAGGTGAACAACAACCACCAGAGATCGTCAATGTCAATGAGATCCAATCCCTAGAAAAATCATTGGTGCACTCGACACCCATACTGGAATAAATCCAACAACCAACACTGGAGGGATAGAAAACAGACATACCGACAGAAGTACAGGAGCCGCAGAACCAGGGAGCAGAAACTTTGAAGGAGGTTCAACCAGAGAATACAAAAGTAGTTTTGAAAGTCAATGGCACAACGTCGAACCCGACAACAACAGTGGAGCTAGATGAGTCTGAACCGACCATCTCAGAGCTCCTAGTAGGGGAGACAGGTGAAGATGTCTCGGCAGGGCTGGAATGGTATACTGAGGAACAACCAAAAACCGTTGGAACTTCGAGCTAGGCGCCATAGCAGAAGAAAGATAGGATACAGATACCCAGATCACCTCGTAAGAAATCGAAAACATAAATTGTTCTACCATGCATGCCATATGGGGTACAGGTAGGAATAGAGCTACTGGGTCACATCAGAAAGCTCAAATACTCAGACCACGACTTAGTAGACGAAAACAAGTTCCTGGAACTTGCAAAAAGAGTATACATGGAGACGGTGGGCACGAGTCGTTTTGGGGAACTGTTTGATCAACCACTCCAATGGGCAACTGGATTGCAGAGGAAACGAATTTTAGGTCTCGTAGACCTACTATTATAACCTAGGTCTGCATCCCTTGCTTCTCCTCTTGTTTGACCTTGCCTTCGTCATTTTTCCTTTTTTTGGTTGGTTTAGTCTTTTTCCCATTACTAAGTATCTTGGTCCTTATTCGTTTTCGAGTCATTGTGCATGTTTATCTCTATTTCTCGAAGGATAAATATATGTTGGATTGGGTTCAAATTAATTGTCATCATATTTTCCCATTTATTAAGCTCACCACAGGTCCACCAAGTCTTTTTTCATACGTAGGAAACGCCCGTGGATAAACACAACTGCTCAGAATGGTCATATTTGGGCTAGGGGTGCCGAAATAAATAGGGGAAAATTTCAACGGTGGAGATCTGTCAAGCGGATCAGATTGAGGGCTGCCATCCAGTCGGGGGTGCATAATTGCGTAGAGTTTAACATCAAGAGTCATCAGAAGTCCCGAAACCCTGAAGTATTTAACATGGCTTAAGCTCAGGTTAATTAGTGAGAAGCACTGGATAATCACTTCGGAGATTTTCCTTCGGGATATTTTCATGCTCTACATCCACGAACTGCCGAAGAGCCGACACCCGAAATGCGAAGTCACGAAGCGCCTTTTGGAAAGGCCAACTGTCAGCCTTGAAGTAAATCTGGATTGCTCATCAGTAAAGACACATGGAATGCATTAGTCATGACACTTGGCACTAATTCCAGGTTATTGGGTTATGACATTCACCCATTTCCACGTGACACGTGTCAACATTTTTCCCATGATACATCAACAACAGTGATGTCATGTGACATCAGGTCACCACGTCATTTCGTCGCCACGTCACTTAGATATTTTCCTCTGGGAGATTTTCATGTTCCACCTTCCAGCTCCCGAAACCCCGACTTCCGAAGTGAATCTGGACCATTGATCCCAAGTCAACGATAATCGTCGATCCGTGCAACTGCTTATCTCTAGTGGCCTCCAAGAGCTTCCACAATCATGTGCTTGAATGGCATATGTCTTCACCACGTCACCTCCACGTCACTTCAACGATTTTCCTCCGGGAGATCTTCATGCTTCACATTTGAAAGTCTCAAAACCCCGACTTCCGAAGTGAATCTGGGTCATTCATCAGTCATGACACGCAGCGACAGATCATCTACTTTGGCAATTTTCACTTCGGGAGTTTTCCAAGTACAAACATTTGAAAGTCCCGAAGAGCCGAGGACCTGAAGTCGCGAAGTAAATCTAGACCATCCATCAGACGAGACACGTGGAGATAGATCAGTTACTTTGACGATTCTCCTTCGGGAAGTCCGAAGTACTAATAGTTAAAACTTTCGAAGCCTGAAGTGCCAAAGTATGTGGAAACTAGCAACAGAGACACATGGCACACTCATGAGGCAGAACACGTGGCACACTCATGAGGTAGGACACGTGGTATTCATCTCAGGTCATTTGGTTGTGTCATTCACCCATTCCCATGTGACACGTGTCACCTCTCTTTCCTATACACCTCAGCAGCCGTGACATCATACGTCATTTCGCCGCCATGTCACTTCAGCGATTTTTCCTCCAGGAGATGGTCCATGTTTCACATTCAAAATGCCCAAAGCTCGAACTCCCAAATTAAGTATAGACTATTGATATCAAGTCAATGAGGGTCGTTGATCCTTGCAGCTGCTGATTATCACCGCGTCATCTCCACTCATCCCATATTCCTATTGGACGCATGTCTCCACTCATCCTGTATTCCTATTCGACGCCCATCTGCACTCATCTCGTCTTCCTATTGGACACCTGCCTCCACGACTTCCTATTCCTGACCAACCATCACATTGAAATCAAGGGGAAGTGTCGAGTACAATCAACTTGAACTGTTCTTTGCTTGTGAAAATTCAGACAGATATAGAGAGCCAGTCTCCGTCACAGATTGACGCGGTTTGGTTCCAGATGCACCTCAGCAAGCTTTGCTCACACAGCTGGTTATCTCCAATAGCCTCCAACATCTTGCAGACATGCCATCGCTTGACAACAGAGCTCTACTCTGTCACTCTGAGGCCCATTTTCGACCATTTAGTTCCTTCAACATGTATCAGTTCTGTCTCAGAGACATTAGTAGTTTATATTTTGATTAAGTCCAACATTTTCCTAGGTTAGATGCAAGAGTGGTCTTCTGTGTGAGATAAGAACCACTCTTGCTGATTAATTTTAGCATCTTAGTACAGTTAATAATTTGATTTACAAACAATTAGCTTAATTTAGGTCTCAGTCCCCTAAGGACGAGGACCCCTGCAACTTTTCTTTAAATAGTTAGTATTTGGATATTATAAAGTTCAAATTTTTTGAAGAAGGTATAACAATACAACACACTAGTTGGACCCATTTTAAGCGTGGATCAAAGCTCTCTACCTGGTGAACATACTCTTGATGACAGTGTTTCGTTCAACTCTTCATGTGTTTTCATTCTTATCTTGAATACAATTTTCGATTTGTGCAACACACATTTCATTTTCCTTTCAACTATTGTATGACTTATTTGATATGCAACTTGTCAAACAACTAATGCTTTGCTAAAAATTTGTTTTCTGCAACTTGTGGGAATTATTATGTTTTGATACATGTTTGATGTCTTGAAATGATATTTTAAGTATTAAACTTCTTGCAGCAGATTATTCATCGAGTAGTTTGTTGTTTCTCTCTATTTTCTATTATTTCACTGGTCTGTCATTAGTGTGCCATCAGCCAAGGAGGGCCCTCATCCATATCGTTCAGCCAACCCAACCTTTCCTTTGTCTTGATAGAATAACCCTCTAACCAACCAACACAAATTTAAAGAAACAATCATTTTAAACCGATAGGTGGCCTAGATTTTCCCTTTAGCAGTCAAGTGCAGACCTTAGGACCAACATCTTCTGGCTCCATTGTCAGGGAATGGAGTAACGAAATATATTTCCTTGGTAAAATGACATTGATCAGCTCTAACCTTTGATGGTGAACAAAGATCAGACACAGACAGACTGCCATCTTTCACCTGGCGACTGCACCGAGTAAATTTCAAGAAGAAATACTGGCGCCCAAAAAGGGATTCAACAGATCCAAATATGAAAATAACAAAGCTAAGAAGGCTGATTCTAACCATGAGAATAATACAATAGGCCCTAAGCTGGAAAGGCAAATAAGAAAATCCACTATAGCTCAGAGATACACTTCCCCCCTCAAGGGAAAAGCTGCAGACCAAGAAAATACTTCAAGCCAACCTCTTGAGTTTGCTAGCCCTAAGAATCATAATTCTAACGGGGCTCAGACATCTCCTACTCCTGATTATACTTTGACATCCAATCCCGCATCCACTCCAGTATCCCCCATAAATTTGCAGATTCCTATTGTTCAAGTCATGGCCGTTAAAATGATGGATGCTATAATTGCTACAAGATATGCACCCTTAGTGCTCCCTGTAGTTTTGCATGCACTCCCAACCACAGATTACATGAAATACCTACCAATATATAATGGGGAAGGTGAAATAACCGTTGAAGAGCATCTGGTAGCCTTTTACGGTTTTGCAGACAACTTTAACATTGATTATTCAGATGTGTGGATGAGGTTGTTTGTGCAAAGTCTAGATGGGGAGGTTAGAAAATGGTTAAGGAGCCTTCCTCCATCCTCCATTGTAGATATTGAGGCATTAGATGAAGCTTTTATAAAGCAATGGGGAGATAGGAGAGATTATCTCTATTACATCACTGAATTCAAGGCTCTAAAGAGGAAGAACAATGAATCTATTTTAGACTTCACTAAGAGATTCAATAAAATGTATGGTAGAATCCCATATGAAATCAAACCACTTGAAGCCTCTGCCAAGATCACTTATGCTAATGCATTTGATGCATAATTCTCCCTCCTTCTGAGAGAGAGAAGATCAACCACATGATTGTCCATGCAGGAATCAACCATTGAAGTTGAATCAAATTAAAGACTAGAATTGATAAAGAGAAGAAAAAACATAGAGAGGATGCCCCTACCTCCTATAACCCAGCTACATCTGATCCCAAACTTGAAGAGATGACTAAAACTTTGAATGATCTGACTTCTGAGATAGCTAAGATAAAATGGGAATCCAAACAGCCAAACAAAACTTTTCAAGGGGCTGGTAATAGAAATCAAAACCAATTCAGAAGGCCTATTGATGCTCCTCAAGTAATGCAGAGAGAAATAAGAAATGTTGATGATCAAAGGGCAGTTCCGCCTTTCCAAAACAATCAGATTTATGAGATAGATGCAGACAATGATGTTTTGGACGATACTGTTGTGCTTTTCAATGAGACAAATTATTATACTAGTCACTTAACACATCAAGAATATGAGGTAGCACAATTTTCAAATCAATTCAATGATCAGAAAGGGGAGGAGGGAGTTATCCAAGGTCAACCCAAAAAGAAATATGATTTGAGAACGAGAAACATAGCTTCTAAGGCCACCACCTCTAATCAAGGCAAACAAGAAGAAGCTCCTCCCAAGCGAAATATGAATAAAGGTATGCCATCTAAAACGCAGTCATCCCCACTATCAAATCCTCTTTCCCCTGAAACAAAGGAAGCTAATAAGCTACCAAACTCTTTCAGCCTAGAACATGAGCTAAGAAAAATCAAGATTCTTGTCCCTTTGACAAAACTGCTAAAAAATAAACCTTTCAAGAAATCCATGATGAAATTTCTGCAACCTACTCCTTCTAGTGTATCTTCTGATGACATTAGTCTACAGGATGAAAACCCAGCCATTACTATGGGTCCACACATTGAGGATGGCTATGATGCTTCTCCTCCTTTCTATATATCTGTGAATGTCCAAGATAAGATCCTGCACAACTGTCTTATGGACTCAAGAGCCTCTCACAATGTCATGCCCAAAGTTTTTATGGAAGAACCAGGGCTCGATATTACCAAGACTTACCAAGACATGTACTCCTTTGATTCTAAGAAAGTAAAATGCTTGGGGTTGATAAAGGACATGGTGGTTTCTCTAGCATAGTTACCCATGAAGAGTGTCGTGATGGACATTGTGGTGGCCGACATCCCCCCAAAGTTTGGCATGTTATTATCTAGGACTTGGGCTAAAAAGGTTGGAGGATCATTACAAATGGACCTCACATATTCCACCATTCCTGTGTTTGGTGGTGAGCACAGGAGGCTATACAGAGAGGTAAGGTTATCCTACATAGTTAGTGATCATCAGAACCCAAGAAATCACCCCATCTATGCTATTAAAGATGGGACGGGTTCATTTGTTTTTCATTTAAACGATGATGAACCTGAAATATCAGTCAGCCAACGTAGAGATCAACTAATGACTGACCAACAAAATAAGGTGTGGAAGATGTATTTTGATGGGTCTTCATAAAAATAAGGATCTGGTGCAGGTATTCTCCTAATTTCTCCTTCAGAAGAAGTAATAACCCTCTCTTATAAGCTGGAGTTTGAGACTACTAACAATATAACTAAATATGAAGCTCTGGTATTGGGATTGATGGTTGCTAGAGACACGACCATTGATTGTTTGGTAGTTTTTGGCGATTTTGAGTTGGTCATCAATCAGGTGAGGAATATCTATCAAACTAAGCAACATAGGCTCAAGAAGTACATAAACGAGGTATGGGACCTGATCGATAATTTATTTCTATCATTCAACCTCTCTTTCATTCCCAGAGAACAGAATCAGAGAGATGATTCTCTGGCCTTAGCTGCCATCACGTTCATGCCTCCCATTAGCTCGAGTATTAAATATCAGGTGGAAATCAAACATAGAACAACCATACCAGACAACATAAAGCACTGACAAGTCTTCAGTGATGATTTAGAGTTGCAGAGATTTCTCCACACCATTGATGAATTCTCCAATATCTCAATTGATCAAGAAAGTCAAGAAGATGAAAATGAGAAATTAGAAGATTAACAATCTTCTCATCTGCTGAAGACCGTGGCTAGTCATGATATTATGGAGCTGAAAACCAATTATATTCCAAAAGGACTAGTGCCTTTGGAAAGATTGTTCAATAGTAATGATGTTTACAAAGGAACTGCTATGAAGGATCAAGAAGAAGAGGTGACAGAGTGCAATATTGGGACCACTGAAAATCCCAAGATCATCAAGTTGTCGAAATCATTGGCTGCAGAACAAAAAGATAGGTATGTCAGTCTCATTAAAAAGTTTTCCGATACTTTTGCATGGTCCTATCAAGATTTGAAGACATTTGATACTGACATCATCCAACACAAGATCCCTCTAAAAACTGGCTCCAAGCCATTCTGACAGAATATTAGACAATTTAATCCCATGTTAAAGTCCATAATTGAGAAAGAGATAAAAAGAATGTTGGATGCCAAGATTATTGTACCAATGAGGCATTGAAACTAGGTGGCCAACTTAGTACCTATAAGGAAGAAGAGTGGGGAGATACGCTTGTGTGTTGATTTCAGAAATCTAAACAAGTGTTCTTTGAAGGACAATTATCCCCTCCTCAATATGGACCATATTTTACAGAGGGTGGTAGGTGCACACATAATTCCCTTGTTGGATGGATACTCTGGTTATAACCAGATAGCAGTTTATGAGGAATATAAAGAAAATACAACATTCACCACCCCATGGGGAACATTCATGTATGACAAGATGCCCTTTGGGCTCATGAATTTAGGGGCCACTTTTCAGAGGGCCATGGACATAGCTTTTGTGGGGGAGAAGAACAAATTCATGGTCATATACCTAGATGACATTACCATTTTCTCCAAGTTTGATGAGGAGCATTTGCAACATTTGGAGTAGGTTTTCAAGAAATGCAGGAGGTATGGGATATCTCTCAATCCTAAGAAATATCACTTTTCCATGGCTGAAGGGAAGCTCCTGGGCCACATCATATCAGTGAGAGGCATAAAAGTTGATCCAAAGAGGGTGTGTGCCATTCAAAAAATTGATATTCCTAGAAATAAAAAGGATGTCCAGTCTTTTATTGGTAAGATAAACTTTCTCAGACGCTTTGTGCCAAATTTTGTTGAAATTCTGAAGCCTATTACTAACATGTTGAAGAAAGATGCTGTTATAAAATGGTCCTTGGAAGAGAAATCATCTTTCCAAACAATCAAGCAAGATTTAGTTGAAGCACCTGTATTGGCCATCCCTGACTATGCCAAATATTTCTTCATCTTTTCCTTTGCCTCAGAGGAAACAATTGTTGTTGTACTGTTGCAAAAAAATGAAGAAGGGCATGAGTAGCCAATAGCTTTTTTCAGCAGAGCCCTCCGAGATGCTGAGCTCAAGTTTGATATATTAGAGAAGCAGGCTTATGCATTGGTCAAAGCACTCATGCCCTTCAGGGTTTACGTGCTACAGTCTAGCATAACGACCTTTGTTCCTAGCAACAATGTCAAAGAGATTCTGGTCGAGCTAGACAACGAGGGGAAAAGAGGAAAGTGAATTGTCAAGCTGTTGGAGTATGATTTTCACATAAATCCCACCAAGTTGATCAAGGGGCAAGGACTGGCCAAATTGCTATCAGAATCAAACTGCAAGGTACTAGAGTTGCATCAAATCTTCACCCAATCAGATGCACCCATCATACAACCCGGCCAAGACAATTTACAGGTATTTGAAAAATATTCCTCTTCACCTTGGTATAAAAACATCATCTATTTTCTACAACATTTTGAATGTCCACTAGATGTGAAGAAGACAAAGGCCAGGTCTCTCAAGTTGAAAGCCATCAAATTCTGCATTTCAAACTAGAACTTGTATTGGAGAGATCCTGTTGGCATCATGTTAAGATGCCTTGATGAAAACGAAGCTAAACAAGTCACGATAGAAATGCACAGAGGAGTGTGTGGAGGGCACCAACATTGGAAGGCCACAACGCTTAAGATCCTGAGGGAAAGATACTACTGGCCCACCCTTTTCTCTGATGTGTTTGTCTTTGTTAGAGCCTGCAACGAATGTCAGATTTTTGCAGGGAAACAAAAGTTATTGTCACTGCCCCTAAAACCTATCAAAGCCAATAGTTTGTTTCAACAATGGGGTTTAGATTTCATAGGCAAAATAAATACACCCTCTAGTGGACAACACAAGTGGATCCTCACTGCCACCGACTACTTCACCAAGTGGATTGAGGCTGTGCCCACCAGGAATGCCACTGATAAGGTAATCATAATTTTCCTGGAAACTAATACTTTTGCCAGATTTGGTTGCCCTAGCAAGCTCGCTATAGACAATGCCCAAGATTTCAATTCCAATGCCATGATTGACTTCTGTGGTAGTCAAAACATTTCCTTGACACATTCCACACCCTATTACCCTCAGGGAAATGGCCTAGAAGAATCATCAAACAAGAATCTCATCAGGATCATTAAAAATTTGTTGACTGAAAGCAAGAAATCTTGGGACTCTAAACTCAAATATGCCTTATGGGGTGACAGGATCAACACTAAGAAGTCTCTGGGAACCTCACCATTCCAACTTGTTTATTGCATAGACATTTTTTTTCCTACTCAGCTCGGTATACCAGTACTGAAATTCTTGCAGGAGGATATTGAGGATCCCAATGATATCCAATGGAGAATCTTCCAGATTATAGAAGTTCAACAAATAAGAGAAGCACTTGATCAGAGAACTGAGACATACCAGAGCAAGATCAAGTCATCTTTTGATAAGAAAACCAAGAAGGAGATTTTTTAGGAAGGTGACCTGGTTTTGAGGTGGGATGCCAGAAGGTATGACAATCCCAAGCATGGTAAATTTGACAACCTCTGGTTTGGCCCTTTTAAGGTGGTTGAAGTCCTGAACAACAACATGTTCATTCTGCAGAATCTAGATGATACAAAGATCTTTGGAGGCCCTGTAAATGGGCACTTCTTGAAACACTACTTTGTTTGAGGACGGGGGAAGGTCCCTCTTGTACCATAGACACTTTCCTTTATTGTTGCTTTTGTTTAGTTAGTTGTATGTGAATAAATACTCCATATCCCAACAAGGCACTGGGGTGTAGTTTCAATTTTTAATTCAATAAAATGCATGGCTGAGGGATAGTAACATATACGTAGGGATGAGAGACAGAAACACGGGTAAGTGATGAAAGGTAAGAGCAATTATTTAATATCAAGGCACCAATCTACAGTTATTAGCACCTCACAGGGACGAGCTATCCCCAATTGGAGCCAATGTTATAACCTAGGTCTGCATCCCTTGGTTCTCCTCTTGTTTAACCCTGCCTTCATCATTTTTTTTTTTTCCTGGTTGGTTCAGTCTTTTTCCCATTACTAAGTATTTTTGTCCTTATTCATTTTCAAGTCGTTGCACATGTCTGTCTCTATTTCTCGAAGGATAAATATATGTTGATTTGGGTTTGAATTAATTGTCATCATATTTTCCCATTGATTAAGCTCACCACATGTCCACTAAGTATTTTTGCATACGCGGGAAACGCCCATGGATAAACGTAGTCACTCAGAACGGTCATATTTGGGCTAGGGGTGCCGAAATAAATAAGGGAAAATTTCAACGGTGGAGATCTATCAAGCGGATCAGATCGAGGGCTGTCATCCATTCGGGAGTGTAGAATCATGTGAAGTTTAACATCAAGAGTCATCAGAAGTCCCGAAACCCCGAAGTATTTAACATGGCTTAAGCTCGGGTTAATTAGTGATAAGCACTGGCTAATCACTTCAGAGATTTTCCTTCGGGATATTTTCATTCTCTACATCCACAAACTATCGAAGAGATGACACCCGAAACGAGAAGTCATGAAGAGCCTTTTGGACAGGCCAACTATCAGCCCTGAAGTAAATCTGGCTCACTCATCATTCAATACATGTGGCACTCATCAATCATGACACGTGGCACTCATTCCAGGTTATTGGGTTATGGCATTTGCCCATTTCGATGTGACATGTGTCACCCTTCTTCCCATGACATATCAACAACCATGATGTCATGTGACATTAGTTCACCACGTCATTTAGTCGCCACATCACTCAGATATTTTCCTCTAGGAGATTTTCATGTTCCACCTTCCAACTCATGAAACCCCAACTTCCAAAGTGAATATGGGCCGTTGATCCCAAGTCAACGAGAACCTTCGATCCATGCAGTTGGTTATCTCCAGTGGCCTCTAACAGCTCCCGCAATCATGTGCGAATGACATCTATCTTCACCACGTCACCTCCATGTCACTTCAACGATTTTCCTCGGGGAGATCTTCGTGCTTCACATTTGAAACTTCCGAAACCCTGACTTCCGAAGTGAATCTGGGTCATTCATCATTCATGACACGCGGCGACAGATCATATACTTCGACAATTTTCACTTCGGGAGTTTTCCAAGCACAAACATTCGAAAGTCCCGAAGAACCGAGGACCCGAAGTCCCGAAGTAAATCTAGACCATCCATTAGACGAGACACGTGGAGATAGATCAGTTACTTCAACGATTCTCCTCCGTGAAGTTCGAAGCACTAATAGTTGAAACTTCTGAAGCACGAAGTGCTGAAGTACGTGGCAACCAACATCGGAGACATGTGGCACACTCATGAGGCAGGACACGTGGCACACTCATGAGGCAGGACACGTGGCACACTCATGAGGCAAGACACGTGGCATTCATCTCAGGTCATTTGGTTGTGTCATTC
>ML781590.1:60267-71316 GCA_009831015.1 Picea engelmannii | reverse complement strand
TCTACCTCGTATCATGTTGCACAATTCAACATCAAATTCACCGCTTAAAGGTCCAATCACCTATCCCAAACAACAATGATGTTTCAATACCGAATGTCCCATTTCCATCATTTCACTAACATAAGAAATGAAATGGCTTATCTAGGTGGCGAAGCCATCCAGATGAGCCTCATTTCATCTTAAATTTCTTCGCAACATCTTTACTTAAACCCACCTTTCAAATTATTGATGCCATTTCTCTACCATTATCCATTTTCCCCCCATTTCAGAGCGTACTCCTCTCTGCGATATCCGGTACCAAACCCTTACGCTCACAATTGACCAAAATCTTATGCTACATCTCAGTTTACACTCACAGTTTATAAGGATGGTTGTGAGTAGACATGAACCGGTCTTCCAGATTTATAGGGAGACCAAAGAGTTCGAGCTATGTAGAGATAAGTATGCTAGAGTGGGTTGGATGTCATTTTTAGAAAAAATTCATAGGTTGTCATGAAGGGGTATCTCATGCATTTATCCAAATTTACAATGGAGAGATTGTGCACATAGGCAACCTACAACTAACAATCAATGAAACAACTCTAAGGGAGGCTACGGGATTACCTAGCAGAGGAGCCAAGTATTTCAAAGGAGTAGGAATCAATAAGGAAATGTGCCAAAGATTTATGAAAGAAGACCATCAACACCCTGATTGGAAAAAGGAGATTTCTAGAAACTATATCAAGGAGGAATATCATCCAATGCTTGTCAGCCTCCAACGATTCCTCACTTGTGAAGGCAGGTATGCTGTAACTTTCCTATATCACCGTAGGCTTTTGTTGCACTTTGAAGGAGGTCCTGAAATTGACTTTCCATACTTTTTATGGATGAGCCTGAACAAGATGGTGAGAGGTGTCAAATCCTTATTTAAAACTGAGAATACTAGTATGTATCATCAGGGTCTTATCAAAATTCTAGTTATACATGAAATCAGGAAGCAAGGGTTTAGTTGGAAAACCCTCATCACTCAACACCTTTCCATAGAAAACGAACCTGTAGAGGAAGCCCAACCTGCTCTAGATAAATATAAGGAACCTAAGAAGAAAAAGGGCAAGAAAGACAAGATAGCTCCATCATCCTCCAAAGCAGTGAGCCAAAAAGATAAATCTAGGAAGCAAAAAGACCGAAGAGCTCATAACTCTTCAAGTAAACAAGTAGGGTCCTCTTCCTTAGTTAATAAGACTCTTAAAAGTCAAGAATTGAAAGATATATCCAAATTAGTAGAAGAGATCTCAGCAGTAGCACTTGAGGAGAAGGATCATAAATCAAAACCCTTGATTAAAGAGAAGATCAGTTCAAAGCATAAAGGTGAACAGTCTATAGAACAACCTCCTGTAACCATTCCACAGATAGAAAAGAGGAAGAGGAAACTTTTTAGCACTTCTGAGAAGAAGGATCCATCACCTCCTTCTAAGAGAACCACAAGGAGCATGGCAAAGAAAGGTAAAGCAGTTGACAGTCCTCTTACACATGAAGATCCAATAGATCTTACCTCCTCTCCCCTAGACCTACCAATCCAGGATGACATCCCTAGATTAATTGAGGAGCAAGTTACTGCAAGTTACTATTACTTTGTGTGGGATGAGAGAGGAAGTGGAGGAAAGAGAACACATCCAGTTGGAAACAATGGAGTCAATGAGGACCTTAACAAAGGGACAGATGGAGAAGAATATTGAGGAGCTACAAAAACAAAATCAGGAACTAAAACAAGAGGTGAATGAATATCAGCTACTGGATAGGTATATCAAGAAGGAAAACGAGCAACTGAAGGCAACCATCCAAAAACTCCAAGATGACCATGACGATACTTCTAATGAGCTCAACAAGGTACTAAAACTCTTACAATACTAGGGTCATAAAAATGGAGCTGAAAGCAGAAGCCTTAGTTGTCAACATCATTGATCCATAGGAGTAAAGAGAATGGAGTCTCAAGTTTTGTAAAAATTTGAGTATGTTTCAGTTGCATGAGGACATGCAATGATTTTTGCATGGGGGAATGTTGAGCCTCTAAATTGAAATCCCCATTACCATATTATACTCCTCATTTATACCTTTTTGGCCTACCTAAGCTTGGATAAATGACAAAGAACACTATCTCCAGTCACTTATAAGTTCATGATGTAAATTATATTTGAATTCATGCATTTTGTGGTTTATTAAGCTAGGGGATTAAATATTTCATGCACTAATGTTTAAATTTCCATATGTAGCGTTTGACCTTTGGACGAGTCTGACACTTCTATGTCAGCCAAGCTATCCGGTACTTATGCGCCAGATCACCCACTGTATGAATCCGGTACCAAGAGCACCTCCTGTTTAGATCTAGTACCCTCAGATCCCTCACTGTCGTGATCCAGTACCAACGTCCGCAGCCTGTTTTAGTCCAGTACCAACCAATTGCCTGCTGTTCTAATACAGTACTATCTGTCGTGTCTCACCTATAATGATCCGGTACCAACACAGGAAACAAAGTATGCCAATTTTAGCTTCAGATCATGCCTCAGATAATTGTTGAATGTTTATTAGATCATCAAAGTTTCTAGCAAGAGTATGCTAACCTAGTTTTATTATTGCTTCATCCTCATACACTTCGTGTCATGAGGATGAATCTTAAAATATGTAACCGAATGTATAAATTTGACAATTTCTAATCTGTTAAAGATTTCACCTCCTTGTGTTTCACGACTGAGATTGTTTAAATAGTTGTGGCAAGGATGGTGGAATAGAGAAGMGAAATATCATAACACAACATGTGAAGCAGCGTTGCATATTGTAGAACATGTCTTGAGTTTGAAGTTTAATAGAAGAATGTCATTTATTTCCATGTCTTGATCATTAATGAATGAATGTGAGTTGAGTTGTTAGTATAGTCTAATTTCATGTTTTGAGATCTGAGTAAGAGTGATGTGTTGATTGAGGACCAACTTACTGTAGACTCCAATCGTTGACCTGTTGAAGCGACAAGGGTCCACTGCCCAACATAGGTCAACATTCTTGTAGATTAGTGTTAGGATTTTATTTCAGTAGTGTAATTACTAGATTAGCTGAAGCTTTGATTTCTCAATTTCATTCATCATATATGATAGTTTCATATGTTAGTAGATTTTTGATTACATGATTGCTTAAGATCTTTATTTACTCTGTTTTCGCATACGCTCTGTTTTTGTTTTTATGAATTGGATTTATTTTAGTGAACATAGATGTTGGTAGCGATATTCAATAATATTTGGAAAAGAACTAGTGAAGTTCACAATAGATCATTGTGAGCCACAACATATCCAATATATTGGCTACTGAACTACCCATGATATGCCTTGATGATTGATGTGTGATTTCCTTTTCAAAGTGTGATTGCATAGTTAACTTTCTGGGTCAGATAACAGGGTTGATCTGTCAAAGAAATCCATCTCATACTTGCATGTGCCACAATGGAGTAGATATCCTCTCTGTGAAAGAAAACCAAAGTGTGTTTTAGTTCGATAGTTTGCTTTATTCCTAGCATGCATAATCCATATTAGTTCTATACTCGTGACATTAGAATTACCTCTCTTACTGGTGTCTTGTAACTCTGTTGATTACGAATCTCGTATTGATAATTAATGTGTGCATTATACTAATCATATAAGTAGCACAACAAACACATGTCACCTCTCTTCCTAGACACCTCAGTAGCTGTGACATCATACATCATTTCTCCGCCACGTCACTTCGACAATTTTTCCTCCAGGAGATGTTCCATGTTTCACATTCAAAATGCCCAAAGCCCGAACTCCTGAAGTAAGCGCAGACCGTTGATCTCAAGTCAACAAGGGTTGTCGATCATTGTAGCTACTGATTATGACCATGTCATCTCCACTCATCCCATCTTTCTATTGGACACCCATCTCCAGTCATCCCTTCTTCCTATTGGACGCCCATCTCCACTCATCCTGTCTTCCTATTGGACGTCCGTCTCCACTCATCCCATCTTCCTATTGGACGCCTGCCTCCACGACTTCCTATTCCCGACCAGTCATCACATTGAAAGCAAGGGGAAGAGTCGAGTACAGTCAAATCTGACTGCGCTTAGCTTGTGAAAGCTCAGACACAGATAGAGAGTCAGTCTCCATCACAGATCGAAGTGGGTTGGTTCCAGATGCACCTCAGCAAGATCTGCTTACACATCCGGTTATCTCTAGTAGCCTCCAAAATCTCACAGACATGCCATCGCTGGACAACAGAGCTCTGCTCTGTCACTCTGAGGCCCATTTTTGGCCATTCAGTTCCTTCAGCATGTATCAGTTCTGTCTCAGAGACAATAATAGTTTATATTTTGATTAAGTCCAACATTTTCCTAGGTTAGATGCAATAGTTCTCTTCTATGTGAGATAAGAACCACTCTTGTTGATTAATTTCAACATCTTAGTACAATTAATAATTTGATTTATAGATAGTTAGCTTAATTTAGGTCTTAGTCTTGTAAGGACGAGGACCCCTGCAACTTTTCTTTAAATAGTTAGTTTTTGAATATTGTAAAGGTCAGATTTTTTGAGGAAGGAATAACAATACAACAAACTGGTTGGACCTGTTTTACAGGTGGATCAAAGATCTCTACCTGGTGAACATACTCTTGATGAAAGTGTTTCGTTCAAATATTCATGTGTTTTCATTCTTATCTTGAATACAATTTTCGATTTGTGCAACATACATTTCATTTGCCTTTCAACTATTGTATGACTTATTTTTACTGATATGCAACCTATCAAAGAACTAACGCTTTGGTAAAAACTCTTTTTCTGTAACCTATGGGAATTATTGTGTTTTGATACATGTTTGATGTCTTGAAATGATATTTTAAGTATTGAACTTCTTGCAGCAGATTATTCATTGAGTAATCTGTTGTTTCTCTTTGTTTTCTATTATTTCATTTGTTTGTCATTAGTGTGCCATCAGCCAAGGAGGGCCCTCATCCATATTGTTCATCCAACCCAACCTTGCCTTTGTATTGATAGAATAACCCTCTGACCAACCAACAAAAAGTTAAAGAAACAATCATTCTAAATTGATAAGTGGCCTAGCTTTTCCCTTTTGCAATCAAGTGCAGACCTTAGGACCAACACCTACCACATTTTGGCAGGGGTCAACACGCAACCGCATGTGTCAAACAACTGCTATCAGTCACAGATGGCAGGGGCATATGGTTGGACAAGCGTGTCTCAATAGACCTTGAGCTTATCATAAAAATAACAGGGTTACCAATTTGGGGCATGGATCCCGCGTTGTTTTTAAATGACAAAACCAAGGAGAAAGAGTTAGTAGAAGAGATGAAGAAGAAGTATGACATTGAAATGGGGACAAGAGGGACCATTATCAAGAGGATCAACGATGCAGCCACACAATTGGGCATGAAACTCTTAGCCTGTAAACTGCTAATAAAATCCCACAGGGAGAAAGTCCCAGCTGGGGTTTTCACAGTTGCAAATCAGTGTGTAGAAGGAACCTCAATGAGGTGGACACCGTACCTCTTGAACCTATTCTTGGATCACTGCAAGGATGCACAGTATCTAGGAACATAGTTCCACTATTCATGGCTGATCACACTAATAGACTTCATTGGATGGAGAGAGTCAAGGTACGTAGTTTTTGGCACTAGACCCAAACCAAATCAAGGGGCAAGTTATTTGTTGCTTAGAGCCAGGCCAGAGTCGAGGAGAAAAAATGTGAACGGGTCTTTATTCAAGGGATACCTATGTGACCTACAAGAAGCCATCTCCCAGGTGTGGAGAATAACACCAGAAGTTGTCGCGTGATATGCGGACATCACCAATTTCCAGGCCACGTGACACGCAATGTGGATATAGGCAAGGAAGGGTACAACTAAATAGTGGATGTAGATGGGGGACATCGACATGGTCATCAATGAAGGGGACGAGGAATGAAGGATTCCAACCATCACCTAGGAAGTGCTGGAAATGACAACAGAAGAAGAGGCATGGCAGGAAGAAACCCAACCGAAAGAAATCCAAGTGACCAAGAGACGAAGAACGAGCCAGGGAAAAGCATTACAGATAGAAGAAGGTCCAACGAAGACATGGACCCAGAATGGAAAGAAGGATAAGACACAGTTAGCCATGGAGCAGCAACAACAGGTCGAGCCCGTGCAAGAGACCGAAGCAAGGTCCAAACCAAAAAAAATAGGGGCAAACAAGAGGCCAACCACATAGATGGGAGCTACATGCAAGAAATCAAAGGCCCAAAGTACACCGCCAGAGTATATGATCACGGATGACGATGGGGAAATGATAACCCGAATGGTCCAGGATTGTTTATCCGATGACTTCGACCATGATGCACACCATAGGGATAGGATTGAAGCATAGTTGGCAGATATGCAACAACTCCTCAAGCAAATTGGGGAAGGGCAGCCAACAAGCAACAGGGGACTCAAACCATTAGCACCGCAGCTAGAAGGAGGAGTGCAAGAAGGGGAAAGAGAGTCAGTCCAGGCAATAATACAACTACACATAACATTCCATATCAACCCTAGTATGCTGCACATGGACAAAATGGTGGGGCACACACCCTTGAAGAACTTAAGACAAATCCAACTTGTGTTGAAAAGGATACCATCAGGGGCACTACACAGGCTGGAGGTTAGTGTAAACCATGAGGTACAGTCTCGTGCATGCAAACACTTAACTGAATTGAAGCAGGCAACAAAGAAACGAGATGCACTAGAAGTAGTCTAGGAGCAGGATAAATCTGAGACCCATGAGGAAAGGGAGCGCATAAAAGGATTGGAGCAGAAAGTGGTAGGAACTTATGAGAATATTCCACAGGTTGTGTAGAGTGATGAAATCACATCAGTAGAAAATATTGATCGAATTGCGCAGGCAATCGACCAATACTAGAAGGAGATCAAGAATATCTGGGAGAAGTTCATACCAACTACTCCACCATCAATCAAGGAGAAAAAGAAACAGGAAGCAAAAACACAGCTGTAGGAAACAGAACAGCAGGTCAGCATAGCAGCTGACTTGCTCAATAAAGCATCACAACTTTGGACGAAGTTAGAGGAGGATCAACAGGTCCAAAAATGGGAGAAGGAAGAAGAAAGGATCAACGCAATGATCCAAGAACTCAAACAGAGGTAGAAGACAATACCAATTACAGAATGTGTCAAGGGAACACAGGAGATGAAGAAATTACAGGCCGAGCTCACTACTGCACAAATACATAAACATGAGAGGCAGGCTCAAATGGAACCATTGTAGGAATGGGTAGAAAAAGTCATGGCATAAGCAAAGGAGACCAAGGAACATATAGCACAAACCCAGGAAGAGTGTGTGGAACTAATCAGTGATGAAATTGCATTCCAAATAGTGGACACAGTCAAGGAGAAGACTGCGCAGGCGTAAACACAAGCAACATAACTTAGGGAAAAGTTCTAGGTGATCACCAAGGAGGTCGAAGAAGCGCACAAAGGATAGGTGGCTCGGGATGAGCCACATGTTAGTGTTGGGGGCCTGTTGGAGGAAATCCAAAGGCCAAAGTGGAAAATCATGGAGTTTTTGGGAAAGAAAGCATGCACGAGCAAAGCGACAGTTGGAAGGAAACACAAGACGTGCGCAATCAAGGAAAGCAACAACTAGAAGGAAGAAAAACACACACGCATGGGAGGAAGACCTAATGATAATAGGGTTAGGGTTTTGGTAATGTATTGTAAACAATTGAAGAGCCCAAAATGTATAAATAATGATACGTAGGTATCATAGGGGGTTAGGTTTTGTGTTGTTCGGTTTTGATTATTGAAGTTACACATGAGTTGATGTGATAGGGAATGGTTTGCTGCAAGAACTATTTTGTAGAATTTGTTGAGCCAGAGAGGAGGAGGAAGGGTAGATCTTGATGGTTATATCACAGGCTGTGGATCCTGGTGTGATCTATTCCACCTCATATAGATCTCATCTGACTGAGAAGATTTCTAAGTGTGAGACATTATAGATGCAAACATAATATAATAAAAGAGCTGAGAGCCAAATCTTTGTGGACATAGCCCCAGGAGGGGGTGAACCATGGTAACATTTATGTTGTGTGATGAATGTTTGCATATCTCTTATTTTATGAAGCAGTTATTATTATGTTGAATGTATGAATTATTATATTGCCTGTTTAAGTGATTTTACAATACTGAAGGAATAAGCCTATGGATTTACTACATTAATCATAAATAACAGTAGTTGCAGTTACAAGTCGTAATAGATGGTTCAAAGGTTAGTGCTCATATCTCCTACTCAATCCTAGGCTGTAAAAACCCGATTCTTACAGCCACCCATTAAAGCTATCTTGGTGAGATTGCGTAGCACATCCTGTGCGTTGTGTTGCCTTCTAGTTTATCGGGAGGGCTGATATTTTTAGAGGCTTTGTTGGAAACCCGAAATACATGAACCCTGGGTCAATAATCTCAGATAGAAAAGAAGAGAAAATAAAAAACCAACACCGCTCATCACACAATAGACCTCCAACTAGGGTCCCCACCAACACAGTGCTCTAGTATCTGCTCATCCTGAATATGCTGTCATCTCTCCTCAGATACTCCATCTAGGACTACCTCCAACCACCTCCTCAAGTCCTCCATATCTCAAACTAGAACAATCATGTCCTCTCCAATAGGAGCATGCGACAGACCCTCCCTAGGGTCATCATATCAGCAGTGGCTCCATCTCACCCTACCCTTAACCTCTCACTCATCCTCCTCAGCAACATGCACAAACTTGGCCTCACAACCATTAGGCCTAGCATATGAAAAATCACACAAAAAAATCCCATGAGTCTCCTGGCATAAAAACATATACATCACAACATATCCAATATCAAAAACAAAGAAAACATACCTCGACGATCCCATATCTCTCAAGGAAGAAATCACATGTCTAGATGATGCCGAAAGTCAATCCTAGAATATGGAAAATACAAAATCACGTATGAGGTATGCCTCCAGATAACCTTAAACAAGGGAATAAAATAGTGCCCTCCCTCCCCATCACCATGACGGGCCAACAACTATCCCCACCTCATCAAACGTGGGTCACACATCGATGGAGGATCCAATATCACCTTCGGGTGAAGGAGAATTACCCACTCTAGGAAGTGTGAACATAACACCAACCCAAATGTAAAATCTCTTGTCATACCACCAACACATCAATCCAATTGTTCCACCATACATGCATGCATAAATCATGCCCAAGTGAACATCCACCCATCCACATCCCTCTCCACAATCGCCAGATGCGCTCCAGAAATGTGATGGGTCCCCAATGAACCATATATCATCACCACCATGGAACATAACACCTGGGTATCCAAAGAATAAATCTCCCCTATGTTGATTTACCCCCTACTCATAAACTCACCCCCAGAGCAGTGTCATGTATCCATCGTGACCACCATCACTCTTGGTGGAATCCGCGGCTAGGAAAAAACTCTATCCCTTGAAATTGGAGTCCTGTCAGGAAGTAGACATCAACATATGTCATAATCCAGAGATGATGGCCCCGCACCTTAAAAAAATGTCGTTGTGGCCTCCACGTACCAATAATAAACTGCAGGAGTTCCTCCTATAATTGTATCAATGAGCATTCAAAGAATCTCAGAAGTCCTGCTCGGGCCAATCACCGTCAAATATCATGATCATATCCCACTTCCCTTCATAGAGACTCGCACTATCTCTCTTTCCACTGGATTGGAATATTATCTATCCACTCAATACCTACACCCAATCCAACCAAAATTGAGTCAGTTTTTATCTGCCAAAAAACTCAAAAACATTAAAAAATGTCAAAAATTACTCACTTGCACTTTTGTTCCACTACACAAATGAATGTTTTTGCATGCCTTTCTCCATGATAGTCACGTGCATGGATGCAATTGTTTCTCCAACAACCACATTGATGATGTGTGACCATATCACATACAACCACGTGTATCTGGGTGATTGTCCCACAAAAATTCACGCACAAAATACGCGACAATATTTAAGATAGTCACACACAAAGTGTGTGGTTGTGTCTCAAGAAATCACACATCTATTGCGTGGATTCCCTCTCGACAACCGTGAAAATTTGTGTGGGAAAAACCCTTTTAGCCATGCACTTCTATGAGACGAATATTTCTATAGGCGCGCACACTGTGTTCACTTGTAGCAATATTTTATGCATGCAAGTGCACAATTACACATGTTTTTTCCACGTAAATGACCCTCACCCCACATAAAAATAATCGTATGGCTCTTCATACACCCTTCCCCCCTCAAAAAACCCAGACACTACTCTATGAAAGAGGTTTTGATCACTTACTATACTCTCCCACAAGACGAATCAATGTCCTCACGCTCTCGTATAACTCGAAAATGCACAAAAATCAACTCCCCAACCTCAAATCATGCATGTATAAATGAAGTGGTATTATGGGCCCCACACCCATATATACACCCCCTTCTCAATATTTAACACCGTCATTCAGACTCTCATGACCCCCATTTTTCATATTGTTTGTGGCACGAGGATCCTGATTCTGCCATCTACACATTTCCATCCTCCATTTTTTTCATGACAAAGTCCCGGGATGCAATTTTTGCACACTGGGCACAGGTACACATGTTTCTTGTTCATTAATCATCAAATAAATGTCATATTTTATTTTTCATCAAATATTTTTCACGTCGGGTATTTAGTTCTTGTATGTACATGTACTTATCATGTGCACCAACCATCACTTCAGTCATGGTCCTTCCCATGACTCCTTCAGGTATATGATCAATATTGGCATGTAATTATTCCTTTTATTAACAGTTGCATATCCTAGTTGTCCCCTTCTAACATTCACCTTTAGGTTCCTACCCGTCTCTGCGGTAGCATCACCTCCGTTGCATACAGGTACTGTCATCCGGTAGTAGGCCCACCCCCATGAGTCATCCCAATGATATTGTCCCTCGTGACCATTACAACACTCATGCTATCCCCCCCCCCC
>ML781590.1:32628-44431 GCA_009831015.1 Picea engelmannii | reverse complement strand
TTTTCATCACAATTATAACAAAGGACTTTGAGTTGGCGTTCAACCATTTCTTCCCTGGTCAATTTCTAGATCTTTAGTGGAGTAGAAGGAGAAGTTGGAGTGATTGGTTTAGGGTGATGAATAAAGGAGGGTTTTCGGGTTTGGGAAGAGACAAGATGTTGTGCTTCCTTAGCTCGTTTAGTAGCTTCCACCTAACTCTGAGGTCGATCCATTAGGACATGGACATGAATCTCATCCTTGAGGCCACTGATAAAACATTCTTGGAAAAAAAGAATCATACATGCCCTCTGTACGGAAATCTAGTCGTTCAAAAGAATCTATAAATTATTCCACTGTGTCATATTGTTTCAACTTTGTCAAACGACCTAAATTTTTGGTGTCAGTGTCAAAGCATTCATAAATATCTACCACAAATTGTGTCCAAGACACATACTCTTGGTGGGAATTTTTTCTCCATTGCCACCATTTCCAACATTCTTGATCTAGATGGAGAACACCATACCGTAGTTTAGTTAACTAATCTATAATTCGATACAAAGAGAAATGATGTTCCATTTGAGTTACCCAGCCAGTGGGATATGAGCCATCAAATTTGTTCACATCCACACGCGGAAGGCGAAGGTCATGTTGAAAGTGATGGGGATGAAAAGTCTAGGAATTAGAGGAAGTTTCACCTTTGGAGTGCAAAGGTGGGTCAAAGAAGGGAAGATCTACATGGATATTCAACTTGACATAGATCATTGTAGTGAAGGATGCAAGCTGGGTGTTGAGGTTCTATTTGATGGTTTCCATTTTTGCGTTGATGGAGGAATGCATGTTTGTATTGATGCTGAAAAATTTGGCACTAAACTGCTTCACTTCTTGTTGGGTCTCTGTGAAGTTAGAGGACAAGGTATTGAAGAAAGCTTCCAAGTCTTGGCTACGGGTGTGGGCCATGATGAAGAGGGAAGAAAAAAAGGGACGGGTGGGACCACATAGAAAATGGGTTATGGCCGAAGTGTATCTCGACGATCAGGGCGACGAGGGGAATCTAATGGGGTAAGGCCCAAATAAAGGTGTTGGAAGGGGGTCGGGTCCACGGGAAAAAAATATTGTTGAAAAATGATAGGTATGACTGTGATAAGGGAGAAGATAGGAATCTAACAATACAGGGCTCAAAGAATGGTGCCAACAAGAAGATATGTGTAGTAATTTTGCAACTCGAATGGAGGAGGCATAGTTGTGCAGAAATAGATCTTTCATGTTCTATTTGTGTTTCTGTCCCTAGGGCTAGGGTATGCAGGGTATCTATAGATAAGGGTTTTACCTATGCTATAGCTCTCTGATATACATGCGGGGTGCAACACTAGTATTCATCCCAATCTCTCAGGGCACCAACTAAGGAGGCTAGACTGTGCCCTTAGTTGTACTACCTGACTACCCAAGTACTAGAGAGTATCTTTTCGAGTGTTGTTCTCAATGTCACTATAGAAGTCAGGCGGTTGATCGATTGATCTATGGAGGGATTCATGATATCTATGTCGATTCGTATATAGGTGTTGTCTAATGCGCTACTACTCGAAGGGGTAACAATAGGGGTTACAAGGGTGGCCAAAATATGTGCACTTAAGTACCACTTGTATTTACTGCATGTATGAATCCCCGACTGCGGGTTTATGCATGTAACGATAGATCTCTATAGCTTTACGATGTCAGAATATGTCTCTACCCTGAAAAAAAAAATTAACCCACATTTTTTGCCAAGGAAAGTGCTCTGATATCCCTTGTAGTATTCCAGATATAAAATAGTATGAAGAATATAAATATTTTAGTTAGAAATGGAAGAACAACAATGATATAACCAAAAAAATACCAGAATAATACCAAAATAACACCAGAAAGAGAACATTGCTTAATGATAGAAATGTTCAGTTGCCTCTTCGAGGGGGAAACCTCCAACATAGCAGAGCTCTATTACAATAATATCCAAGACAAAAACTTTCATACCCTCTACTCCTATTTATACTAAATCTGTCTATCCAAAAGAACAATCTAGAGGAAGATCCTTCTAGAAGCATAAACTTCTATCAGGTCTTCTTACATTTGAATTATTCTTTCTTATTGCTAGGCATTATTAATATTGGCCTTTATTACATGGAAATATATTATTCTACCTACATGAGGGGTTAGGTCCCTAACAGAGTGAGATGGAAAATGTGATGTATGAATGAATTCCCCTATAGTTCAAGTTTCTATGTGTGGAGAAGGGATTTAGTAAGGTCTTGATGGTAACCAATAGCTGCAAGGAAGTAGTAGACCTTGTAAATGTCGAGTGTACCTGCCCGGGACACAAGAAATACAATGATACAAGTCCAAATATATGGTAGACAAGAAAATTAATCTTGTTGTCCCTAATTGCAACAATTAGTACTATTATATATCAGCAATGAAAATGATAAATAATGTTGCAAACAAGTTGCTAATAGTCTAGTTGAAAGAGCAAGAGATAAACTAGAAACAACTAGGTCAACCCAAGTAAGATAGCATTAGAATTTAACAATGAAAGAATGTTGTAACAAAAAGATAATTGCCGAAATATTTTGCAGCCTTATGGCTGTAACAAACAAGTTATTACAGCAAGAAGATCAACCACTAAAACTTCCCCAAAGTCTACCAAAATGTGCGCTAGGCCTACTAGTTTATGTGGGCAAACTTTAAGCAACTTTTAGTGGTTGATTTAAGAGTTATTATAGAAGTTTGATTAGGGATTTTGCATACCTAATGGTTGTAGATGAAGTTTTGTAACAAAAACAAGAATTAATTGAAGAAATATGACATCCCAGTGGCTCAATCAAGCTTATAATGAAAATAAATGAATCCAACTTAGACTGTTGGGTATGTATTATATTCTTTGCATGTGTGTGTGTGGGCGTGTCAGATTCGACAACTGTGTTTGACGATCCCAACTTCCCTCACTCTTTGTGTCATGTGCACCGAGCACTTTCTTGGGGGGGTACCAGGTATGCCCCCCCTGGTTATGTGCAGCGTTCACGGAAGTGCCTCGATTATTTTTTTTTGGGCGGTTTTTGCTATTTTATCATATTTAGCTATTTTAGTAGATTTTTCTATTTTTAGGGGTTTTCTAAATTAATCCCAGATTATGGTGTTAGCATTGAAAGTCACACTTTGACTGCTAAAGTGTAAGCTCAACACCCATCAGAATGTAAAATATAATTTTGGTTTTGGATAGATGGATCAACAAGATGGAGAAAGAAAGGGACAGGGAAGCAAACTACAGATCAGTAGGCTACACCGATGGGCAATGGAGTCACAAACATTCTACTCATCGAAGGCACTAAAGATGCTCAACAAAAAAAAACATTATATGTTGATAGGTGGAAGAATGAAGAAGGAAAACATAATATAGAATGTTCACTAAACAAATATCCTCTCAATTTAATGAATCAACAAATACTTGAATATAAACAATGACTGATGGGAAAAATACAACAGATCCTCTGCTGCTTAGGGATCCATAAATCATTTGTAGCCTTTGATACTCAAATATGAAATATATTCAAATAAGAAGATATATAAAAAAAAAGAATAAAATTCTGAAATCACGGCTCTCATGATTCTCCAATAGCAGTAATGCTTACAATCATAAAATGCCCATAGGCTTACAAATGAACACACATAGAGAAACTGCCTGCTCCTACTCTCTCTAGCCTCTCTTGGCTCATGAATCCAACCCTTCTCCTAGAGATCTCTCCTTTATTAAATAGAAAATAGCATCCAAATATCCTTAGGAGGTTGAATCCCATCTTTTCCATTGGATTCTAAGCCTTGGATATAGGTGGCAATAATCAAAGAGACAAAAATCCAACAAACTGCTAATTTTCAGGAATTTGTTGGAAGTCATTAATAAATTGTTTCCACCTCACTGCATGAGGCCTTTGATGGAGATAAAAATTAGGTGTAGGTGTCCCTTGACACCTAAATGATCCTTGAGAATCCATTCGAATCCTCCTTGACAGGTGGAAACCTCCCAACAAGGCGACTATCCAAACCGTAACCGCTACAGGAAATTCTGTAGCACCGCTGTAAAATAGTTCTACAAATTCGATAACACCACTTATATGTATAATATATCTCTAAACATAACATATTTCGAAAAACTGAGAGAGATTTTTGTTATTTGGTATGTGATGAAAAACAACCTCCTCCATTTTTTAAAAATACCTTCCCATTTGTTCATAATCTGAGTTTTAAATTAGCTACTCAAAACTTCCAGAAGCATCCTTGCAAAATAACTCTGCACATTCGGTAGCGTCGATCCTGTATATCACTGAGGGAAATTCGGTAGAGCCAATACTGAACTGGTCAAATTGAATTGGTAGCGCTCGTAAAAAAATAATTTGGTAGTTCCACTGTAATATATCCCTGCGAATTCGATAGCGCCATCGTTACACAACTTAGGATATTTGGTAGCATTTTAGGTAGCAAAATGGCAGGCCATGCTATATAGACGATTCTGTAGCGCCATGGTGCTACGAAATGTATGTGCTCTTCTATATGATGAGACTAATCAAGAACTTTGAGCTGATAGGTTAGAAGCCTGTACATGCCTGTATAGGTGGAAAAAAAAATAATACATCCTTGATCACTTATTCTTGCAAAAAGAGACCACTCTTAAAATTGAAGCTTATATCCCACAACTATTTCATCAACCTAGCACTCCTCCTTGTTGAAGGAGAGCTACATTTTATCACAACAACATCTTTTCTTTTGCAGGGGTGGTCTTCTTGACTGCAGGTGTGCTCCTCTTCACTACTGGTTCCTCTCTTTCAATGGTGGCTTCTATCAAAACATTCACATTCCTCTGGGCCAATTCATCCTTGAATTGTTGCAATTCTGCCTTGATCTTTCTATTTTGAGATTGAAAGCCTTTGTTTAGCCTATAGAGGTTATTTAGTTGCTTATGGAGAGGCAGGCCTCTTCTAGCTGCAAATTCTTGTGCTAACATATGGGATTAGGGTTTTGGTAGCTATGAAATACCTAAAACATTGTATATATTGTATGGTGAATGCTGAAATTAATACAATGAAGAGTTGAAAGGTGCGGCACCAAGGAAGTCTGGTTTTCTCCCGGTTAAGGGTTTCTAGTGTAAATATCCATGTACTATGTGTATGAGCCATTGATTAATTTCTATTTTTCTTAAGAATTTGTATGCATTGCTTTACTTCACAGGTTTAAAACTTACATGTGGTATCAGAGCTCATTTTTGGCTTCATAGGGACGCCTTTGTTGCGGAGGGTTTGGATCGGTCTTGATAGGTCAATTTTATCTTGGGTCTGTGATCAACCTGGGTTTAGTGGGAGATTTTGCAGTGGAGATTTGAGTGTAGAAAGACGAATGGCGAGCTCTTCTAGAATCGAGATAGAGAAGTTCAACGGTAAAAACTTTGAGCCATGGAAGCTCAAGATGGAGGACCTTCTTGTAGACAAAGAACAATGGATCGTTGTGGATCATGGTACACAACCTACTAGTACACAGCCTACTAGCACATAATCGAATGGTACACAACCTACTAGTACACAAACTACTAGTACACCACCTACTGGTATGTCGAAGGAAGATTGGGAGAAGTTGGATATAAGAGAAAGGAGTATTATTCGACTCTGCCTGGTAGATTCAGTGTTGTTGAATGTCTCGGGAGAATCTATAGCCAAGGAACTATGGGATAATTTAGGGAATTTGTATCAATCAAAGTCCCTGGTAAACAAGTTGTTTCTTCGAAAGAAGTTGTATCATCTTAGGATGGAAGATGGAGATTCTGTGATAAAACATCTAAATGCCTTTAATACTTTGGTAAGTCAACTTGTCTCTATTAATATTACGATTGTAGAAGAAGATAAGTGTATTACTTTGTTATGTTCTTTTCCAGACTATTGGGATAATATGGTTGTAGCAATTGGTAGTACCACTCAATCTACATTGAAGTATGAGGATGTAGTTGCATCCTTGTTATCTGAGGAGATGAGGCAGAAAAGCATGGATGGTCATAGTGTTATCACTGAAGTTTCGTCCGCAAATGGTTATAGGAATCCAACATCTCCAAAACACCTATTAGTTCATCCATGGCCCAAAAATTCATTTCCAAAGGGCACAAACTACAACTAGTTATTAAATCAGCATGCACTCAGAATACACAGGAAGCGCGTGCACGTGCGCCATTCGAAAACGCAGAAAAAATGCACATGCGTCCGATGCGCGACTGTGGACACAAAAATCTGTACACACCTCAGAATGACCCATTTATGATTTTCGTCAACCTTCCACCCACTTATGGTTCAGCTCCCAAGTCAATTTGACCCCCAAATCCGAGCTGAATCTGAGTGGGGAGTTGGTCAAAGACCTAAAGGTGCCCTAAAGGGCCCCTTGTTCACACTAAATACTAGTTGGATAATGCCTCAAAGATTTGCTATAAAAAGAGGCCACAAGTGCACTATATTTCGAAGAATCTATTTGTATTGTTATGCTGCCTCTATTCTCCTACAAGGAACCTCTTTCCTCATTGGAGCATACAAGCACCATTTCATTGAGCTATTCACATCACCTCTTGAGTGAATGAGATTTGAATTTCTTCACCATTTCCTTTTAGTTTGATATTTGTAAGAAGATCTCTCTCATTGGGGGTTCAATATCCCTCCCTTGGAGGAAGAGGGGACCCATAAGTCTCCCTTTCTTTTTGGTGTTTTCCCACTAATACAATCTATCCATTGGTGGCATGAATATTGGTCAATTGTTTGGTTAATTTTGGTTCTAATTATCTTATGCACTTTAGTTTAGTTTCTTTAATTGTTGTTAGATTATTTGTTTGTTTATTTATTGTGCTTGATGTTTCTAACTCTTGCACTCACTTTTGTCCTATCCATCTAACCCAACTGGACTTGCAAGTGTCCCTCTTTTGCTCATTCAGGTGATGAAAAGGATACAACATATTGATGACTCCATTGGGGATAGGTATCAATTTCCTTCCCATTTGGGTTGTTTGAGAACTTATTTTTGATTTATTTAACTTGCAGGGATCATAACCAGCCAAGCCTACCTACAAAAAGCTAAATTTGGAGTTGAGATAAGAGAATTTCACTCAAAATTTTCTTCCCGGCCGTGTATCAGAATGTGTGTGGGTTTTTCATCCCACAGGTGCGTCTTCCAAGCGCGTGCACCAAAATGTTTTTTTTATTAGCGCATTATGCGCACTTGCGTGAACAGGTCATTCTCTATCTGCGCATTGGCCCCAGATGTGCCTCTGTCTACTCTACGACCCGCACATCTGTCCATAAATTTCACATTGTAAGGGTTTTGTTGTGATGTTTTGAAGGCCCATAGCCTTCTAAATATTGATTCTATGCAATTTGTAATATGCACCACACTTAGATTCTCTCTCCACATGAAGGGTTAGTCAAAACATAGGCACTTAGGGGGTTAAAATCCATATTTTTCCTCTTTTTTGCTTTCATTTTTCCAAATGTATGGCCTGCTTTGATTGTAAAAGTTAAAGTTGGAATCATTCAAATATCACATATATAAACACTTGCACTAGCACCAGAAATCACACTTCAATTGTAGAGTATACTATTCTCTCGACCATAGAGAGATCTTGAGAATCAGAAAAACGATTGAGGGATGATTTCATCTCCCTTAAAAGACAAAAATCTTTAGGAGAGGACAACAATCCCCTTGGGACTCCTCTTAGTTTCTTTTCTCAAAACATCTTAAATTTGTAAGGGCCCATACATGCCCACATGATACAAAGATAAGATAGTTTTGAAGCTACTTTCTTAATTTACATCACTAGGGGAGTTTAAAAGATTATTGTAATGGGCCCATACATGCCCACATGTCCACAATCTAGGATAGTATTTTGAAGCTTTCATAGATTGAATCACATTAGGGAGTTTAAAGGATTGGTAAGGATCCACATGTCCACATGCTAGTTCTCTAGGGACTTTAAAATTCCGCAAGGTTGTACCAATGGCATCTAGTAAGATAGGTAATCAAGACTTGTAAGGACCACATGAAGTCCACATGCTGCAAGGTGACACCTAACTTTTTAAAAAATGGCACATTTGATCACTTTCTCACACACAAAGCCACTACTCACTCACATAGTTTCATCTCGAATTGTGGAGGTTGAATTAAGTTTCACCCAAAGGAATTCTGAAATGCCTCATCCTTTTCTTGAAGGAACTATCCACTCCCACTTAAATTGAATGAGATTGGTTCACACCCCCAATCTCACAAACAAACACATCTAATTTTTTTCTAAAAAGTCTCTAAGTTTTCCTCCATAGGAGGTGCCAAAGAATTTTTTTTAGTTTAGGTAGGATCTCAGGGATATGAATCCAAATAACTCCCTGTTATCTGGTTCTCACATATTCAAACATTAGAAGTTGTCAAATAGGGAACTTTAAAATCCTCCAAGTCAAGTGTTCCTAACACCATAAGGCAGGGAGATACCCGTGAAGGGTTTAAGGCCGAGGTCTGGTTGTTTTGTGCGTTCCCCCTTGAGGCACACACCTCTTGGACAAGATCTAGCCCGTGACCCATTTCTGAGGTCGGAAATCTAAATGCCTCACTTTGACTGAGGTACCTAGTGACCAAAATTTAGGACATCTACCTAGGTGACAATTGTGGGCTGAAATTGCACCTTGATTGGATTTTGTGTGGCTATTGGGAAATATCGCCAGCTCTTTTGGGATATGTACCCTCTAACCCTCATTATAACTGATTGTTTCATCCTTCACTTGTTCCTCTTCGGGTGGCTGAGCTTCCTTTGGCACTCCATACCAATGCTCCTGTGAATGTAATTCATTATTTTTCTTCATCAGCCCTCGAGCAAAGGGGAGGTCCATGTCCTCCCACCAAACTACCGCCCGATCACCCATAGTGTCAGTGCAATTGGGATGGCATTATGGGCCCACCATCCATATCTAAGCCCTTTTCCCTACTTTCATTTTTTATTATAGGAGCTCAGAGCATCAATTTTTCGATTTGTCTTCAGCCATGGGATCAAGATCCCGCCAGCTACACAATCACATTCCCCAGGTCACCATCCATCCTTGGCCTCCGGGGACCATTTTTTTTTTCACATCACGCCCAAGTACGCATGCTCATGTTCAAAATCCTCGAATAATTGTTATATGTTATTTATATTCAGATATTGTTCACGTCAGGTATTCGGTTTTTATGTGTGCAGGTACTTGGTCATCACACATCAACGAAGCCCCTTCAGGTATATGATCAACACTGACATGTAATCATTCCCTCTAAATATCAATTGCATCTACCAATCTCACCCTCTGACATTTTCCTTTAGGAACCACACACCCGACTTTGCAGTACTCTCACCTCCGCTGCATTTCAAGTACTGTCACCCAGTAGCATTCTCCCCCACAGGATTTGTCCCATTCATAGTCCTCTTTAGCAGTTCAACACTCATGCTGCTTTCACCCCCTAGGGATGGGATTCCCAATAGTCATATGCATGTTCGAGAATCAACCACATACTTCTTCTCTTCATTATGCTAGCCTCCCCAATGGACTCCCACAATATCTCATCATGGTTTCACTTTGACTACATCTTCACAGTATCATTAACACTCCATTTCATCCACACTCTCTTTTCCCATCTGCAAATTCCCCTCCATTCATTTACATCATATAGAAAGCCACCTATGGCCCTCCCCACCCTCCACCAGTTCTCCATGCAACTTGCGCCTTCACAGGCCAAGCCATCTTGCACCGGGGCACCCGTTTATGTATTTGCACACTTATCCCAAATCATTTTTTATCATTTGGTAATTGTAAAAATCCTTTTTGTTCCTAGTATTTACATAGATTTTTGTTGTCGCCTTTAGACACCTTCCTTTTCCGGCCAAGCAACCCCTGTCGCCCTTGGTTGGGGAATATTTTACCTTCTACCCTTGTTGACATCGTCCATAAATCCCGAGTATCCCATAGTCCATATACCTCTGATCTCTGAGTTTGTCTACTTTGTCACACCTCTGGCACAATTTAACCCACGTCTAGTCATCCCCCTGATGCTAGATTCAGTTTCACGGTTGCTGCCACTCATACTTCACATATATCCCCAACCAAGGGCAGTCTTGAGTCTCACCGCCTCTTGACTTCATCCATGTACCTCATAAGTTCCTGATATAATCCAGTGGAATTCATGAAGCCCTTTTCTTCTTGGAATCACGTCTCTCTTTCTGTCGACATCAACACAGTTTACAGAAGGGAGACAATATCTTGACTCTCATTCCCTTTACAATGAGGAGTCTTAGATGGCACATGGAAAACCACCATTGTTCTCTGCCATCGTTGACCCCCATAACATTCGACTTCAACACCATCTCATGTTACGGTGGGTCTTACTTTGCGACTATTGCATTTGTTTTTATATTTTCCAAAGACCTCTGAAATTTGTTGGGCTATCAATGATTGCGAATTATCGACATGTCTTACAGGCGTCATCGCCTCTTTTCAGAGTTTGTTCACCATTAGAATTTTCCTCTACCATTATCAAACCACCCCAGAGGGCGCTTCAGTTATCTACGTCAACATACAACTTCAGTTACCGTCTTACCCATTTTTGAGTTACATGACACAAGCATGGGGCATGCCTGCCTTGTTTGTACACAGTTTTATTTTTCCTCACCTAGCGAAAGTTTTGGGTCCCATAGGTTCCCCTCTCCCTCCAATGGGTCTCTCTTGCAATTCCTCTCAACACTCTTTCTTACAATGGTACTCTCAATAGAAGAAACATTGATGTATTTCGGCTATACGTATGCTCCTACCCTCACACATCAAGGGGCATCTGTTATCACTGAAATTTTGTCTGCAAATGGTTATAGGAATACAACATCTCCAAAACACCTATGAATTCATCCATGGCCCAAAAATTCATTTCCAAAGGTCACAAACTATACAACTATTTATAAAATCAACATGTGCTCAGAATACACAGGAAGCGTGTGCACGTGCGCTAGTAGAAAACACAGAAAAATCGCACATGCGCGACTGTGGATGAAAAAAGCTGTGCACACCTCAGAACGACACATTTATGATTCTGGTCAGCCTTCTACCCACTTCTAGTTCAGCTCCCAAGTCGATTTGACCCCCAAATCCAAGCTGAATCCGAGTGGGGGGCTGGTCAAAGACCTAAAGGTGCCCTAAAGCGCCCCTTGTTCACACTAAAGACTAGTTGGATCATGCCTCAAAGCTTTGCTATAAAAAGAGGCCATGGGTGCACTATATTTCCAAGAATCTATTTGTATTGTTATGCCGCCTCTATTCTCCTACAAGGAACCTCTTTCCTCATTGGAGCATACAAGCACCATTTCATTGAGCTATTCACATCACCTCTTGAGTGAATGATCTTTGGATTTCTTCAYCATTTCTTTCTAGTTTTCTATTTGTAAGAATATATCTTTCATTGGGGGTTCAAGAGGCTTCCCTTGGAGGAAGAGGGGACCCATAAGTCTCCCTTTCTCTTTGGTGTTTTCACACTAATACAATCTATCCATTGGTGGCATGAATATTGGTCAATTGTTTGGTTAATTTTGGTTCTAATTACCTTATGCACTTTAGTTTAGTTTCTTTAATTGTTGTTAGCTTAGTTGTTTGTTTATTTCTTGTGCTTGATGTTTCTAACTCTTGCACTCACTTCTGTCCTGTCCAACTGACCCAACTGGACTTGCAAGTGTCCCTCTTTTTCTCATTCAGGTGACGAAAAGGATACAACACATAACACA
>ML781589.1:390598-416214 GCA_009831015.1 Picea engelmannii | reverse complement strand
GATTGGACAGTTTAAACACAGTTCAGATTGGACACTTTAAACACAGTTCAGATTGGACAGTTTTGTGTGGAGATGTTTTTGTGTTTTTGTATCAGCACTACTCTTGCTGATTATCCTTGAGTCCTCCTTGGAAAACATTCATTAGAGAAAGTGAAACCAGATTGAGTTTTATTTGATGGTGTTGGATGAAAACCACACGTGAAAAGCCATGGTATGGTTTCCTAGGTGTTCACTAAGTTTCCCTTCAAACTTTGAAATATGTGAGGGAATTTTGGATGGAAATGGTAGCCATGTTGCATGATGCAAGATGGGATCATTAATAGGTTTCATTAAATATCTAATATATATAGATAACATATATGATTAATTGGCTACATTTGCGTTGAGCATACATGGTTGTGGATTACTTTCCATATTTCCTAACTATTCGGAACCAACCTCCAAGTGATTTTCTTGAGCATATGAACCTAATAATGTTGATCCAAACATGAAGGATCCAAGTAATGTTGTGTTCAAAGGTTAATCTATGTGGAAATGTCAAATTAGGGTAATGGTAAGACCGGGGACACCTACCAATAGTGGTGGGAATCTAGTCAAGTGTTAGAATGTTAGGATGATGAAGGGTTCCCTATGGTTGTGGATTTTCAAAGATTATGTGATTTTAAGTGGAAACTCACAATCAATGTTTCTTATGAAATAAATAAAAGAATCAAAGAAAAATAACTAAATTAAAATAAGACATTTAAGAAAATAAATGAAACAATATTCATAATTGAGTCTAAGGTAATAAGTTTTTTGATAGGATGAAGTCTCTCATACAGGGGCGTGAAAAATACTGGAAGGTTGAATTACTAAAACTTACAACCACTGAATTCTATTTGGAGTTAGAAAACGCAAAAAGTGGAGTCAACTTCAGGTATGGGATTCATTATTTTCAATTCTGCCCATGTTTGTTCATTTCTGTGCATGTAAATTTAAATTTCACAGTGATAATTCTGACTAGTTATGAGTACAGACTGTGGAAATAAAAGTCAAGATAGACTGTGATGGATGTGAACGCAAAATTGAGAGGGTTGTTTCCTCTATGTCAGGTAAAACCAAGAGCCAAACAACGATAATATACACAGCGATAATATTGAAAGCGATGATAATATACAGAGCGATAATATACAGAGAGATAATATACACAGCGATAATTTGCACAGAGCGATAATATACACACAGCGATAATATACACAGCGATAATTTACACAAAGCGATAATATACACAACGATAATATACACAACGATAATTTGCACAGAGCAATAATATACACAGCGATAATTTGCACAGAGCGATTATATACACAGACATAGCGATTATATACACAGACATAGCGATTATATACAGAGCGATTATATACATAGACAGAGCGATTATATACACAGACAGACAGAGCGATTATATACACAGACAGACAGAGCGATTATATACACAGACAGAGCGATAATATACACAGACCGATAATATACACAGAGCGATAATATAAACAGAGCCATAATTTTCGATTATATACACAGAGCAATAATATAAACAGAGCCATAATTTTCGATAATATAAACAGAGCCATAATTTTCGATTATAATTTTCAAAAAATAAACACAGACAGAGCGATTATATACACAGACAGAGTGATTATATACAGAGCGATTATATACACAGACAGAACGATTATATACACAGACAGACAGAGTGATTATATACACAGACAAACAGAGCGATTATATACACAGACAGACAGAGCGATTATATAAACAGACAGAGCGATAATATACACAGAGCGATAATATAAACAGAGCCATAATTTTTGAAACTTACCTGCGTTCCCTGCGATCTTGGCGACCCTGGCGATCTCGGAGACCTCTCCCTGCGATCTCGGCGACCACTCCCTCGGCTTCCAGGACAACAAATACGCAAACGAAAAATGAAAAATGAAAACTCCTCTCGCGAGACAGCAAATACGCAAACGAAAAATGTTCTAAAGCCCATGTGTGGCTAATATATAAACATACTTTCGGCCGAAAGATAGTTTGGCCGAAAGATAGTTCGGTCGAACAATCTTTCGACCGAAAACTTGTTGCCGGGAAAACAATATCCGGCCGACCAAATTTCAACATGCAAATCGAGGGCGTTGTTATTGCTCTGTTTGATTTGACGTTTATTTTTTCGGCCGACAAATAGTTCGGCCGAAAATAATGTCTTTCGGCCGAAAATTAGTTTTAGTTCGGCCAAAAAAAGGTTTGTCGAAATTTTGGAAAGTGGATTGTCACGAAAGTGTAACCCACCTTCGTGATTCCACCCCTTGGCATTGTATTGGAAAGATATTATTGAGTAAGTTTTTGCTCGATCTTCTCCCCGATGAGGGTTTCCTAGGATAAATGTTATGTACCTTGTGATTGTGTTTCTTTCAGTGATCCTGCTTATGCTATTATTATCTAGTAAATTGAAAAGAAATTAATCGTAGCTCTAAATTTAACATGGTATCAGAGATGGATGGACTAGAAAACCTTTCACTGGGTAACCAAAAACAACATCATTGTTGTCGTACAAGAAAATTATGGATTTTTTATTAAAAGTGAATTTCAACCAAAAAATCACCTAGAGAAGTGTGCCCTAGACTAATGCATCACTTGGCATCTTGAGCGCACCTTTTCAGTGGCAAGAGCCTCCAGAAATTGAAACCCTAGTTTTGAATGGTACCACAAAACCAAAAAACAAGGAAACTAGAACCAATACTACAAGTACGAGTCCATATTTGCATAGGTCCAATTTCAAGGGATAAAATTTGGATTTTATGAAAATAGACTGAACCAACCTACTCACCTCAACCCAAAGAACCTCTTGGTAAGTTCAAATTCAAGTTCTGAGCACTTTCATTTTTTGGTCATTTTCCCAGCTCCAGGTCAAGATGTCTGCTAGCACCAAGCTTGTTGAAAAGTTAGAAGGTGTGCAAAACTTTTGTACCTGTAAGTATAGGATTGGACTCATTCACGAAGAGAATGACTGTGCAAAATTCATAAAGGAAAATGTACCAGAACATGAAGAAGATGCAAATAAAACAAAGTACAAGAAGGATATGGTTAGGGCCAAAAGAATCATTGCAAACTCTATTAAAGATCACTTGATCCCTCAATTATCTTTAAATAATACTCCAAAATAAATGTTTGATTCCTTGACCATAATGTATGAGGGAAATAACATTAACCGGAAGATGAACTTGAGAACCCAACTCAATAATACAAAGATGCATAAAGGAGAAATGCTTCAAGACTATTTATCTAGGGCTACTCATTTCAAAGAACAGTTAGAACTAATTGGAGATAACTTGGATGAATATGAAATCATAATGAAAACTCTTAATGGTGTCACAAGAACTTGGGATTCCTTCATCCAAACTATCTATTTCAGAAAGGAGAAACTCCAATTTGGCAGTCTGTGGGAAGAATGTGTTCAAGAAGAAGCAAGAGTAGCCAAGCAAGAAGAAGAAATATTAAGGGATGAAGAATAAGACCTATATTTTCATTCTAAAGGAGGAAATAAAATGTCTCACTTCCAAAAGTAGACCTACCTACATAAGGAATATCACTCCCCAAAGAGATTCACCCACTTCCATAAAGAATCTCACCCTCCAAGGAGATTCCAAAAATTTCAGAAAGGTCAAAGAAGAGAAAAAGATTTCTCCTCTTATCAATGTTATCATTGTGACAAGAAGGGACATATTGATAAAAAATGTCCTTCCAGAAGGGAAGAATACAAGAAGAGAAATAAAAAAAGACATCATGCCCATGCAGTTGAAGATGAAGAGCCACCCACGAAGTTGACTAAAGAAGATATTGAAGACTATGTTTTATTTTCCTCCCTCTTAGGATCTGTGTCACCTGGAGAGGATACTTGGCTCATAGATAGTGGTTCTTGTAATAACATGATAGTTCAGAGAGACATTCTCTCTATCCTTATAGAAAATAACATTCCCTAGAAAGTTACACTCGGAGATGATTACTAGTACCCTATCAAAGGATTGGGAGAATCTACGTACAAACTTGATTCAGGGACCCCGATGAAAATCAAGGATGTACTATATGTACCAAGTTTGACAAAGAATTTAATTTTTATCTTATCTTTAGATAATAAATGTTTCAGGGTTTCATTCATAGATGGGGAATTTCTTATGTGGCCTAAATGAAAACCATAGAATATGTAATTGTTATTGGAACATAATAAGTTGGCTTGTATAAGCTAAAAGGTCACTTAGATGCATCCTTGACTCACTCCGATGATATTCCATGTGAAATTTGGAATAGAATACTAACTCAAATCAACTACAAAGACTTACCATATGTAAACAAGGTAGTTACAGGTCTACTAGAATTCAAGGTTGATCATGAAGGTGTGTGCAAGGGATGTGCACAAGGAAAGAACACAAATAATCCTTTCCTAAAGAGAGACAGTAAAGCCGAAGTAATCTTGGATCTCATCCACTCATATGTATGTGGCCCAATTCCATCAACCTCTCTTAGTGGGTATGTATACTATGTGTCATTTATTGATAATTATTCTCGCAGGACTTCGGTTTATTTCTTGAAGTCAAAAGACAAAGTATTTGGAAAATTCAAGGAATTCAAATCCTTGAGAGAAAATATCTCTCAAAGAAAAATAAAGATACTTAGGTCAGATAATGGAGGAGAATACACCTCAAAATAATTTGTAATATTGTGTAGAGATGTTGGGATTAAGAGGGATCTCATCACTCCCTATAATCCTCCAAATGTCTGTACACATTCCAAAAGAAAGGAGAACTAAGCTGAACCCTTCAGGAAAGAAGGGAATATTTGTTGGATACTATGAGGTCTCAAAGGAAATCATAATTTACATACCAAGTTACCATCATATTTAGATCGATAAATATGTAACCTTTGATGAATATGCAACACTCAATAAATTGAGGAGATGCCATCTTGAAGAAGTATATGAAGAAGAACTAGTAGATTCCAGAGTTGTAGAACCAATGAGGGAAGTTACAGGTACCCCTGATGATGAGTTTCCAGAAGAACATGATATGAAAAAATATCAAGAAACTCCCCAAATGATGATCTGTTGTAAGAGAAATGCAACTTGGGAAAGGGAACTTATTCAATAGGGAGAGAAGTATGGTGACCTAGAAGGAACCATGAGACAAATCAAGAAACCTAAGCCATTGTCCAGTTATATGGCTTTGATGTGTGATCTCATAGAAAAGGAACCCACTTTATTTGAAGAATCCATTTAGGAGAAAGAATGGGTGGATGCCATGACAATAGAACACCAATGCATTATAAAGAATGATGTATGGGAAATAGTTCCCAGACTGAAGAACAAAGATGTGGTATCTTCCAAATGGTTATACAAGATAAAACATGATGCAAACATAAGTATTGAAAAAGATAAAGCAAGGTTTGTAGCTCGTGTATTTTCTCAAAAGGAAGTCATTTCCTATGAAGAGATTCTTTCTCATGTAGCCATATACACTTTTATCATAACCATCATAGCTCTTGCATCCAAAATGAAGTGGAAGTTACACGAGACGGATGTGAAAAAAACATTCTTAAATGGTGTTATTGAAGAACAAGTGTATATAGAACAACCATAATGGTTTGAAGTTGAAGATAGAAAGAATCATGTCTGCAGGTTGAAGAAGGATCTATACGGGTTGAAGCAAGCTCCTAGAGCTTGGTATGGTAGAATTAACAGTTTCTTTATGAGATTGGGCTTTACCAAGAGTAAAGTTGTTTCTAACCTTTACTTCAAGGTTATGAATGATGAGACAGTTATACTGTTGTTGTATGTGAATGAATTATTCTTAATAGGATAAGAAAATATCATCACTGATTGTAAAAAGAAGATCACTTCAGAATTTGAGATGAAATACCTAGGCCTGATGCATTATTTCATAGGTCTTGAATTTTGCCAGAGCCCAAAGAAGATATTCCTTAACCAAGGGAAGTATGTAGTTGAAATAATGAATAGGTTTGATATGTTGGAATGTAAATCCATAAACACACCCATGAAAACAAAGTTGAATCTCCTGGTTGATACTTCATCATAATTGGTTGATGCTACTCCATACAGACATATTATTGGTTCGTTAATGTATCTGATGAATACCAGGACAAATATATTATTTTTTGTGAACACCTTGAGTTAGTATCTAGTAGAACACATACTTGTTCACCTTGTATCTGCAAAGAATGTGATGAGATACCTTAAGGGTACATTGGAATTTGGTCTCTTTTATAATGGAGATAATGACTTTAGACCAGTTGGTTATACTGATTCATATTGGGCTTGAAGTGTTTCTGATAGAAAGATCACATCAAGATGTTGTTTCAGTCTGGGGTCAACCATGAATTCATGGCAGAGAAGGAAGCAATCCATTCTCATTCTCAGCACGACAGAAGCTTAATACATTGCAACATGTTCTGCTAGTTGTGAAGCTATATGGATTCGAAATTTGTTAACAAGTCTATTTGATATGGATATGGAAGTCACCGTGATTCTATGTGATAACTAGAGTTACATAAAGATGATGAAGAATCCTGTGTTCCATGATAAGTTGAAGAACATAGAAATATGATATCACTACATTCATGATATGGTGTAGATGGGAGTACCACAAAATGTTGTTGTTGCACTTGCCTCATTCTATTGGCCTATGATAATGATGTTGTTATCTCAGCCTCGTGTTGATGATGTTGTTGCCACAACCTTGTGCTGATGATGTTATTGCTATAACCTTTGTGTTGGTGATGTTGTTTCTACAAACTCATGTTGTTGATGATGTTGTGTCATCCTCAGTTTTTTTTTTATGTTGTTGTACCAACCTCATGCTATTGATTATGTTGTATCAACCTAATGTTATTTATGTTGTTGTTATAAATTTTATGCTAACTGATGTTCATGAAAATAATGTTGATGATGCTACTCCAACTCCATGCTGTGAATGATGATGTAATTGATGATGAGAAAAACTTTCGATGATTTGTAGATATGCCATTCAATGTTCCATATGATGATGATGATGTTTCTTCCCTCTCTCTCTCCTGATGATGTTGTATTGAGTTATGTCAGTAGAATAACCTTCTTGTTAAGGGGGAGTGTTGAAATATTGTAACTTCAAAGAATAGTCTAATTATAATTTAGTTATTATAATGTAGATCAAATCCCCTTTTGTGGATTGATCATGTCAGTACTTATGCATGACCAAATCCCCTTTTTTGGATTGTTCAAACCCTAGTTAAATGGTGGTATTTGAGAAGTCATACCCTAGGGATTATTAAAGTTGTTTTAGCCACTATTGGAAGAAGTCGACCCTTCTTGGTGAAGAGACATAACCCTAGTGCCCCTCAAATAGTATAAATAAGAGAGGAAGGAGCCTCATTCAGTCACTCTTGGAGGTATCTGCAGTTGAAAGAAGAAGGAGAGAGAGGCGCATTGCTTAGTCTTGCATATTCTCTAGTGTTGTGGTCTTTAGTCTTGGCATTGTATTGGAAATATATTATTGAGGAATTTTTTGCTAGGTTTTCTCCCCCATGATGGTTTCCTAGGATAAAATGTTGTGTACCTTGTGATTGTGTTTCTTTCAGTGATGCTACTTATTCTATTATTGTCTAGTAAATTGAAAATAACTTAATAAAAGATTTAAATTTAAAATTTTAATCCCCTCCTCTAGGTACCTACAAAATATTTTGGGGAATTGGATATAGCTCCAATAGACTCTCATTCAAATAATTCAAGATTTTATTGAAATATTCATCTGGCTCTAGACCACTTAAAATCCATGATTTCAAAGAAATACGTGCTGGGTATTTGTTATATTCTTTGCACGACTAGACCTAGTGTTTGCATTGTAGCGGGAATGTGAGGGGGCCAAATTGGGGGGGACGCTATTCCCCCCTTGACAAGGGGGTTGCAGGGGGGGTCACATGGAGGAGGGAGCCCCCATGAATTTTTTTGGGCATTTTTTGCATCCATTTTTAGTGTTTTTTCAACACATGGTTTTCGTCGATGGTTTTCTAACTTTGGTTAAGAAATTAGGGTTGTTGTGTAATCCGGGTCAATGTATTAGGGGTTTTGGATGTCGTGGGATCCTATATATATTTTATTATACACAATCAATAGTTATGATGAGTATAATATTAGAGGTGCATCTCTAAATAGGTTATTGGTTTTTCCTGATTTGGGTTTCCAAGGTAAAAATATTTGTGTAATGTGTGTGTATGTTCCATTATACATATACTATTTTTATTAAGAATTTGTTTGAAGTAATTAATTTTACAAGGTTAAACTATACATTTGGTATCAGAGTTGTTAATGGCTTCAGGGGAATTCCTTTTTAGCTAAGAGTTTGGCTCAAGTCTGTGATAAAATTTGTTACATTGGGAGATTTTTGGTATCGATTCTTTGGGTGAAATGAAGTTGAAAGCAATTTGAAAATATAGATAGAGAAATTTAATGGGATTTTTGTTTTTGTTTTGGAAGCTCAAGATGGAAGATCTGTTGGTGGACAAACATTAGTGGATCATTTCCGATCTAGGTACTACATCTATGTGAACGTCAGCAAAAGAATAGGAAAATTTAGATTGGATGGCGAAGAGCATAATCTCGTTATGTCTCTTAGATTCAATATTACCGAATGTGTAAAGGGAAGATACGACCAAGGATTTAAAGAATAAGTTACAGAGTTTGTATGATTCTAAGTTCCTAGTAAGCAAATTGGTGTTGCATAAGAATCTATACAACATGGTGATGAAACATGGATACTCGGTGACAAAAAAATTGAACCCCTTCGATATAGTGGTAAGTAAGTTATTGTCCATTGATATTAAGTTTTTTGATGATGATAAGTATATCAATTTGTTGTGCTCTTCAACAGAATCGTGGGATAGTTTGGTTGTGGCCATAAGTAGTAATGCAAATACTTTAATTTTTTATGATGTGGTCTTATCCTTGTTATCATAGGAGATGAGACAGAAAAACATGGAAGGACAAATCACATATTCCTTATTTACAATATGATGCTTCCAAGAAAGAAATATATCTATGTTCTCAAGTGGGAGATCTAAAACTAAGGGAAGATATGAATCTCTTAGAAAAGTTGTAAAGCTATGCTGGAGATGTGGAAAAGAAGGGAACTACAAGAAGCAATGTAGATCCAAAAGTGTTGAGAGAGGGAAGGGATATGAATATGCTCCTTCTACAGGAGAAAAGACCTCCACATAATAAGGAGGGGATGTATACTTGAGTTCTTCAAGAACACATGTATATCATGAGGTATGGATGATTGAATCAGATCAATCCTTTCATATGAATCCTCATAGGAAGTGGTTTTGTGAATATGAAAGGTATGATAGAGGTGATTTTTTCCTAGGTGATGAATTGACAACAAAATCATAGGACAAGGAAAATTCAAGTTGAAGTGCATGGATGGAAGGTTTAGAAGACTACCTTGTGTTCTAAACATCACATTATTGGACACAAATTTGATTTATGTATGTTTGAGAATGAAACATGTAGGATGGTTCAAGGAGAAATGGTGTTGTTGAAGGGAGTTTGGTTTGGAACTTTGTACAATTTGCAGGGAAGCACTATTAGTGACAGGTGAAATAGTTCTGTTTTTCATGAGATTCGATCTTAAGAAGAAAAACAATTTATAGTCTCTGGAGAAAATACTATGTTGTGGCATCAAAGAATGGGGCATATTGGAGAGAAGGGACATCAATTACTACACAGTAAAGGTATGGTTGAAGTTATGTCTAACGTATCTCTAGATTTTTATCTCTGTGATTGTGTATATGGGAAGTAAAATTGCGTAAGATTCCCATTTAGTGTAATGAGTGAAAATCAGATTTCACAATTGGTTCATAGTGATGTGTTTGGACCCATTTCGGTTCCATCACTGGAAATAAATGCGTACTATGTCTCATTTATAGAATAATTCTCGAGGAATACTTAGGTTTATTTCCTCAATAAGAAATATAAAGTATTTGACAAATTCAAAGAGTTTAAGGATCTTTTGGAGAATCAAACAGACAAGAGAATTAAGGTGTCAAGGATAGATAAAATTGGATAATTCTGTAGAAATAAATTCAAAGAATTATCTAAGAAGTGCAATATATTAAGGCGGAAGACTAATTAATATACACCTCAACAAAATGGATTTGTAGAAAGGATGAATAAGACGTTGATGGAAAAATAAAGGTTCATGCACAATGGTGTCGATATAGGATAGGAATTTTACGTAGAGTTAGTGGGTACTACATGTTACTTGGTCAATTGATCACCCTCTTCAGAGATAGATGAAAAAACTCCATAGGAGGTATCAACTAGTAAGAAACCTTGTCTCACACATCCAAATGTATTTAGCTATGATGCCTATGTTAACAATACAAATGGAAACAAGAGTAAGTTAGATAAAAAGGATGAACAATTTATACTTATTGGGTATAAAGATGGCATGAAAGGTTATAAGATTTGGAACCCAGTGACTAAGAAGTTAGTGTATAGCCAAGATGTGATATTTAGAGAAATCAAAGATGTTGTTAAACATGAAGTCCTACCAAGAAGGGAAGAACCTAAGAAAATAGATTTTGATTTGAAGGATAATGAATCAGACTCTACAGAAGAACGAAAATCATACAAAGAAGATCCTTATACTCGAGTATTGAGGATATATGTTCGGGAAAGAAGGAAACCAAAAAGATATACTCCACCTGATTTTCTTTCAAAATTTTATTTGTTTATTACTGGAGATGAGCATAGATCTATTAGGGAGGCACACGGGGGTTTCAATGGGAAAACAATATTATATCATGTATGTTAATAAAGGGGGTTAAAAAATAAATAACAAAAACTGGGAAATATATTGGGGTGTATTAAGGGGAAAAATGTTTTTTTAAATAATATATACCAATATAGTATTTGAGGGAGGGGGGGAATAGGGTTAGAAAAATATAAAGAAGGAAAATAGTGTTAAAAATCCAGTGTGAGCTCCCATAACTGTTTGAAAGTGGTTTGAAACCATTGTTGAGCCCCAAATATTGTTCAAAACCTATCAAAAACCCTAATTTTGGTTTACTTCATGGTATGAGTTACTTGTTAATGGGTTCTAAATACCTGTGTTCATCGGTGGTGGAATTGTAAGGATTTCGAACATACAACAAGACTTGATTCCTTTTTTGTTCAAAAAATCATGGGAAAATAACATAATCTCATATTCCTTCTTCCATCGAGGTCCTTCAGTGTTTGACAAGTTCAATGCCTATTGAAATTTTATCATAATGGATTGGAAATCCCAAACATCGTTAAGCTCTAAATCTAGGGAACTCTGAATACCAAGGCGGATATAGCACAAACATAAGAGGTAGCTATACCAATTCCATTACTAGAACCACCTTGTTTATTGAGAAGCCATAATATTTTAAGATTGAGATCACAATCCCATTCCATCACCAATAGTCATAAAAAAATTCAAAAGGAGTTCATTTTTATGGGATGTAATAACTAGCAGGTTAGTGCTACTCTGAGTGTGCTCTAAATTGGAACTCTAATCATTTGTCCTACTATACACCATTTATTATAATCAATCGACTTAATGAGGATAATTATTAATCACTAATAGATAAATGTTTTATTATGTCTTAAGCAGTGGATCTGGAATAAGGAAGATTTGACATAGAGGATACCAGAGAGGTAGGTTTGGGCATCCCCTCTTCCAGGTGACAAAATGAGAACCAGAGAAGATAATACAGAGAAGACGAATTGGAAACAAGAGTGGGAAGATCACACTACATTAAGGGAAAACAAATGAGCTAAATAAGCTTTAGTAAATCAAGAAAATCAACAAACAATCATACAACTAGCAGTGTACAATCACACAATATTGAGGTTACATTTATAACTAACACTCCCTCTTAAAATCAATAATTACAAACATCATAACTGATAATGCCTAAGTGTTGTCTCTGAAAATAAAAAAACGGATTTTCCTAATGGCTTTGTAAAAATGTTTGCGAGTTTATCTCGTGAGCCACAAAATTGAAGTGTGATGTCACCATTATTGACTAGCTCACGTATGAAGTGAAAGTGAGTGTCAATGTGCTTGATTTTCTTGTGAAACACATGGTTTTTGGATAAAGAAATTGCTGAGGTGTTTTCACAAAAGATAGCAGTAGGCTCCTTTTCTGTATGTGACATATCATTCATTAGTATTCTTAGCCACATAACTTGATAGTAAGCTAAGGTAGCGGTGACATACTCTTTCTCTTCAGAAGATATTGAGACAATGGGCTGCTTCTTTGATGCCCAAGAAATCAGGTTCATGCCCAAGTGAAAAGCATGTCTCAAGGTGCTTTTTCGGTCATCTAGGTTGCCTACAAAATCACTGTTTGTGTAACTAGAGAGATGACTAGAATCATACTCAATGTACCATAATCCAAAATTGAGAGTGCGTTCAACATATCTCAGAATCCTTTTCGCCATCTTCTAGTGAGAATTTTTGGGGGATTCCAGGAACCTCGAAACAAATATTGTTGCATACATAATATCAGGCCTAGTTGATGTAAGATACAAAAAAATGCCTACTAAACTTTTGTATAGGGTAGAATCCACTACAGGGCCTTCATCTTCCTTGCTAAATTTTATGCCTCGAGGTATAGGAGTTTCTGCTGGATTATAGTCTTCAATGAAGAATCTTTTGATGATGTATGCTGCATACTTTTGTTGACAACCAAAAATTCCTTTGATTGATTGGTCGAACTCAATCCCCAAAAAATATTTCATTATGCCAAGATCTGTCATCTCAAACTCAGATTGCATGGCATGTTTAAAACTAGTTAACTCAATATTTCTAGTATATATCATGTCATCAACATATAAACATACAATCATAATTTTACCGTGTGAATCAGTTCTGGTGTATAGAATTGGCTCATTTTGGCTTCTGTTGAAACAACTCTTGATTGGGTAAGTGTCAATTCTTTTATACCAAGCTCTTGGATCTTGCATTAAACCATACAAGGATTTCTTCAACCGATACACTTTGGTTGGATACTCTTTGCCTTCAAATCTAGGTGGTTGATCCACATACACCTCTTCTTCTAAGACACCATTCAGGAAAGCTGACTTGACATCCATCTGATATATTTTCCATTTGTGTTGAGCTACTATGGCTAAGAGAGTCCTTACAGTGTCCAACCTTGCTACTGGAGAAAAAATTTCGCCATAATGAGTACCTAGTTGTTGTGAGAATCCTTTGGCAACAAGTCTTGCTTTGTGTTTTTCAATCTGCCCCTTTTCATTGATTTTAGTTTTGTAAACCCACTGGACACCAATATGTTTCTTTTGTCTGGGTAGATCAACAAGATCCCATGTATTTTTCTTCTCAATGGATTCAATCTCTTGGTTCATGGCTTGAACCCAATGTGGCTCTTGATCTTCCTCTTTAAAATATGTAGGATGACATGACATTAGTGAAAAAATATTGTGTTGATCAATATCATAGAACTACTAATGGATTTATCTCAAGCTTCAAGTTCTTTGATTTTGAAGTTCATAGGATGAATTTCTGCTTGAAGTAGAGTTGTCCTGAGGACTTTCAATATGTCCTTGTACCTGTAATCTTGGAAGGGCAGGTTGATGTGTTTGTTCTCCTAAATTTTCTGTGTTTTCAGGAAGTGGTAACAATGGATTTTGACTGTCCATAGGTTGATTTTCAGACTCACTCCAGAACTTATTTTCAATAAATTTGACATCTCTGTTGAGAATTAGTTTCTTTGAAATTAGATTATAGACTCTGTAAGCATTGGATGTCTCACTGTAGCCAAAAAAAATGCATTTCTCACTTCTATCACCAAGTTTCTTCCTTAATTTGGAAGGTATGTGAGTGAATGCAATGCATCCAAATGTCCCGAGATGAGCAAAATTTAGCTTTGTCCCACTCCATGCTTCTTGAGGGACCTTCATCTTTAGACTCGTAGTTGGAGATATATTCAAGAAATAAACTGAGCATGCTATTGCTTCATCCCAAAATAGTTTTGATAGACATTTCTCTTTGAGAAGGCTTCTTGCCATGTTCATTATTGTCTAATATTTTCTTTCAGCCACTCCATTTTGTTGTGGAGTATACATCCCTGTAGTTTTCATGATGATGCCTTATGATTTGCAGAAATTTGCAAATTATTTGGAGTTGTATTCTCCTCCTCCATATGACCTTAGAGTCTTCACGTATTTCCCACTCTGTGTTTTAGCTTCAACCTTGAATTCTTTGAACTTTGCAAAATTTTTAGACTTGAGTCTGAGAAAATAGATCCATATTTTCCTTCTAAAGTCATCAATAAACTTAAAAAAATAAACTCTACCACCTATTGATTTTTTTTGCACTGGTCCACATAGGTCAGTGTGAAACATATCTAAGTGTTGTTTGGCTTGAGTGGAGGACTGTGGAAAACTAGTTCTCTTATGTTTTCCAAGAATGAAAGACTCACATGGGGGATTTTTTTCTTTGAATATAGGTATACCTTTGACCATGGAGTGATTCTATGGAACGATTAGACTCTAAAGGGGTATATTTCTAAATATTTCATGCAAAACCATAGTTTCATTGGGGGTGGATGCACTTTGTGGATATGACTGGATCAAATTTGCAGTTCTGAGGGTCAGAGGAAACATTCTATTACTAGTCATGTGAATTTTAGAAATCAATTTTCTTTTTGGGGTTTTATGATATATCCTACATGATGATGCTTCAAAAATTACCTTATAGCCATGTTCAATAAGTTGTCCTACACTTAACAGATTATGTTTCAAATATGGAACATGATAGACATTGTTTATGTCTTTCTTTACATTCTGTTTAGTAAGAATGGGTATTTTTCCTTTTCCTTGAACTTTGACTTGAGAATCATTTCCAAGTGTAATATTAGATGAAATAGAAGAATCAATGCATGAAAGTAAATATTTATTACCATTCATGTGATTGCTGCAAACACTCTCCAGCAACCAGAGATATTTTTGTTTTTCTTCAGTCTTGTGGCATGAGAGAAACATACCATCTAAGGTTTCTCCTTCATGATTTGAGACATGTTCTCTTCCCGAGAGTTGATATTCTTGCTTATTCTGACATTCAAATTCATAGTGCCCATAATTTTTATAGTAATAGAATTGTGTGTTTGATTTTTTATTTGATCTTTTCCCTCTACCTCTTTGAGGTTGGAAATTTTGATTTTGGTTTTGTTGTTTGTGAACTTCACTTGAGTGATTGTTACTTGAACTTCTACCTATTCCTTGGTGACCTATGCCTCTACCGCTGCCTCTTCGTATGCTGAAGGAGAATTGAGTCTTGAAGGCATTCACTATTGAATCATTTTCGAGATGAAGTTTGGTCTCATGTGTTAGTAGAGAGCCCATTAATTCATCTGTTGAAAAATTTGACAGATCCATGGATTCAAGGATAGCTGTAACAACCATTTCGAATTTCTTTGAAATACTTTTGAGGACTTTCTCAACGATTCGTTGATCAAGGATGGATTCACCAGTCAATCTGATCTCGTTTACAATTCCCATGAATCTGGTCATAAACTGATCAACGTTTTTAGACCCTGTCATTTTTAAAGTCTCAAAATGTGTCCTCAAGGTTGACTATTTTGACCCTGTCATTTCCTTATTAAGGTGATTTAAGGATGTCCTAGGCTTGTTTTGAAGTAACAACGCCTGTAATTTTTGAGAAAATCGAGTCATCCACTGAGTTTTGAATCCAACATTTTCCCTTATTCTCTCTATTCCTCTGTGTTTCCCAAGAATTTCTTTATTGATTGGTCATGGCAGCAAGGTATGTTGGATCTAGTTCCACGTAGCCAAGACCCACTCGATCCCAACACTCTTGTTCTTGTAAGAAGGATCACATTCTAAGAGACCAAAAATAATAGTTCTTTCCAAGAAGAACCAGTCCTTGTGTTGGTCCTAAGTTGCTAGAGGTGGCCATCTTGTAGAAAATTGAACAAAACAAAAAAAAAAGTTATATATTTGTGTTCTTACTTGTTTCCTGCGCATAAAACCAGGTCCATGAAATACTCTATGTGACTTCAGGCAGAAAAACACAGGATAGACCACTACTTTAACTTTGATCTGGAAGGATCTAACTATGTGAGCACGAGATCTATGAATTCATAGCTCTGAGATCTATTCTTTAAAAACTATAGCTCCTCTAATGGAGGAATTCGGTCTTTCTGATTTTACTCGAGAACAAAAAAAAAAATCGAATTTTAGTTTCTCATGTGTTCGGGGGATGAAAACCAGGTGCTTTGGGCCTTCGGTCTTCAGGAATTTTGACGCATGAAGGTCTCAATTCCTCCAAATAGTTGAATGGCTGAATAATAGAATTGCTACAAATATCTACGGTCTTCACTGATTTTCGATCAATGGTCCTCAATTGCTGCGTAACTTTGGGTATTTATTTCTCTAGTGCTTTGCTCCGCCAAACCTTCTGGAGTGCTAAGTCTCCAAAGTGAGAGATCGGGAGCCACATGTCCTCAATGATGGATGGTCCATATTAAATCCAGGCTTCATGCCTTCAGGAGCTATGGCTTCTCGCCTTTGTCTTTCTTCCAAAGTGGTTATCTGTCGGAGTGCAGCATCTACTGTCAAGTGTCCACTTCGATCAATGATCTGGATCTACTCCAGCTCTTTGAAGCTTCGGGCCTTTAGGATTTCTTTAATAAACTTTTCCCTTCTTCCTCCGGGAGAAGGATATTGCCTAACAAGTGTACCTTGCTTGAAGGTCAATGACCATGAGTGATTTTGGATACTCAACTCACTCACTCTTTAATTTCCTTCCTGATCTCCGCAAAGAGAAGATGTTGCGAAGATGTTCATCCATAGTGGGATCGACACCCACCATTGATTTGTTGATCTAGAAATATCAATGATCCTGAGTGATTGCGGGCTTAGAACTTGCACAAACTTTAATTTCCTTCACGATCCCCACAATGCAAAGATGCTTGTTCGTAGCGGGATCAATATTCACCGTTGATATGTTGATCTAGAAAGATCAACGATCCTTAGTGATTGCAAGATCACAACTTGCAGAAACTTTAATTTGCTTCTTGATCCCCGCAATGCCTCCCTGCCATCAATCTCTCTCTAATGAGATCTGATGGTCATGACTTAATATTTTCTTGATATGACGGCTGATCTTGCTCTCAATCACATCTTACGGCTGAAAAACAAAATCGCCTTATGTGTGGGCTCATCATTTATAAGCTTAATTAAAGGCTCAAATCTGTTCCCGTGTCCATTATTACGGCTGAAGTAGCTTCTCCTTTGCTTCTTCTTCAAACTTTCTCCTTAAGAAAGAATTTCATGAATCTTTCACAAATTCTTTAAAAGCTCACGAATCTTTGATTTTTTTGTTCGTCCTTCTGCAGCTTTGCTTCCTCGCGCTTGCCATCTCCAATGATATTTTGAGCATACTGCAAACTACTCTCCAATCTCTGTGAAGAATATTGCATCTCGTGCTCTCGGTTGTGAGACAATGTAAGATCCATGCTCTTCTTCCTAAGATTGAGCTTCTCTTGAGGCAGTGTGAAGAGGCTTACATCCTAAGATCTAATACCATGAAAAAATGAGAAGCATAGAAGACAATACAGAGAAGATGCATTGGAAACAAGAATGGGAAGAGCACATTTCATTAAGGGAAAAGAGTTGAGCTAAATAAGCTTTAACAAATCAGGAAAATCAAGAAACAATCGTACAACTTACCAGGAGAGATGGAAGTGTACACTCACATATTGTTGAGGTTACAGTTATAACTAACACCAGGTACATTTTCTCAAACCTTGCTCCAAGTTACTCTTGGAAAAATAGAGAAATCCAAACAATAGGTAATGGGACTCCATTAAAAATTTAGTTCAATTTTTGAAAAAAAACACAATTTTGGTCATGAGGGTATCAATTTATCAACCATTTTATGGTACGATATAACATTTACAATGGCTAACCAATACCCAACTTGAATATCATCTGAGTAATAAATATTCTACCTTTTTTCACTTGCAAACAAACACTATTGTATTTTCTAAAGAAAGGTTTCATATCTTCCATGTTGTTGTACTCATAAAGTGTGATGTTTGTATAGGTATCCATCTTTGGCTTCTTTGAAGATTTGTTGTTGAAAGTGTAACTCAGTGCTATCCCATTTTTGCATAGAAAAACTCACTTTTCTATTCATTTATGATGTTAAGATTATTTGATGCCAAATTTGAATTATTCCTACCAACTCCATGGTTTTCTGAGTTTTCATTAATTTTGTGTCAACTCAATGACTAGCACCAATCCTTGTCATCTCTTCAAGATAGTTTTTTACCTCTCTACTTTCAAACTGCCCACTTTAAATGTTTAAAAACCATTGGAACTCAAAGTTATTTGAACCATGAACCCTAATTTATGCACTTCTAAAAATCATACCAGCATATTAATTGTAGTGGTTTCATACTATCAAATTTCTAGTAGTTAGTAGAATGTCCTTTTAGAGTGGTGTCCAGATCGAATTTCAGACATGCATATTTCGTAGTAATATCATTAAGCAACATTATAATTAATAAATTATTGTTGTACAAATCATGATCAAAGAATTTATGGATGGAAAAATTTGTGACAATCATAGGTCACAATAGTGGAGTGCTTACTTGAGGAAAGATTTAGTGTTTTGAGGAGTCACAATTAGTAACCTACAGAAAGCGTTCAGTGGTTGGTCACAACCTAGATTAAAGGATTGTTTGCAAGTTAATTTATAGTGTTAAAACCATATTTTGAGGACAATTTTTATGTTAGAGGGTATCATAGAGAGAAACGTGACAATAGCAACAATTTGTATGTTTCTTGCTAGAAAGATGGAGGAGATACCTTGACCTTTGAAGAATATTCTTCTTCTTTCATATGAAATATGTAATAAGAAGATTCATGTAGCTATTTAGAGAATCAAGCAATATTCAAGGTCGCTTAAGGATGCCCATGAACAAGAAAAAAAGAGTTAGTTTTACTTGATGAAGAAGTTCTACTTGCAATGATGGGTTTTGATCTGAACTTGCATTGTCTTTATAAACCTTTTGTTGGATAAACACATAATGCATTCCCTCAAGTGGCCTTTATTTTTTTTGATGGTGGGTTGCGTATTTATCTCTACCTCCAATTCAATCATCATTACATTATTGTTGTTTTCTCATTAATACAAATTGCACGCAACTCCCCCTTTCCCTATTTTTTATCGTACGCATGCAGGGTGTTATTTATGGTGAGGTCGATTCAATTAATAAATATCTAGAGGAGGAGATAAATTCAAGTGAGAAACTCACTATTGAAAGTAATAAAGAAATAATAATACCAAAAAATTGTTGAGAATGAACACTACTAATTGATTTCATATTGATTGTATAAATACTATCAGTTGACAGTTTTACCGTTCAGAAACAGGAGTAACTGCAAAAACTGTTTCACTAACTAATTTGTTTAACGAGATTACAACTCCTAACACTTCCTCTTAATATAGAGGATTACATTATTTATAATGCCTAAATTTTGACGTTGAAATTGAAAAACATCTCTTCCCAAAGGTTTAGTGAAGATATCAACTAGTTCAGCTTTAGAACCACAAAATTTGAGAAAAATGTCACCATTTTTTATGAGTTCATGAATGAAGTGAAATCGAGTATCAATGTGTTTGTTTTTATGATGCAACAAATTATTCTTCGACAAGGAAATGACACAGTTATTGTCACAAAAAATCGAAATAGGTTCTTTTGTTGTATATCCAAAATCCATCAAAATCCTTTTAAGCCAAACTACATGACATGCTATTGTTGTTGTCGGTACATATTTCACTTCTGAAAAAGAGATAGAAACTATGGGATGCTTCTTAGATGCCCATGAAATCAAATTCTTTCCAAAAAGAAAAGCATATCCTGAAGTACTTTTTTTGTCATCAACATTTCCTGGATAATCACTATCAGTGTAACCTGTAATCATAATGTCTGCTGAAGTTGTGTACCACAAACCATAAGTGGTTGTACCTGGAATGTATCTTAATATCCTCTTACCAAATTTCCAATGAGAATCCTTAGGAGATTCCATCAACCTGTAAATGAAACTGTATGTATATGTTATGTCACGTCTTGTAGTAGTAAGATACATAAGACTACCAACAAGTTGTTTATACGATGTGGAAATTATTACTGATCCAAAATCTTCTTTTCTTAATTTAGTGCCAAGAGAAATAGGAGTGTTAGTAGGCTTACACTTTTCCATCTTAATATTTTTCAAAACTTCAACATCATATTTATGTTGACTAATAAATATACCATGATCAGATTGTTCTACTTCAATGCCTCAAAAATACTTCATTAATCCAAGATCTTTCATTTCAAACTCATTTTTCATGGCTGATCTAAATGAATCTAACATCATGTTTCCTATGTAGATCATGTCGTCAACATAAATACATAGGATGAGAATATTACCTTGATGATTTACTATGATATACAAAGTAGGCTCATTTTTTCTCCTACTGAAACCATCTTTGAGTAAATAATGATCAATTCTACTATACCAAGCTCAAGGAGCTTGCTTGAAACCGTACAAGGATTTCCTTAATTTGTACACTCGATGCTCTTGTGTTTTAAATTCAAATCCAGGTGGTTGATCAACATACACTTCTTCATTTAACACTCCATTCAAGAAGGTGAACTTGACATCCATTTGATAAATATGCCACTTGCTTTTTGCTGCAATGGCCAAAACAAATCAAGCAGTATCTAATCTTGCTATAGGTACGAACGTTTCACCATATGCCAGGTTGTTGTGAAAAACCTTTGGAAACTAACCTTGCTTTTTGTTTCTCAAAATCACCTTTTTCATTCAGTTTAGTTTTATAAAACCATTTGACACTTATGACATTTTTATCTGCAGGTAGATCAACTAAATCCCATGTATTGTTTCTTTCAATAGCTTATATTTCATTATTCATTGCATCTACCCATTCTTTTTTCTTTGAAGCTTCATCAAAACAAGTAGGTTGAGATGAGAAAAATGCAAACTGTACTACATTATCATCTTGGTCATATATATCACACAAGCTTCTTATTTTTTGATGATTATGGTCAAAATCTGAATCACTATGAGATGAAGAATCATTATGAGATGAAGAACTACTTTAATTTTGAACTTGAAATCCACGAAGGCGTGTTATCGGTTCTTGATGTTCATCTAACTTTGTAGGCGCTTGATGTTCATCTAACTCAAGAGAAGGATTGTGAGAAGTATTTTTTTCCATTTCATCCCATGATTTATCTTCCATAAATTTAACATCACTACTTACTAGAAATTTCTTAGTAACAAGATTATATAATCTGTATGCTTTCGAGTGTTCACTATAGCCAATAAAAATGTACTTCTCACTTCTATCATCAAGCTTCTTTCTTAGCTCTTCAGGAACATGAGAAAAAGCAACACAACCAATTTTTTTGAAATGAGAAACATTTACCTTAGATCCACTCCATTTTTCTTCGAGTAATTTACTTTGAACACTCGAAGTTGGTGATATGTTAAGTATGTAAACTGAACATGAAATTGCCTCAACCCAGTAATATTTGGACCATTTTCTTGTTTTAAGTAAACTCCTGGTCATGTTCATGATGGCATGATTCTTTCTTTCTGCCACTCCATTTTGTTGTGGAGTATATCTAGTATTCATTTTCTTTTTAATACCATGATGTTTACAAAAATCAACAAACTCTCTTGATTAATATTCACCTCCTCTGTCATATTTCAAAACTTTGACAAATATGCCACTTTGTTTCTCTGCTTCAGCCTTGAATTCTTTGAATAGAGTGAAAGTCTCAGATTTGTGTTTGGGAAAAAAAACCCAAACTTTCCTACAAAAATCATCAATAAATGTCGGAAAATAAAAACTTCCACCAATCTACTAATTTTTCATAGGTCCACATAAGTCTATGTGAACTAACTCTAAGCACTCTTTGGCTCTATAAGAGGATGATGGAAAACTATCTCGTTGGTGTTTTCCTACTATGCAACTTTCACACGAAGGAATATGATTAATCGAAGGAGGAAATCGTTTCACCATAGACTGTCTCTGTAAAACACTCATACTTTTGAATGGTAAATGACCATAACAATAATGCCATAACTCAGTTTCATTCACATTAGAAATATTACATGCATGCATCTTCCCACTTCTCATTTCTAATGGAAACAATCTGTTCTTTGTCATAGGTAATTGTGCAACAACTCTTTTAGTTTGATTAAGAATTCTGCAAGTGTTGTTGTGGAAAGTAGCATCATAACCATCAGCCATTAATTTCCCTACACTAAACAAATTGTGTTTGATATTTGGTACATAGTAAACATGAGGAATATTGTTCACTTCACCCTGCTTTGTTAAAACTAGCACACCACCTTTTCTTGAAGCTATGACCGAATGATCATCACCCAAACTAATTGTAGTAATAAGAGATGTATCAAGATTAGAAAGTAAATCATTGTGACTAGTCATATGATTGCTACATCCACTATCGAGCAACCAAACATTCTTGTCAAGATTTTGTTGAGATACTTGACATGAAAGAAACAAAGTATCATATTTTTCACTTGCTGTGACATTATCTCAACTTACGACATTCAGATATATGGTGACCCTAGTTTTTACAATAACGACATTGAATTTTTGATTTATTTATCCATCTCTGGCCATGATCTTGTGAAGACTCTGACTTGTCTTTTGTTTTTTAAGGTTTATCTCTTGTTTGAGAATGTCCTCTACCACATCCTCGACCACGTCCATGAAAACCTATGCCAATGCCTTTGTCCATGGACACCTTAGTCCAAAATGCATGTTCTAAAGTACCAAGATCCAAGTTCATTATTGCTTCATGATATAACAATGAACAATCAGTTATTCTATAGAAAATTTAGTTAGATCTTTCGAATCAAGAAGAGAAGTAAATACCATTTCAAATTTCTTAGGTAAACTTCTAAGAAAATTTTCAACAACTCTTCCATCTTTAACTGCTTTTTCTCCATTAATCCTAATTCGATTCATAATACCCATAACTTTAGTCATAAATTGATCAACACTTTCTCATTCACTCATCTTGATGGTTTCAAATTGAGTTCTAAGGGTTTGAAGTCTCACAATTTTCACGTTGTCATTACCCTTATAAGCCAACTTAAGAATATCCCATGCTTCTTTAAGAGTCTTGGAACCAATAAATTTAGGAAATATAGAATCATCTAATGAAACTAAAATATATGATTTGGCTTTTCCTTGTTTTTGCTTAAGTTCTTCTAATGTTTTTCTTTGAGAAACACTCATAATTGCAACAACATTTGCATGAGGTTCTATGAACCCTGTTTCAACGCAATCCCAACATATGTGACCTTGCAAAATGGATTTCACTTTCTCACTCCAAAAATCATAATTGGAACCAACTAAAGTTGGTGCTTGAATTGACGAAGAACTAGACATTTTTTTAATTCAAAATATGAGCCACAATTTCTTTTTAAATAATTGATATAACTCCAAGTGACTTTTCAAATTTCAATGAAACTTTAAATAAACTCCAAATTTTATAAATACTCTTGAGCAAAATCGACAGAGTAAATAAAAATGTAATGGGTTTATACAAATAATTCCAAGCCTGTAATTCTCAACCAACTCCCTCTTCCAATTTGACAATGGCTCTTCTCCAAAGCAACGATAGCTCTATGACACTTCTTCAAACTGGTGTGCATTTCTTCTCCAAACTGGTGGCAGCTCTGTGCTACTTCTTCAAACTGGCGGGAGGTGACCAGACAATCAATCTCTCCTTCTCCCAACCTATCACTCTAATACCATGAAGGTAATAAAGAAATAAGAATAACCAAAAATGGTTGAGAATGAACCCTACTAATTGATTTCATATTGATTGTATAAATACTATACAATTGATGATGACTCACACCAATCCTTGCCATATCTTCAAGATAATTTTTTACCTCTCTACTTTCATACCAACTACTTTGAATGGTTAAACAACACTTTCACTTAGATTTATTATTGAACCATGAACCCTACTTTATTCAATTCTTAAAACCATACCAACATATTAATTATAGTGGTGTCATACTAGCATATTTCAAGCAGTTAGTAGCATGTCCTTTTAGAATAGTGCCTAGATCGAATTTCACACATGAATATTTCATAGTAATATGACTAAGAAGCAAGATATTTAAGAAAGGATTGTTGTAAAGGTCGTGATCAATGAATTTATGTATGGAAGAATTTTTGGCAATAATAGGTTACAATTGTGGAGTGCTTACTTGAGGCAAGATTCAATGTTTCGAGAAGTCACAATCCGTAACCTGTAGAAAACCTTTAGTGGTTGGTCACAAGCTAGATTAAAGGATTTCTTATGAGATAATTTGTGATGCTCAAAGAATATTTTATAACAATTTTTCTGTTAGGGGATACCAAAGAGAGAAAGGTGTCAATAACAACAACTTGTATGTTTCTTGCTAAAAAGCTAGAGGAAATACCTTGACCTTTGAAGAATATTATTCTTTTGTCATATGAAATATGTAATAAGAAGAGTCCTACAAATATAAAAAGAATCAAGCAATATTCAAGGTCGCTTAATGAGGTGTGTGAACAACAAAACAAAGAGTTAGTTTTACTTGATGGAGGAATTGTACTTGCAATAGTGGGTTTTGATCTAAGCTTCCATCTTCCTTATCAACCTTTTATTGGAGCAATAAATAATGCATTGCCTCAAGTGGCCTTTATTTTTATTGATGGTGGGATTCATATTTATATCTACCTTCAATTCAAGCCTCATCACAGTGTTGTTGTTTTTCCATTAAGATAAATTTCATGAAACTCCCCCTTTCCCTATTTTTAATCGTATGTATGCAAGGTGTTATTTCTAGTGATGTCAATTTAGTTATGTAACAGCTAGAGGAGGAGATAAAGTTAAGCACTCAACTCACTTCTAGCCCACATTTGTATAGAAAAACACACTTTTCTCTTTATATATGTTGTAAATATTAATTGACTTCTAATTTTAATTATTCCTACTGACTCCATGTTTTTCTGAGTTTTTATTAATTTTGTGTAAACTTGATGACTTTCACCAATCCTTGTCGAGATAATTTTTTACCTCTCTACTTTCAAACATACTACCTTGAATGGTTAAAAACCACTATCACTTGAAGTTATTATTGAACCATGAACCCTACTTTATTCACTTCTAAAAACCATACCAACATATTAGTTGTAGTGGTGTCATACTGACAAATTTCCAGCAATTAGTAGCATGTCCTCTTAGAGTAGTGCCCAGATCGACTTTCGAACATGAAAATGTAATGTCCCCACTTTGGGACATCATCACAGTGTAGAGGGTTATGATGACCAGAGTAGCCAGATGGAGGTTATAGCGAGTACAGGGGTATTTGAGAGGCATTGTGGGGTCCAACTTGCATTGATGATCATATTCCATCATTA
>ML781589.1:331244-383747 GCA_009831015.1 Picea engelmannii | reverse complement strand
TGTTATTTGCTGCATACACACATATAAACACATCTAAAAAGTAGATCAGCAAAGTGTTTGACGAAATACCACAACCAGGAAAAAGTTTTAAAAAGACACCAAAACAGTGATGATCCTTGCATAATGGCTTGGGATCATTACAGAAAATTTCATAGTAATATCATTATGAATAAGGATATTTAATAAAGGAGTGTTTTACACATCATGATCAATGAATTTATGGATGGAAGAATTTGTTACAGTCATATTTTACAATGGAGTGCTTACTTGAAGCAAGATTTCATGTTTCGAGAAGTCACAATTAGTAACTTACAGAAACAATTCAATGGTTGGTCACAAACTATATTAAAGGATTTCTTGCGAGTTAATTTATGGTGTTCAAAGCATATTTTGATGATAATTTTTCTGTTAGGGGATACCAAAGAGAGAAAGGTGACAATAGAAATAATCTCTATGTTTTTTTTTGGAAAGATGGATAAGATACCTTGACCTTTTAAGAATATTATTCTTTTATCATGCGAAATATTTAACAAGAAGAGTCCTGCAACTATTTATTCAGAGAATCAAGCAATATGCAAGGTCACTTAAGGAGGTATGTGAAAAACAAAAAAAGAGTCAATTTTACTTGATCGAGGAGTTGTACTTGCAACATAGGGTTTTGATCTGAACTTGCATCTTCCTTAAAAACCTTTTGTTGGAGCAATAAAGAATGAATTTCCTCATGTGCCCTTTAGTTTTTTTCTTATACTGGGATGCATATTTCTCTGTACCTCAAATTCAAGCCTCGTCACATTGTTTCTCTTTCTCCATTAAGAGAAATTTCATGCAACACCCCCTTTCCCTATTTTTTATCGTAAGGATGCAAGGTGTTGTTTCTTATGAGGTCAATTCAGTTTAAGTAAAAATTAGAGGAGGAGATAATGTAAAGCACTGAACTCACTACTAGAACGTTTCTTCATAGAAAAAAACACTTTTCTCTTCATTTATGTTGTCAATATTAATTGATTCTTAATTTGAATTATTCCTACTCACTCGATGGTTTTCTAGTCTTCATTAATTTTGTGTCAGCGTGATGACTAGTACCCATCATTGTCATCTCTTCAAGATAGTTTTTTACCCCTCTACATTCAAACCGACTACTTTGAATTGTTAAAAACCACTGTTACTTAAAGTTATTATTGAACCATGAACACTACTTTATGCAGTTCTAAAAATCCTTGTTTTTTATTCCTTTAAATTTATCCTATTTGCATCTACTACTCAAAATGATAGTTTTGGATATGTTTATCAAAATGTTGTAACATTGAAACTTTTTCTTTTACAATGATATTTCCACATATATGATTTAGGGGATGCCTACTTTATATTCTATTTTTTTTCTATTTTTTGTCCACATTAAATTTTTGTAGTTAGACATATTCCTTGATAATGTTTTTAGGTTCTCAAATGGAACTATTCTATCATATATCAATGAAATTTCTTTAATTTTCCCAAAAATGTTGTCTCCAAACAAGAGGGATGTTATGAACATATTTCATGCTTTAAAATGTTTTACTTTTTTCTATTATTTTTTTGAAATGAAAAGCATATACCTCGTGAGTTTTGTTTGTTCTTGTAACTACTATCAAAATTGGTGACTCTATGTTAATAAACATATGCTTAGACCCAATTTTTTCAATTGTAGTATTATATCGACTATGTATGGAACTTTAGAGCCTGACTCTTTTCCATACCCTTTCCATACCCTTCATAATAGATGATACCCTTCATTAGATGATGAACTGGTTGAAGTAAGATATTTTAGGCTTGCATGTGAATCTATAAAAAAAAATGGAATGATTGACACCTATATAAGTTACGTATCCCTTGGTGTTTGCAACACAAGTGAACTTTTACAAGAACCTTTATCAAATTTACATATCTGGGTCACTTAACAAATGTTAAATGTGCTAAATATTTCCAAGATTATAAGAATATTACCTACATAAGGTATACACATTGATATTGTTTAATATGCATATTATAAAAACAAGGGAAGTGGATGAGTAGCAAGGCTTCATAACACTTTCTACTCTATATTGATGTATTTTCTTCGTTGTGAATTTTGAATGCCTAAGATTATAGAAATTCAAATTTCATTTGATAAGACTATTACCTATAGAAGGTATAAACATTGAAATTGTTCAGCATGCATATTATAAGAACAAGGGAAGTGGATAAGTGGCAAGGGTTCATAACATTGTCTACTGTGTATTGATCCTTTTTCTTTGTTGTGAATTTTGAAGGCCTAATTCCAAACCCTTGTTAAAGATTCTTGCAAACTACCAAGTACCTCATTTTTTTTTCTATCATGAATTTGATATTTAATGTCTTTTGGATCATGGTTTTTTCTTTTCTATGAAATATAGTGACTTATATGTCTATACCTATATAACAATAACAATTTTAAAATGTTGAAGATTTGTTTGCAAATGGTGAAGGACATGCTCAATTCCATCCTTCCTTTAATATTGCCTAACTTGTTAAATTGTGATTAGCATCTCTTGAAAATTTGTTTGTAAATGGTGAAGGACATGCTCAATTCCATCCTTGCTTTAGTATTGCCTAACTTGTTAAATTGTGATTAGCATCTATTGAGCTTCAATTGAGCTCTTCCTCTATCAAATATTTCTCAATTTCAAAATTTCCTTTCACATGCATGCCAACCATGTCTAGACACCATTCTTGGGAAATGGAATTGACATAACCGTGCCATTTGTGGACAACACTTACATGTACTCTACTTGAAAATCTACCATCGACATGTCCCCACTTGCAAGTTCCATCAACATATTACCTCATTGGGAGTTGAGTTCCAATCTGTAGATTTTAAAACTATGCACATGTCCAAAAGTGGTAAACCACATAACACATGGTAGCATTTTGTACGAAAACCACATAAAACATGGTAGCATTTTTCTTTGTCTAGGATAATTTGTCTTTTTTGTCTTGTATGGATTGGTTGGTTAGTGCGCAGTCTTTAAAGATTTTCTTTAAATTTTAAAGTCACGATTTTAATATAGCCACAAATCTCATTTTAGAAATAAATATCAATCTAAAGTGACTCCTGAACAACAACGTCTCAAATATTCAGCCTCCCGTCGTGGAAATTATTTGTTGGATTAATGCAAGAAAACAAATTTCATATATTGTATGATATGGGTCGCTGTTGGAAAATATAAATAAATAAAATACATCGTTCTTAGCACTATTTCATTCGTTTTCACAGGTTTTTATCTGATATTGCTGGAAAAATCTCTCTACTATTTCAATGACTAAGGCGAACATGGTACGTCTCTGTTATCATCCCTGGTATTTGCTACTTTTTCCTGCATGTGGGTATAAATCTGTCTGTGAGAATGAACATGTCATCTTCTTGGTTCTGTCTGTGAGAATGAACATGTCATCTTCTTGTTTCATATACCACATATATTTTTCATCTTCAATATACAACCTCAATCTGTTGAAGAATTTCTTGGTTTTGCTATGCATTTTTCTTCTCCTAGCCACCATTGGATATAAATCTGTATATGAGAATGGATAACCTCTTGGTTCATCTTCCATAGATACGTCCCCACATGAGAATGCATAGCCTCTTGGTTCATCTTCCATAGATATGTCCCACATGAGAAATTGCTTGGTTTGGATATGCCATTTGCTTCTCCTAGTCACCATTGGATATAAATCTGTCTATGAGAATGGACAACCTTTGTCTGTCATAGATACATCCCATCTTCAATATACAATCTCAATCTGATGAATAATTGCTTGGTTTTTCTATTCCATTTGCTTTTCCATCCACCATTGGTTAGATTTCATGTATGACCCTTCTTTTGTCTCTTCTCTTGTTACACGTCACTTGTTTCTTGGGTTTTTTTTTTTGTCTCTTGGGTTTTCTTGTTACATGTCACTTATTTCTTTGGTTTTCTTGTTCTTGTTCTTCTTATAAACTATCTTTGAGAATGTGTGTTGTATTTGATATAAGGCATTTGTTCCTATTTTATTCATCAACTAGGTAGTTTTACTACCTAATTAAGCTAACTTCTTAATGATATCTCTTTTTAGCGTATTCCAATAGGCTTGTAAAGGTATAATATCAATTACACCAAACCCTTGTCAACCTCAAAAAGTGGCTCCATTTCAGAAAGGCACCTTGATGTCTTTTAAATATTTAAGTAAAGAAAATTAGGATGCTAGGCTAATGATATTTTGATGACTTTTCCTTATATGGATTTTCATTATCATTCCCCTTTCATATATCGAAGTGTGTCTAGATTCTTTTATTCCCCTTTCATATATCGAAGTGTGTCTAGATTCTTTTTTATTTATTATTTTCAACGATCAACTATAGCTCTCCATCCTTCACCTTCACCATTTTAGTCTTCTTCATCCTCTGAAGGTGCATTCTCATTTTTCTCTAAAAAAATATTATTAATTGTTTGCAAAAGTCAAGTGACTTGTTTTTATTTAGGAGTCTTTATTTTGACCAGAAGGGAGGACAAATGGTAGTAAAATCATTATAACACACATACTAATATTGCTCATTTTGTTTATATGATTTAATTAACTTTGTTTTGAATGCAGGTTGTATTCCATCAAGATGATTAGAGTGACAGTGAAATTTTCTTAATTCTATTATTGTATCAAAGTCTTCTTGATTAAGAGAGTATTCATTCATGAAATCTTGTTTAAATAGTTTCTTCCTTCAGAAATTCTTGCAGATGCTTAGTTAATTGCACTACGAGTAATGGAAGATATCCTAGTCGAATCGATTCCCTTTTCCTCTTGGCACGTGTGGTCCTAGTTTCTTTTTAAGAATTCTCTATGGAAAATACATATCTTTTCTTTTGTTGGTTGTCATTGAAATCATTCCAAGGGATGAAAAATTCTACTAACCAACCAACAAGACAAAGAGAGAAATATGTTCTTTCAACCCTAAGTTAACTCTGAAACCCTTGAATAAAGAATTGATGTAGTTATACAAACATTTCCAATATTGAAGCATTCTCAATCCATGACCTTTGAAAGTAGAAAGGGTTTAATGGATTTTTTCCACTCTTCTTGACATTATTGATAGTGGAAATTTCATCTTTACATTTCTATTCAAATGTTTCAGAGAGGTTTTTGAAATCAAATTTTGCTACCTCCATTACATTCATTCATGCTCCATTCCATCCTTCCTTTAGTATTTCCTAACTTGTGCAATTATGAGGATTGTTATTAGTATCTATTGAGCCTTAATTTATCTCTTCCTCTATCAAAGAATTCACAATTTCAACATTGCCTTCACTTGCATGCCAACCATATATATACACCATTCTTGGGTGATAGAATTGACAAAATGATGCCACTTGTGGACAACACTTACATGTAGTCTACTTCAAAATATGCCATCCATGTTCCCCCATTTGCAAGTTCCATCAACAGATTACCTCATTTGGAAGTGCAATGTGTATATTTTCAAACTTTGCACATGTCTCAAAGTGGTAAACCACATAAAGCATGGTATCATTTTGGATGAAATCCAAACTAAACATGATGCATCAACTTAAACCACATAACACATGGTAGCATTTTGGACGAAATTTATGAAAATTGAAATAGGATAAATCTGAATTTGTTTTAAATTTGGAGAGTTTGACAAAAGCTAAAAAATGACACAACACCATACCATATGTGGATAAACCTTAATATAGAACCTTTATTGATACGATGTTTCATACATTATATAATTAAAAACACTGAACCATATGTGGAAAAACCTTAATATAGAAACTTTATTGATACGATATTTCATACATTATATAATTAAAAATAACTTTATTGAGACACTCAAGAAAAAACTGGAGCTTGAAAACTAATGAATTGTTAAAGTAATAACAAAATAACAATAATCAACAACAAGAACATTTCTGCTGCAACAATAGTAAATCCAACACTAACAACAATAATTTCCATAACAACACTAGTAATTCCAACACTAAGAACAATAATTTCCGTAACAACACTAGTAATTCCCACAATAATCCATAGTTCATGATTGCATTTGATAGTAGATTCTAGAGTACAAATGGAAGAAAAAAATATATGATCAAATACTTTATTAGGGATGTATGAACACCAACTCCAATGATTCTATGAATTTCACCCTTTATCAAGAACAATATCTGAGAGACTCCCTGCATTAACACATTCCTTAAAAAGTATCCCCATTATGAGATTTTTGTAAGCTTATGTTCCCACCTTAGCTTCTTCGTCTTTTATGTGTGGTATAACTAGACTTTACATAAAACTCTTTTATCTAAGAGGAAAGTACAATTGACTCTAATAAACTTTATCTCAACGTAAAGTTGCTAAGTAACAAAAATTATAAATGACTATTAAAAATTATAATAACCCATACAAACTTCAAAGTACCAATAACTATAATTGAAGCATGTTACATTACATATAATAACAATTACACCTTGTTCAATTACTTCGCCCCATAGAAATTATAGTGCTTGTTTAAGGGCCTTTCCATGTAGCATCCTCTAATGGAAAAAAATTCAACTAAATGAGGTATTTTGGTTGTACCTTATTATTCAAATTATTCTCTATAATTTCCAAATGCACACTAGAATTACATGAACATATCGTACATCATTTACCTACCACTTTCATGAAGCCATAGACATGAAGGAAAAATGATTTCCCTACCACTCTCATGAAGCCGTAGACATGAAAAGTGTTATGCACTCACAATATTGTTGTCAGTTCAAGAGGATATGCAAAATTTCTTACTCTTGTTAGAACCTTATAAAGTACATGGTATTTAGTCCCATCTTTCCCCACCTTTTTGCCTTTCAGAAATGATTATGAAGTTGAGTCTCAAGAGAACCGAAACTGTCAATTTGAATTTCCACTCACTACAATGTTCGATCGGCTGAGAATTCATCCCGCCTCAGAACAATTTTAGATTCTCCTTTTTCTACTTCAATATTTGTTGGGTTTCCTCTAGAAAATTTCTGACAAATAATGTTGGAATGTTTTCAATGGTAAAATCAATCACAAATATTTGTTGGGTTTCCTCTAGAAAATCTCTGACAAATAATGCTTGAGTGTTTTCAATGGTAAAATCAATCACAAAAGGAGGTTCATAACAACCACATTACTTTTTCCTCTATTATATTAAATTTCAAAGCCACACCTTGTAACTTTCTTACCCACTTTGCTTATTTCTCACTCAACTTCTCTCTAGATTATACCACAATTATACCTCAAGCTCTAGTGGTTTTCTTTGATAAGAAAGTAATGAAGTGTTTCCCCAACAAATATTTCTTGAATTTTCCTGTAGTATGCTCAAGTGTGAACATTTCCTTGTCATAAGTGCATAATAACTTCCCCTTATCATCCAACTTCTTTATTTAAAAGGAAATTGTCTATGAATTTATGAATTTCACATAAGGACAAACTCCATGTTGGTGAATGATTGCATAACATTCCATAATAAAGGGCTGTGAAAAATCTCTAAGTGTGAGTACAAGGCTATAAGTCAATACCTTCTTCAAATGCTGAAAGGTGGAATTTATTTCCTTTATTTATTTGAACTTATTTTCCTTTGTAATATTAGTGAATGGTTTTAAGAATCCTCCAAATTCCTTAATATTGTTTTTTCGAAGCTGCATAGTCCATTAATTCTTATCAATTGTGTCTTAAGTTGCAAAAAAATTTGAAATGGGTACATGGTTTTAAATAAAAAACTATCAGTAAATTAAAATGAAATGATCAAGAAAATTAGAATGATAGAAATAAATGACAATTTAATAAATTAATAATGTATTTAATAACCAATGTTGCACATTGGTTTCTGGAACATTGGAGTGATGGGAATAGTGGAGTGAGTGCTTAGAGCAACTAGAGCACACCCAATTTTTTTTTAAGGGAAGACGATAATCAATCTCTCTCCATTTGAATGCTTTTTACTTTGTAAGATTAGTGAATGTTATCATGAAGCCTCCAAATCCATTAATATTTTTTTTGTAGAAGTTGTATAGTCCATTAACTCCACTCAACCTCGTGTCAAGTTGCACAAAACTTTGAAATGGGTAGATTCTTTTTAAATAGAAAACTATCGATAAATTAGAATGAAATGATTAATAAAATTAGAATGATAAACATACATGCAAATTTAATAGATAAATCATGTATTTATTAACCCATTTTGCACATTGGTTTTTGGAACATGGGAGTGGTGATAGGGGAGTGAGTGTCTTGAACAACCAGAGAACACGTTCAAAGTTTTTATTGGGTGACAATAATCTCTCTCTTTCTATATATATATATAACTTCCCCACTATAATCCCTAGTTAAATTAATGCATAATGTAGACATAAATGTGGCTATGACTAAACAATGTAAATGCAAAATGTATTTTCTGAATTGTAAATATAATATAATACCAACGGGTGGAAAGAGATAGGGGATGATTAATCCACAAGAGAAGGGGAAATCCTAGAGAGAGAGTCCAAGAAAGGTATAAATGGGAAATAATTTATAGTCATTAATTCAAACCCACATTTCGGATTTATTATCATTTGGGGAAAATTTCTATTTTTTGGTTGAGTGTATGAGAGCCCAATTATTTAATATATGTCATAGGGTAGGTGTGAGAGTCACATCCCATAGTTATTATAGAGCATGGAGTTGATATCAAATCAACATTGAGTAAAGTGTTATGTCAACTATCTTGGAAAAGGAGAGTAAATTCATATGGGTGGTAATAGGAAGTTTTAGATAGGGATTTATTACATGAACAATAAGGAGGGGAAGAGAAAATGAGAACTTGGGATTTGGAACAACAAGGCTAGGTGAATTTTGGATCATGTTGGAGCATTTTGGAGCTAGAAATTGAAGAGACAAGTTGTCATGCATGAAGAGTGAACTCTTGGGTGAATTTCATTGTATCAACAATTGTTTAGTGTTGTTTTTTATGGTGGTTTTCCTAGCAGCGAGTTCCCTTGATTTCTTAGCTAAGATATTCCTAGCTAGATGTTCCATAGAGACCCTGGTAAATGAATGGGATACCCAATGGACTAAAAGCAACAAAGGGGTACATTCCTTGGGTTGGGAAGGTCAAGAGGAAAAGAGGTAGAGAAAATTAAGGATAGTTTTAGGAGTAAACCAATTGGTTATGTGATATGGAGTTGTGAGGGATTTTGGGAGGTGTTGGAACAAATATCGAAATTTCTGAATTTTGTGTTCCTCACCAAAAAAAATTGTTTAAATCCTCGTCACCTGGCGTAGTATTTCGAGTTGCCAATGAAACTTTAAATCCTTGTGATATTTGGCGTAATATTTTCCCTTTTTATAAAAAGTTATTGGATCAACTACCCTTCACGCCGAATCTCCAAACTATCCACCGAAAGCCACACACATGCCAAGTCACAAGACAACTCACACAAGACTCCAAGGAGAGAATCTATAGGAGGACCAAATCCATGCACTACGCGTCGTAACAGAATCGAAACAAATGGTCATATAAAGCGCACGATAAATGGTGGGGTTGTAAATGTGGGATTATTTCTCTGCACAAATAATAAATGAACCGTCAAGCATCCGAGCCTGAGCTTCTAGGTCCTGACAGATTTCCCATCGTCGCTAAGTTTTAAGACGAGCATACAAGTGTCAGGGTAAAAATATGGAGACATTATTTATCAGAGATTGGACGCCAAGTATTTCCATTTTCACAGGATCTTCATAACCCACCGGTTACGCTACTTGGCAGCTCGTGTACGTACCTCAACCCGGACTCAATTAGCACCATTCGACCAATTATAGAAAAGGTGAATGGAGATTTCTTGTGTCAGTTCAGATTAGAACAAACAAACAAAAAACTATGTGAACCATACGAGGAGCCTGCAAATCGGCTATTATTTCCAGTACATGGATGTATTCATGGTGATATGATTTTTGGTGGCGAGCCCAGGATTTGGTGGATATGCGAACGTCACCAACTTCATTATTCAGGAAACATTCCTCGAAATAACATCCACTTGTCCGAGCCAACATTCAGTTTTCTCAATGCCATCAAGATTGACGATAGGCTGGTACTTCGGGTCCTGCAAGGTGCAAGACAATTAATCATGTTTGTTCATTTATTTTTACTCGTTCGTGGTTCCTCTTCAGGATTTTTACCACCGGAGGAATTTTAATAGCCACTCCTCCCTTCCCCCGAATCCCGAAGGCTCGAATTCAGGGTTCCAGTCATACATATCAAACGTCAATGCGTAAGATTTCCAGTTGTCAAATAAAAATGCCCTCTATCAAAGAAAAAAGGCAGAAGCCGAGCTTCTGAATATTCACACGCAGGTGGAAAATGAACAAATGATAGCATTGATGAGAAGGGCAAGCCTGGGTACTTGTTTCGTCACGATCAACACTTCGGTGCGAGAAGATTATCACTGTCAATTGCAAGCTTTTCCATCAGCTTTGTTCTTGACGGATCTTGGTTTGGGAATATATTAAGTTGATCGAACATCATATTCTCAATGTATTTGAAAGTGAGCGACATCATTTAGATTTTCGAGTTTATATATGTTGTGTAGAAGATTCAAGCCCCCAAATGAATACATGAGATAGTTGGACAAGTTTTTAAACACATTATCATGGGCATCCTCACCCTTGTTAGCTCATTACACGATACCTGCTCATTGGAAAATTTATAATTCCAGATATTGGTAATTATAATGATTTGTGGTTTATTGCTCCCTTCATGTGTGTTATTACAACTTGAGTGTTGGAGATGTGATGGAGGGGGTTTGATATTAATAATTTGTGGACTTTTACCTATGGATTTCAAGCCACAGAACTCGTAGTTTTGGGCTATCTGGTGAGTGCCTCAGGGGCATATTTAAAAGATGTTGGACAGTTAGCACACAACAAGAAGGGTTTCCCTTATTATTGAAACAAAGCCAAAGTCATATTTTGACTTAGTTGGAGAGTTTTAAGAACCCGATGGTAACAAAATCCGAGTGCCAATGATTACGGTAATTGTAATAAAATATATGAACAAAAGATATCAAATGCATCTAGGAGAAAACAAAGAGTCAGATGAAGCGCCAACAAATCTAATTGAAAATCAATAATGTATGGAGAGGTTGTGGGTAATCCAAAGGTTTTTTTTAATTGAGACAAAATTTGTATAAAGAAATAGATGGTAGAATTATTTTGGGGGGCAAACAACCCGAGAGCCTTTGGAGGGCTGGGTTTGTAATGCCAATTTTCTTTCACAAAATATAGAACAGTAGCTAAGAGATTTTATACCTCGTCACTGTGTAATTCTGTCTTTTTTTGTATCGTTTTCTCAAAATTTACATTCATTCTTTCTTCCTTATTTTTCATATTCATCTTGTAATGTCTCTAATTTAGTAATACCTATGTTGTAGTCATTTATTGGGAATCATGTTAGGTTCAACTTTTCCTCTGTTTATGCTGTGAGAAAAAAAAGACCTATAGCTTGACTGTTTCTGCCTAGATTACAAGTTGTATATATGCATGGTTTTTTTTTCTGTCATTCCTCTGTTGAAATAAAGATTAGAATTATTGGAATTAGATACCTAATTATTTGTTTCAGTCTTCTTCATCCCCTATCTTCTATCCATATTCCTTAATTTAATTAAATTAGGCAAACGAGGTCATGCCTTTTCTTTTCTGATTTATAAATGATTGAAAGGCCTATTTCAAACCTAGTTTTAGAAGCCTCATATGACTCATCAATCAATAAATTATTATTTCATTCAAAATGTGCTAAGGCTTGACTCTATTACGACCTAGAGTCAACTCTTACGACAACATTTTCTAGCATCATTTCCAGGGACGGAGGAACGAAGTTATCTTCCTTGGGATATGAAAAAAGTTTAGATCTATTCCTTGATGGTGAACAAGGGATAGGCATTCAATTGGTTGTGATCATCCACCTAGCGACTCCTTAGTTTGAAGAATCTACATGATTCACTGCTGACTCCACTGGTTTCAAAATGTCAAATTCGTTCGCTGCTCAAATTGCTGTGAGGTTTTCTCCTTTGGACTTTACAAATGTTTATGGTTTTCCAAACGTTGTTCCAGACATTAAAATTTGGGAAGATGTCCTTCCTAAATTTGGAGGATATGTGGATGACAATACTTCTCAACACTTATTTGAATTTCACAAGCTCCTGGATGAATTGGATGTACATCATGAATATGTCCTCATGAATCTGTTTATGTTCTCAATGGAAAGAGATGCTAGACTCTGGTATAAATCTTTACCCCATTCCAGTATTCCTTCATTGAAAGATTTTCACACAGTTTTTAATCAACATTGTAAGAGGATCTATTCATTTGAAATCCTTTTTGAATATTGCTGCAATATAGAATTCATAAAACAAAAAGATCAAACAAATTATCTTGAAGAGGAAGAAGAAATATCATAAATTTCTGAAGTTGATGAAGATGACCAGCATGAGGAAGAGTTTGTTGATAAAGAAGAAGAATATGATAGCTCTTGTGATCATATTCAAGAAGAAGATCAAACCAAACTCCATGAAGATGAAGAAGAAAGGTCAAAAGGCTTTCAAATTGATCACAACCAGATTTGCTACAACAATGAGGATGAAAACACTTTTTTAGATGAAGAGCTAGATTCAAGCTCATTCATATATGACTCTTTTTTTAATTTTTATGTTCAAGAGGAATACTTTCAGAATGAGTTTTTTAATATTAATGATGTTGAAAATAGTTTAATTGTACAACATGATGATGAAATCGCTATTCTAGATCTTCATGAAGACCAACAAATTATGGAAGGTCATATGCAATCACTCTTTGCTGATATAGAACATAGTCATTTTTCTATGGAAAAATCCCCTCCTTATCAGTTTCATGTTCAAGTAAAGGCCCTGAAATATGACAAATTGTATGTTGCCAAGAAGCCATTTGATGAAGATTTTCAAGAGGTTTGTAATCATCCAAATGTAGTTGAGATTTCAGGTATGCTCATTGTTGTAAATCCTCATGAAAATCAGTCTGTTGATATTCAACCATCTTTTCTAGATCCTCACAAAACAAAAATTTCTCAAAGTAAATGTTCTGGAACTTGCTATGAGTAGCTTGTTTATGATGAGTATCTAGAGGATGAAGAAGAGAAGATTTTTTCTTTATCACACATGAAAACTTACGACAATACTCCTTTGTTTGATGAATATCATGAAAGTGTTTTTGAAGACGATGAGCAACAAGAAACTTTGGTTCAACAAGAAAGTAATTGGAAACACCATAAAATAAATCAGCCTATGTATGATAGCTATCAAGAAGATATTTGGACAGTGGATGAAGGATATAAGCAGGGGTTATTGAAACAATTGATCTCTCCTCCTTGTTTAGCAACTATTGAGCAATAGGCCAGTAAATTTCAATGCAACATTTTTGCACTAGAAGAAGAAAAAATCAGTAGTGGACAAAGTGCGCAAAGGCATTTCATACAACTTGCCTAGTAGGAGGAAGTGTGGATTAGCTGCAAAAGTGGTATATCTTTTCCCTTCTACGATCGAGTAGCAGTTTATATGGAGTCGAAATGGAGCATTGAATTTTTTATTTCCGACCTGTTGAGGTATGATTTTCAAAACTGTAAGTACCTGGTCCTATGGTAAGTTTTGAAATTTGTTGTTGATCCTGTCATTTTTGTGCTCAAGGATGGAAGAATAATTAAATTGGTTAGTCGGATATTCACTTGGTTGACTTGGAAATTTTCCTATACTTGAACAAATCAGTGATATCAGTTAGAGTATGTGACATATATAAAAAAACTTGACTTCAAGCATTATAGTACAACGGTGGTTTTCAGTATGTTTCTAGTTAATTAGTTCACTTTTCAGTTTGACATCTAGTATCGTTCCATTTTAAGGTAGTACGACTCCATAGCGCAATGAATGCATAAGCGGTTTTTGTTTCGAAAAGGTGCAATTAAAATGACAGGGTTCAATGTTTGATAAGGTTGATTTCAGGTCACCTAATGGATGAAGACATGTGGTCCACTGTTCTTGGCGCTTTGCAGGAAAGCACCATCCCTAGATGGAGCCTATGTTGGAACAAATATTGAAATTTCTGAATTTTGTGTTCCTTGCCAAAAACAATTGTTTGCGCTAGATTTAAATCCTTGTCTCCTGGCGTAATATTTTGATTCGCCAGTAAAACTTTAAATCCTTGTGACATTTGGCGTAATATTTTCCGCTGCAGTAAAACCTCTAAACCTGTCGTCATTTTCGTCGAGCTTCTCTACCATCAAAATCTCAAAGCCTTGCATCACAATTGGCCAAAATCTCAAAGATTTAAAGTTTTCCAAGGTCTCCTATTGGTCTTAGTTCGCAATTCCTTGATAGTTGAAATAAGTCTAAAAGTGTCAAATTATAAAACCAAACTACAAATTTTTTTATATATTATTTTAAAATTATTTTCTATATTTTAAAATTAATGTTTTATTTTATTTTAAAGTTTGGTAAAAAAGAGAAAAATCATTTATTTAGCCAAACCTTTGCACCAATATTTTTGATAAAAAATTATTGGGTCAACTACCTTTCACGTCCAATCTCCAAACTATCCACTGAAATCCACACACATGCCAAGTCACAAGACAACTCACACAAGACTCCAAAGAGAGAATCCACCGAGGACCAAAACCATGCACTACACATCAGAACAGAATCAAAACAAATGGTCATATAAAGAGCATGATAAATGGTAGGGTTGTACATCTGGGATTTTTTCTCTACACAAATAATAAATGAATTTTCAAGTGTCAGAGCATGAGCTTCAAGGTGCTGAGACATCGCCCATCATCACTAAGTTTTAAGATGAGAATAAAAGTGTTAGGGTAAGAATATGGAGACATTATTTATGATCAATCCCACGCCAAGTATTTCCACTTTTAGAGGATCATCATGAACCACCAGTTGCGCTACTTGGAAGCTCGTGGAAGTACCTCATCATTCAATCTGGGACTCAAGCACCATTCCTCCAATTATAGCAAAGGTGAATCGATATTTCCTGTGCCAGTTCAGATTAGAACAAAAAAAAATATTTGCGAACCATATGAGGAGCCTGCGGATCGGCTATTATGCCCAACACATCAATGTATTGATGGTGATCTAAGTTTTGGTGGCGAGCCCCAGATTTTGTAAGTATGAGAACCTCACAAACTTTATTTTTCAGGAACCATTCCTCGAAATAGAATCCATTTGTTTGAGCCAACATCCAGTTTTACCAATGCCATCAAGATTGATGATAGGTTGGTACTTCGGGTCCTGCAAGGTGCAAGACAATTAATCATGTTTGGTCATTTTGTTTACTCGTTCGTGGTTCCTCTTCAGGATTTTGACCATCGGAGGAATTTTAATAGCCACTCCTCCCTTCGCTTGAAGATCGAAGTCCCGAAGTCGGGGTTCCCATCATACATATCAAACATTGATGGGTAAGAGTTCCAACTGTCAAATAAAAATGCCCACTATCAAAGAAAAAAGGCAGAAGACGAGCTTCTGAATATTCACATGCAGGTGGAAAATGAACAGATGATAACTTTGATGAGAAGGGCGATCTTGGGTACTTGTTTCCTCATGATCAACAATTCGGTCCAGGAATATTATCACTGTCAATTGCCAGATTTTCCATAAGATTTTTTCTTGACAGATCTTGGTTTGGGCATATATTAAGTTGCTCAAATATCACATTCTCAGTGTATTTGAAAGTGGGTGACATCATTTAGATTTTCAAGTTTTTGTATGCTGTGCAGAACATCCAATCCCCCGAATGAATATAGAAGATAGTTGGACGAGTTTATAAACACATTATCATGGGCGTACTCACCCTTGTTATCCCAATACACGGTACCTTCTCATTGGAAAATTTATAATTCCACATATTGGTAATTATAATGATTTCTGGTTTATTTCTCCCTTCATTTGTGTTATTAGAACTGGCGTGTTGGAGATGTGATGGAACGGGTTTGATATTAATAATTTGTGGTCTTGTACCTGTGGATTTCAAGTTGTATAACTCGTAGTTTTGGGCTATCTGGTGAATTCTCAGGGGCATATTTAAAAGTTACTGGACAATGAGCACACAACAAGAAGGGATGCCCTTCTTATTGAAACAAAGCCAAAGTCAGTTTTTGACTTAGCTGGAGAGTTTTAAGAACCAAATGGTAATGGAATCTGAGTGACAATGATTATGGTAATTGTAATAAAATATATGAACAAAATATATCAAATGAGTCCAGGAGAAAACGAAGAGTTAGATGAAACGCAAACACATCTAATTGAAAATCAATAACGTATGCAGAGGTTGTGGGTAAGCTAAGGGTTTTTTTTAATTGAGACAAATTTTGTATAATGAAATAGATGGTAGATTTATTTTTTGGGGGGGAACAACCCGAGATCCTTTGGAGGGCTAGGTTTGTAATGCCAATTTTCTTTCATCAAATATAGAACAAAAGCTAAGAGATTCTATACCTCGTCACTGTGTAATTTTGTCTTTTCTTGTATCATTTTCTCAAGATTTACATTCATTCTTTCTTCCTTCTTTTTCATATTAAGCTTGTAGTGGGTCTAATTCAGTAATACCTCTCCTGTAGTCATTTATTGGGAAGCCTGTTAGGTTAAGATTTTCCTCTATTTATGCTGTGAGCCAAACAAGACCTGTAGCTTGACTGTTTCTTCCTAGATTACAAGTTATTTATATGCATGGTTGTTTTTTGAAGCTATTTTCCATTCCTCTATTGAAATAAATATTAGACTTATCGGAATTAGATACCTAACTCTTTGTCTCAGTCTTCTTCATCCCCTGTCTTCTATCCATATTCCTTAATTTAATTAAATTAGGAAAACGAGGTCATGCATTTTAGTTTCTAATTTATAAATGATTGAAAGGCCTGTTTCAGACCTATTTCTAGAAGCCTCATATGACTGATCAATCAACAAATTATTATCTCATTCAAAATGTGAAAAGGATTGTCTCTATTACAGCCTAGAGTCAACTCTTGCGACAACATGATGAACCCTTATTTTGTGTATTCCTAGCACCAACTTGGGGTTCACTTTCTATTGAGATTTGGAACATCAGGTCTATGATTGGGTGGAACATCCTTCCCAAGCAACTAGTTTCAAAAACTCTCTTTTAAAGATAAGTGTTTATCTATTTTGTTGAGTTATTCCATGAATGTAATTGTTCGGCATTTAATTTGTATGTGATGATGTTTTATATGTTGTTATAAATGTTTTATGAGTTTCATTCATGCTTGTTTATAATTTTATAGTTGCATTTAATTATGTGTATCAAAAATTAGTCGAAAATGTGTTTAAATCACAGCTGGTAAGCTACATGAATTGTTTAGCAAAAGAAAGAAACATTTATGTGTTTTTCATGTAGTAATGTTCCTTAGTTAAATTGGGGAACGCTACAATTTATATATTATTTATATATTTATTTAAATTAATTCAAATATGTACACAACTTACCCTTTAACACCACCATTGGCATATTAACTAACTTAAGGGATAGGATTGAATAATTTACCCCTTTAACACTACCATTGACATTTTCATGGTTACTCTCCAACGTACCTTTTTCTTGCACTATATCATCTTCAAGCACAACTAACCTGTAAGGTGGGGAACCATTCTTTTTTATGAGTCATGAATTGTAGCAGCCTAGTAAATGCACCACTCTTCTACATCTTTCTTCTCAGAATCTATATAAAGATTAAATTCAGTGGCTCTTTCTTCGAGATAATAATTAAAATGTCTTTTTTTTGAAAAATCATATTTCCTTTTTCCTACGAAAATGACCCAGCTTATTGAAGTAAGACCACTTTCCTTTGAGGCTTGGAAAGGAAGACCTTCCTATAAAGTTTTACATATAAATATCATTATAAATTTTTGTTGTCTTAATAGTTGGTTTTATTATTGTTCTTAATTTACTAAAATGTATATATGGATGGAAATGCAAATGGCTTTGGAATATGAAATTGTATCTAGTGACGTGAATCATGTAATTGGCATAGTTAGGGTGTGAAAAGATTCCACATTTTTTAAGATATGATGTAGGAGCATCACTCCAACCCAACAACGTGTCAGCTAGACAACACATTCAGCGTGCATCCAAGGAAGGGAGAGGCGCCAACCCTCTCATTTTAAAATTTGAAATTGTAATTAAATGTTTGTAAGGATGGAAGAGCCAAATCATTGCCTTTGTACAAGTTGTAGATAGAGTCTCCTTTAATGGTTGACAGGATGATAAGATCTAGATCCGATTCAGACTAGACAACCATTGAATGCAATTCAATGTAAATTAATGAGAGTAGGTAGCTTGGAGGGAAAGGATCGAGGAGACCCTATTTTGTAAAAATATCTTTGTATATAGATTCATTAGAGGAATATGAGATTATGATACACAGAGAGGGAGAGAGAGCTAAGACTCATTTGTAGTCCAAAATCTTGTACACATTGTAAATTTCAGATATTCAGATTAATATAAAGAGAAGCAATTTTTCATGCCTATGATTAAGTGTGTTAGATATATTTCATGAATATTGGTTGCGTATGTTTCTTTTATGTGTGAATGTTGTGATTTATGTTAGATTTTGTCTGCAGGTGATAGATATATTTTCCTATCTATTCAGAGTTGTTGATTTCAGTTTGGGTTCTTTGTGGCTCAATGCAAGGAGTTGCATGACAGAGTGATGGAGACTTTGTGAGCCAATGCAAAGAGTGCACATCTGAGTTATGTGTTTAATTCAGGCAAGAACATGCCAGGAGGGCGCACCAGAGAATTCATAGACTCAAGAGAAAGCCTCAGAGTTACTGAATACTTTGGAGATGAAGACTGTGCAAAGGAAGGTGTAGAGAGACAGAACCACTCAGGATTCTATGAAGCTCTGTCAAGAGGGCATAGAGAGAGTGCAAATAGTGCAAAATAAGAACTCTATTTTGAGTTCAGAGATAAGGGAAGTGTCTAGGAGGAAGACACTTATAGAGTTGTTGAATACCTTACAATATCAGCAAGGAGTTCTTGAGCATAAGTTACCAAGAGGGAACTTTCATATCTTCGAGGGACAGAAGGGACAAATACCTTTGAGGTTTGAGTCATTGAAGCTCAAGGAGACAGATTTGTTGAACAATCTGGAGGAAGACCTGTGAAAGGAGTGCACCAAGCCAACAATTAGACGAAGTGTTGAAGAGAACCAGTTTAAGGTTGGTCAAGCACTAGGAGTCTGTGGAGGAGAGAACTTGTTTTAATTTCAAAAGATCAGGCGGTAGAACGCAAATGTGTGCCAGGAGGATCACCAAAAATATTCTAAGGAAGAGGAAGGGCTGAGTCTGTTTAGATATTGTGCAAGAGTGGATTTATTCCAAGTCCTAAAGCTTAGGAGAGACAACGTCTTCAGAACAAAGGCGAGACAAAATTTATCGGGTTCATAAAGGAATCAAAGGTCGAGGCCTATGAAACATTGGAAATCTTCCAAGTAAGGAAGAAATTCAAAAGATCAGGAGGAATGAGTGCAGAAGAAAATTAGATTTGAGTCATCAGATCTGATTCTGTGGATCAACAATTGTTGATCTACAGGTAAGGTGCACGCACCTTAACCATTTGAAAGTGCAGAGGAGAGTGGACTTTGCGAAATCGTGAAGTCCCAAAATCATCAGAACCAACGAGGAGACAAAACGCGTGGCAAGAGATCGACAATTTGCTAACTCATGACTTAGTTAATTCAAAGGGAAAAATTATAAGAACTCATGAAATTTGAGTTCGCGACTTGATAGTGGTCATCAGATATAGAGGAGTGAGAGGCATTGATTTGGTATTCTGAAATATTGACATTTCGGGAGTCGATGTGATTTGATTTGAGTCGTCGGGTTGAGGAAGGATCTAGGCCATCAGATCTGAAGAATTGGGAGTTTAGACCTCGGGATAATGGAATTGAACCACTTCACAAACCCCTGACACACGAAGTCCCGAGGCGCTCTAAGGTTGGGACCCAGGTCACATGCGAGGGTCACATTAGTGAAGAATTGAAGGGAGGAGCTAGAGATCATTAGCCCATTTTGGGGTTTCGGGAATCGGAGGAGTCGTGGTGACTCGCAACAGAAGTCCCAAAATCACAAAACACAACGCGCCCTTTTGGGTTAAGTCTATGGTCACGTTGATGTTCACGTGGAGTGAGAGAAGCTTGCGCTTGATGCTTGTTCATGCGGATGGAGTTTCATAATAGGACCTGTGTATTTTATTTCATGGAGGTTATAGCAGGGACACGAAAGAGATAATACATCTCAAGGTTTGTGAATATCCGAGAGAGGAAGGTCAACAGACCCTGCCGAGGTTGAGGGTCTACGCCAAAATCCATCATGAAATTGTGGATTATGGAGTCATTATGTATCCTTTTGAGTTTTTTTTATAGTAAAGGGAACCCATTGAATCCAAATAAAGAGAAAAAATTGATAGTGGAAACAACAATTATAGCTATCAACAGGAAACTAGACAGATTGCAAATTGAAATATTTGGATCAAGTGTAGAGGATAAAACTCCAAATGTTGGAAACATTGGAGAGCATGTGGAGGAAACTATGCATAAACAACCATAATTTGAAAGCGTGTTTGAGTCTATAGGAAAATACATATATGTTGATCCTATTGTATTGATATCCCTGGAAAACAAAGTGAATAGTTTAATGGAACAATTTCTTGGGGAGAAGCTTAGTCACCAAGTATCTTCAAAAAGGGAAAACATCGAATTAATATACAATGCGAAAATTGTGGTGTTTGTTAATGAACATGGTAAATATTATTGGCATATCGAACATCTCTTAACTTAAAAAATTCTCAGATGAACTCAACAACTCATCAATGTAACATTTTAGCAGTGGGAAATAGTCAATTTTTTTCATATAATGATGAAGCAACACAAACAAGAATGGTTGGAGATAAATTTGAGATTGAGAAAAAAATCAAACTTCTAAATGATTTCAACACGAAACAAGATCCTAATTTGTTCAAGGTGGTGGAAGCAACACTTGCAGAAGATGAGTACAAGAGAAAAGTAAAATTTGAATGTACACGATTCAATAAATGGTTTTGTTTAGTGCCACCTAGTGGTAATATTGTCAATTCTTTGAATGAGCACATGAAATCAAAGAATCATATCACTTCTATAGATGAGGCTTTGCATAATACAAGCAGGTAGAGGATTGGCACAATTGGGAGACCCAAGAAGTCTACCATTGAGAAGTTCCAATAAAGTTTGACTAGGTTCTTGGTTCCATCATCACCATCACTATTACATATGGGTTCTACAAATCGAGGTGCTTCTACTTTAGGTGTGTTAATTATGAATGTTTTAAATTAATTCCTTTTTGAATCTGAATGTGCAGGTTATTTTATTTGTTATATTATTTGAAAGTAGTTCTAATGTATTATTCATATTATTCTAGGTCATTTATCTCCCTCAATATTACAATGTTGGGGGTATTGGGATCCCTATATTGATAGAAATGATAGAGAGACTCAATACAAATGTCTTAATTGATGATCAATAGGGTGGGAAATTATGGGTCATAGAGAAGCATACCAAGATGAAACTATTTTATTATCATATTTAACGATGTATTGACGACACATATATGCATATTAATTACGAGAGGGATTCTTAAACAAGAATACCTTTCAGTTCATTGACAATCATTTTTTGTAAGTTGATTTTTGAATGTAATGACTTTATAGTGTGCTTATATCGTGAATCAATGATAAAAATTAAAAGAGATGGGAGAGATATAGGGAAAGGGAGAAGACTAGACCATTTGACTCAAACTGAACTTAAAAGTATTGCACAAGCAACAAATGCTAGTCATAGATCAATAATGAGAGCTCTTTGGCAGGAGAGGGAAAAGGTTTCTACACTCTCTATTAGAATGAGGTCCTTGAAGGAAAATTTGTTTGAATATACTCAAAGTAATGACATATTTAGGTTTTACAAGGATGTGTGTGAGGCTAATAAGCAAGGAAAATTACAAGGTAAAGATATTGTCTAGGAATTTTTCCAAGATATTTTTCACAACCTAATGCATCCAAAAGAATGGAGAAGGTATAGTGCATCCATTAAATCCATCTATGAGATGATTAAGCTATGGGGAGGTCCTTTATTATTTTGTGGTTCAAAAAAATCTCATATGAAATAAACAACTCATCAATGTAACATTTTAACAGTGGGAAATAGTCAATTTTTTTCATATAATGATGAAGCAACACAAAAAATAATGTTTGGAGATCAATTTGAGATTGAGAAAGAAATCAAACTTCTAAATGATTTCAACACGACACAAGATCCTGATCCAGGTTCTAAATGATTGAGTATTACTTGATGTGTGTTTATTGAAATGCATTTTTTTCATGTTTTCTATATAGTTTTTTTCACAAAATAACACATTTGATATTAGTTTTTCCTACATGAAAATTAAAAATTGATATTATATACTCCCTACATACAGATGTCTTGTTATTTTTATATTCATGCCATGTTCAAAATCTTTGTCAATGTCATATTCCATACAATTGTTAAGTGTTTCAAGGTTTTTTGTGTCTATATCAATGAAAAATATATATTTTTCATTATTTTGAACAATTTCTATACCAATGTCAATGTCACCCCATTTTTCCTATGGTAGACTAAAGAATTGATGTTTAACAACATATGTTATTGATTTATGAATACCATAAAATACAACCTAAGTGGATGAGTCACCATTTAAATGATTTTCATTATCACAAAATGGGATTTAAAGAATCATCTTTTTTATGTAGAAGTTTTCAATATCCATATGTTCATTGCACCATGATTGTATTGTGATTATACCTTAAATATAATATAGTTTGTTCTTATTTTCATCTTTTAATATATTTTTTTACCATTAATAGTATGCAACATATTTATCTAGATAGACATTCTCAAATAGTATGCACACTTTAAACTATGTGGTTCACCAACTCTAGGCAAAAGCACCAACACCTATATCATTCAAAAAGGGAATTGAAAGATGACAATTTATTTGTGCTTCCAAACTTTATTTTCAAAACTATCCTCACTCTATGGAATTGCTAAAAAACATCAAATGGAATTAGTCCGCTATATCCCTCTCTAATATTCCTACAACACATCGTCCACATATTTTAAGAGCAAAGGTTGACTTAAATAATGGAAATTTTATTGTATTTAACAAGGCCAGTGAACGCGAAATCTTCATGGAGGTTAGTATTTTAACCATCTCTATGCTCTTCATCAATATATATTTATATACTATTATTTGTATTTATTTCGATATTTTGTATGATGTTTTGTAGTTTCTATTCCTCTATAGAAGACCATCTAGGGAGATATATGCATCAATATATGTCTCCTCCATTGATGAAACGATAGAGGCAGATTTATCATTCCATGCACCATATACACAAATATGTGTCACATTTGATAAATTCAACATAGTGATTTCTTTATTTTCCGGAATCCTCAAATTTATAATGTTCTTATGTTTCTATAGGTTGCGGGACCAGAAAACATCGAGCAATGTCCACCTGGGATGGACAATTCACCTTCTTCAAAGGTATCATGTATTGATTTAAATCTCATTTATATCTCAAATATGTGGTATTTATGTGGTTTAATTTTAGCATTTGGTACTAATAAAAGTGTTATTAATATGTATACAAGTTGTTGATATTTTCTCCGGTTACAATAATAGTCCAGTCCTTTGGAACCCTACCACGACTTATGGGTTACCTATTTCTAGGAGAAGCGTTATTCCATAACTTTTGCATCCCATGGGGGTTCATAGCCACCCACTCCTATGATATTTAATATTCCATGCATCCTCAATGGTTTCACCCATAGGCCACACACCTGCACCACCTCTTCCATCACATCCATCCATAGTCGATGCACCCATATGCTAACCACCCCAACGACCATTTCCATATAATCCATCCATTGAGGCTGCACCATTAGATGTTTCCTTAGATAAGGTTTTACAGTTGATCACTCCACCTACCAATGAATCTCCATCGATGCTCGAGATATTCACAATGAGATAATGTGTTGATGATCATTTTTTATATATCACGAATGGAATTTATTTTATGCATATTTGTTTACATTTTATGATTTGTTCCTTGTAAATGATGTAGGGTGGAATTAGTGAGAGATTAGGGTCATGGAGGAGGGTAACACCCTTGCGATTGTTAGTACCATATGTGGTGAGTTGTCTTATCTTTAATTATAAAGCATAATCTTGTAAGTCTATTATTTCATTGTGGAAAAAAATTTATAAGAATGTTTTTTCTTTGTTTAGTCCCAAGAGTGATGAACCACTCCCAGACACAAAACCAATCGAGGTGATTCTTCACATAAGAGAATAAATATCGATTTGCAGGATGCTCCTCAGGGTGGCGAGGGTGGCAGTGGTCAATGAGTGACCAATGACTTCCATTTTGTATCTAGGCCACCATAGGGCATTTTTTTATGTTAGAAAACTTGTTGTCATTTTGTATATTGGGCACAATGTGCAATATTGTAAAAAATATACATTTTAGATTACGCTGAGTGCACACACACACACATTGTTTATGGATCTCATTGTTTTTGCATTTTATGTTAATGAATGTATGAATTTCAAAGTGTTTCGATTACCAATTTTTTTTTAGATATATGAAATTGAAAGAATTAAGTCTAATCTAAATGGATTTAAATAAATATATCATCAAAAGATAACTCTCAAAAATAGTGAATCAAAATAACTCAATATCTCTATTCTTCTAAGAACCAATTCCACATAAAAATACCACTAGAAGGGAATTCCTAGGAATTGCAAGAAATAAATCTAATCTAAATGGATTTAAAGAAATCTATTCTCAAAAGATAAATATCAGAAATAGTAAATAGAAACAACTAAGTATCTCTATTCTTCTAAGAATTAATTCCACATAAAAATACCACTACAAGGGAATTCCTAGGAAGCATAGATTCACATTGTTTTATAAAGGGAGAAACCTGCATGAACATGAACAAAATAATCCACGAGTTGAAATCAATGCACACTTTGGGATTATGGATGTGTTTGGGATAATAGAGACATGATGAGAATATGAAATGCAAAACTCAAACTATCCTATAACATTTTATTATCACATGAAGTTTTTATGGGTCAATTTTCATCCTTAGGTTTTTTATTTTTTATCCTTTGTCTTGTTTAAGATTTACTTTTGATTTTCTCTTTATGGTTTTAATAGGTATTAGCACAAAATAAATATAAGGTTGGATGTTGGCCCATACTTTTGATTTATACCCTTGGCTCATTCCTTTGGTTTATACCTTCATCCCATCACATGATTAGACAACCATCACTATCACCCTTATGCCACCACTAGTCTGACATGTCACTACATCCACTATGCACTTAAACCCCTCCAGTCTATCCCTCTACCCGTTAGAAGGTCAAATCAAGTCATTTTAGTACGCTTTCATATCATCAAGAGTTTTTGTAGCGCATCTTTAGTACATTCTCCTTCATTACCATTATTTCACTTATGAAGGTTGAGTGAGTCGATCTCATTGTTTTCAACATCCATGTTTTAAAAGGAAATAATTTGAGATTTGGTCATTTAGATTGTCTAATTTTTTTATAAAATATTTGAAATTTTCTCCTAGGTTGGTGCTTCTTAAACTCCTAAGTTCATACACACACTGCATATTCTACTACAGACTGGCTGACATAGGGGAATTGGAGGTTAGAGAGGGTACATGTGGTTCCATGCTATCTGAAGCATATCTACAATCAAGCCACAATGTCCAGGTACTCCTTGAGTTTTCTCAGCTCTGTTGAAGATCAACTTAAGGTTGTGCTCAATTTTCGTATCACCTGGCACTGTGAATTGTGGATCATTTAACCAACCGACCCCTTTACCTTTACTATCACTAAATTCTTAGCTTATCTGCAGTATTTCATCCTCTTCTACTACAATTGAGCCAAGATTGGTGTCATATCCATTGTACCTATATTCTTCTTGGATCTTCTTTTTATACTGTCAAATTTGCTATGAATTGTGATATGGATCCTCTGTTCCAGCACTACAAACTTGTGCATAAAAATCAACATTTTTATTCTCTGATTGCATGGCCTATATCAATTGAATTCCTTTAGAATTTTATTGTTATTCCAAGTCTAAAATCTGTCCATGCTGAAATTTTAAAGAGCCTTGTTGATTTAAATGGTAATGACCTTGCAAATGGTGGTGGAATGTTAGCTTAAAAAACCTAGACAGTTGTTTCTTCCTTGCATATCCTTTTCACTGAAGGATTTTCTTCCTTTTATTAAGACATGAGACTGCTTTTCCATTAGCTTAGAATTCAAATAAAATGAAAACTATGAAACCTTCAAATAATCCATCTCATTAAAGACCGTTAATTCAAACCCTAAGACCTTCATTCTTTGTTTGGCATGCCATATCTCTCAGATTACTGTATTATTTTTCCTCCTATAATAGAAAATGGATACACCTCAATAAAAGAAGTCTCAAAAGGGTGAGAGTGTATTCAAGACGTAGCCTTGTGATATGAAGTTGTTTGATGCTGAACCTATGATCATAGAGGTCTTTTAGAGGGTTGGATTTTTAAAGTTCTGTCAGAATATGTAGAGGGGACACCCTGAGGTAGCGAGATATTTTTCCTTAAATTTTGATGGCACTAAAACCAAGGCGGGAACCCTTGAAATGGAGGTATCTATTGAAATAGCCACTAAGATACCCAACACTAGTGAAATATGGTTTAAATATATGAATCTTAATGTAACCTTTTCTAAAGAGTTCCTCAAACCAGAACATCAGGGAGATAATCTATCTAAGGGAGTGCGTATGAGCCACTTGTTTGAGGGATTTGACAAGATGTTAAAGGTGATCTAGAGATATTTTACCTATGAGGGAAGATTCAATATGATTTACCAATATCACATTAGACTTTTGTTGCACTTCAAAGACACATATCTAATTAACATTCCTTTATATTTGTTTAGGATAATGGTGAAAATGGTTGATAGGGTGCAATCCAAATCCAAGGCGGTGGACACAAGTGTTTTCCACTTAGGGTTGATTAGGATGCTTGTGATGGAGGAGTTGAAGAAAATAAACATAACTTGGGAGCAATTCATTACCTCTGCAAATATGCAACTAAATGTATCCCCTACTCCTCAATCTAAGGTGAAAATCACTCTTCCAGATGATAGTGATATTCATAGAAAGAAAAGAAGAAATATAAAGGGGAAACACATTGCTAAATATAGTGAGTCTCCTAAGGAAGTTGAAGAAGAAGAAGGGGGAACTCATTAGTCTCCACAAAGGGAATTTTGACCTCAACCTGCTCCAGAACTAGAAGAAATTACCTTGGCTAAAACCATAGGCAATAAAGGGAGAAAGATAATCTTCCCCTCACCTACTGCTACAGTTGACACTAGATCTAGGAGTCACTTCACCAGGTCATCAACCAAGAAGGAAATTGCTGAACAAGAGGTCATAGAAGAAGATCCTCTCAAGAGGAAGGATAAGGGTAAAATTGAGAATGTTGAGAAACATGTTGAAATCATAGACATAAATACTCCCCCTGAGAACCCTAACTTCAAAATATTGATCATAAAAGTCATACATGCCAGAAAGATGGTTTCTCTCCTGAAAGAAGAAGGGTTTTCTAAAAGGAAAAATATGAAGGATCTTATGAATATGTATAAGGAAACCATTGATCTCGCTAGGTTCACAGCAAGGAGATTTCTGCCCCTTCATAGGAAACTTAGAAATTTGTATGGACAAAACAAATATTTACAATATCAAATAAAAAATATCAAGTTGAAGTTACAACCCTTCAAAGATGATTTAGCTCAGAGAAATATTAATGTGCTAGCTCAAGCTGCAACCAGGAGAAGTATTGGACTAAGGAGATGAGATGGAGCGGTGAAGAACCCTTAATTTTGATGATGATCATCCTTGCATTTTGATTTTTTATGGGAAGTATCATGTTTATACCTACTTAGGAAGCATCTACAGGCTTATACAAATTTTGGTAAGGATTTTGTGTATTTTTTGTGTATTTTTTAAGTGGAAGAATCTTATGTTAGAGGATCCAACTCGAATTGTATGTTCTCACTCAATGTTTAAACTATAAATGCAGCATTATAAGTACATTTGGAGGTTTGAATGGTTGAGCATAGACTCACTGATGTAATGTTTTGATAAGACAAAGACATACTTTGGTTTTATGTATGAGATCTAAGACATTTTTCTTAATAGAAGTCTATTTTTATTTTCCATCATATTAACTCTTGATTAATCTGATTTTCTCATCATTGAATGATTCAATTGAGATATTATAGTTTTGTTACAATGTATTCTTGATTGTGATGCTTTTGCAATTTTTATCAGTGTTTTAAAGTTTAGATCAAGAAGTTCTTATGTCTGAGATTTTTCTTCATTTGTATGCTAGTAAGGCATGATGCTTATAATATAATTATTCATCCTTATCATCAAAGTCTTCCATATACATACACTTATCTTTTAAATCACTGACTGAAGTTAATCAAGACCTCACTTGCTTATGCATTCTTGCCTAGAAATTTTTGTGTTTGAACATTGCTATGCTGAGTTTTTCCCATTTGACATTCTATCATAAAATTACCATTACAAATCTATTTGATGGGTACTGGGATTATCCTCTAACAGTGTGAGGGTGACTCTCAGTGCTAATACCTTCAATTTAAGATCTCCTAGTATGATAAGTTGAATATTTTTTTTCAATAGTTTGAAGGAGAAACTCATACATGGAAAGATAAGAGGATCACTTAATGCATCAATGTAGATTTTGATGAGTTTGTATATTCAATAACTTACATTGAACTAATAGAAACTCAAATCACCTTTACAATATTCAATAAATCCACTTATTATAGGAGATGCTTGTTGAAGACTATACAAATACATTTTAGGTTCTAGCAACTATTTCACAAAAATTTGAAATATTTATGAAATTAAATACATTTTTTCTCAATTTGGTTGAGTATTGAAATATATTTGGAGTGTATTATTGTATTAATCATTGTAATAATTTTTTTAATTTGATTAATCAAATTTCAAAGTATTAAGGAAGTCTATGTAAGTAAAAATAGTTTGTTTTTTCTAAAGTGATTATAAATACTTGCATTACTCATCAACAAATATTTTATGGTGGAAAATAATTCTAAGTGATAAATCCATATGCAATTAATGGTTCTCAAGGACCTAAATTTGACAAAAGATTGAAGGCCCATCCTAGTTAAGGCTCTAGGAACCAATAATAAGAATCATGTGGGCTAACATAATCACAATGTAAACAAGAGGGTTGAAACCTCACATTACTCTATCCAAAATGAAGCATGTTTCATTCCAATGGAAATCACAACATGATACAAGGGTTTCTTAATACAAACTCAACACAAAAAATATAATTTCACAATAAATCCTCACATCAAATGAAATAATACCTCAAATTCTCCATTAATCTTGCCAAAATGTTGTACAGTGTATCCCAAGAGGGGAGCCATTAATTACCCAAATTCTCCACCCTTTATAATGGATAGAGAGAGAACTCTTCTTTATAGAGAGACTATCTTCTCTTATACAATAAAATATTAATATATTCTAACTAACTGCATGACAAGTCTAATAAATATTATAATAATGGATTAGTTATATCTCTCCTCATTCCATGGTTGACCATGTTACAACATGTGGACATTAGCCTCTCCAAAGAAATTTTCTATCATCCAAAAAGAGTAGTAGTATGCAAAAAATAATGCTCATGAAGGGGATGTACCACCAAAAATAGGCATCAGGCCGATTCAAATGATAAGTTCACACATGGAATGTTCCCTCCAAGAATGTGAATGCATGGAACCACTCCACGCGTGTGAATTCCAAGGTAGCCAACTCGATGGATGAATTTTAAATATGCCAAGTAGACGGAGTTTCCAGAAAAATGTATGTGATCAATGCCTAGCCATGCATTGCCTTACCTTTAATTTACTTACTTGAATATCCTTTCCTTGTATTTTCTTTCCTTGCCTTGACTTACCTTGCCTTTCCTTGCCTTGTCTTGTATTTCCTTGCATTTCCTTTCCATGCCTTTCATTTCCATTCCATCCCTTGCGTTGCCTTCCTTTTCCTTTCCATACCTAGACTTAGACGTATACATAGACATTGTCTTTCCATGCCTTTCCCTGTATATACTTTCCTTTCCTTTTCATGCATTTACTTTCCATGACATACTTTTCCTTGTCATGACATGCCATGATATTCCTTGCATTTCCTTGCATTGCATTGCCTTGCCTTGCATTTCCTTGTGTTTCCTTTCCATGCCATGTCATGCCTTTATTTACCATTTCATGCCTTTCCTAACCTTGACTTTCCATGGAATGCCTTTTCTTTCCATAGCTTGCCTTGACTTGGCATGCCTTATGTTTCCTTGCCTTTCCTTTCCATACCTAGACCTAAAGATATACTTAGGCCTTTCCTTGTGATTCCTTGCCTTTCCTTACCATGTCTAGCCTTTCCTTGCCTTGCATTTCACTATGTTGCCTTGAATTTCCATGTCTTTCCTTGTCATGCCATGCCTTTTGTTTCCTTTACTTTCCTTTCCTTGCCTTACCTTTCCTTGTCATGCCTTACCTTTCCATGCCATGCTATGTGATTCCTTTCCTTTCCTTTCCATGCCATGAATTTACATACCATTCCTTTCCTTCCCATGCCATTCCATGCCTTCCCTTACCTTGAATTTCCATTCCTTTCCTTTAATTTCCATGCCATTCCTTGCCTTTTCATTTCATGACACACCATGCCTTTCATTTCCTTGATTTTCATTTCCTTTCCATTAAATTCCATGCCATGCCTTTCATTTCCTTACGTTTTATTACCTTGCGTTGCATTGTATTTTATTTCCTTTCCTTTCCATTACATTCCATGCCATGTCATTCCTTGTCTTTCCATGCCATTCCATCCCATGCCTTTTATTTCCATGCCATTGCTTGCATTACCTTGTGTTTAATTTCCTTTCCTTGCATTTCCTTGCCTTGACTTTCCATGTCATGCCATTACTTTCCTTTCCATGACATGCCATGCCTTTCCTTTCCTTTCCATGAAATTCCTTGACTTTCCATTCCATTACAAACCATGCCTTGAATTTCCTTGTGTTTCCTTGCATTTACTTCCCTTGTCATGCCATGCCATGCCTTACCTTTCCTTGCATTGCATTGAATTTCCTTACATTTCTTTGTCATTCCTTTACTTGCCATGCCATGTCATGCCTTGAATTTGCATGGCATGCCATACCATGCGTTTCATTTCCTTACCTTTCCTTTCCATTCCATGCCTTCCCATGCCATGCCTTCCTTCCCTTGCTATGTTATGCCTTTCCTTTCAATGTCATGCCTTTCATTTCTTTGTGTTGCATTTCCTTTCCTGTCTTGGCCTTTCCTTTCCTTCCCTTTCCATGACACAAGCTTCCTTGTTATGTCACACCTTTCCTTTCATTTCCATGCCATGCCTTACCTTGCCATGTCACTCCTTGCATTTCCTTTCATTAGATTTCCTTACCTTTCCTTTGATTGCCTTGCCATGACATGCCTTTCCTTGCCATTCCATGACATACCTTGACTTTCCTTTCCATGCCATGCCATGCCTTGCATTGTCTTGTGTTGCATTTCCTTTCCTTACATTGCCTTGCCTTGTCTTTTGATGCCTTACCTTTTGATATCCTTCTAGGTTAAACAAAAAATTTCAACTAAATTAACAATCAAACTTATTCAAATTTATAGCTCTTTGAATGCTTACTTAACACCCTTCAATAAAATAGTAACTTTATTTAGGTATCCTTGTTGAGTTTACACCTATAATTATTGATTCCTTTCAGATGATTAAAATTCATACGAAACCAAAATGATGATTAGCATCAAAGTTTTTGAATAGGTAAACAATGGATTGAGATAGAATACAATACAGTATATGATATCTTTAGAAAATATTCAAATGATTTCAGTAACCATTGATATTAATATACAAATTTACACATGAATAACACACAAATCATTTAATAACATAGATAATATACAAATCTTTTAATTACAAAAAAATTATGAATTTAATGTAATTACCATCTTTCAAATGAGTAGTGTATCATGTACACCTTTTAGAAGATCAAGTCTAACCACAATTCATCTAAAATGTACTTTCATTATGATATTCATAAACTAATTGTTTGTAAAAATATGGTTCTTTTCATTTTCATAGAGAATTTATTTTTCTTCGAGTCACCCACAAGAAATTTGTCTCCATGATCATAAACAACATTGAATTATTTCCAAACTCAATTAACTTCTAATTAATTTGTTTTCAAGTTAATTTAATAAGAAAATAGTGGCATTCATGTATCATACCTTTTTTTTTCTTAAGAAAATAATACTTGTACTAAACGAACAAGTTTAATGCCTAAAAATTACAATCAAAGGATTCATTAAGAATGTAGTTATACAAATTGGTATCACATCTATCTTAGACCGAAATAGTTGCATGATAATTTTAATGTCATTACATAATCTCTCTTTATTCATATATCTTATGTATCTTGATAGTTGTGAAACATGTATTATCATAATTAATAGGATTTACATAGAGAGGGATGCCACTAAATAGAGTTATGTTTCATCCTTATGGTGTAGTCTCATTATACTGTTGATCCATAATTTCTTTTGCATTGCATTAAAAAAAACATAACTTCAAGGCCTTATTTAAAATCAAAGAAATAAAAATTCATCTTTCAACTTAATAGCTTTTATAACAAGATATAGAATTTATACCTAGACCTTTCCCTTCCATTCCATGTCTTTCCTTACCTTACATTTCCTTCACTTGTATTTCCATACCTAGACCTACACCTATACCTAGACATTTATTTTCCATCCCTTGCCTTGTCATGCCTTGTCTTTCCATGCTCTAGGTCATGCTCTAGGTAATGGTCTATGTCATGGTCTAGGTCATTGTAATGGTGCTGGTCTAGGTATTGATCTAGTTCTAGGTCTATTTCATGGTTGAGGTCTAGGTATAGGTCTACGCCATGGTCATGATTTAGGTCTAGGTCTATTGCCAACATGTTCTTGAATGGCTTGAGGAGGTGAATTGAAACTCACTATAAAACTCTAATTGAGCCTCTGATGGATGAAACATTAATCTCATTGGATTTGGAGTACCAATTTTCATCTAGTGGGACCCCTCGACTTTCATTTCATTGTCGAGAAAAGTGTTTATTGGAGGATCTACGGAACTATGGTTTTTCTTAGTGAGGAACAATGCAATTTCTAAACAAGAGGTTGATTTTAAAAAACACTATGTTGAGAAATTGTGGGTAGTGTGGTCACATGGGAATTAGACAAATAAACATGCAGGAGCTTAAATAATTCTATTATGCTACTTGGTTAGGATTTTATGCCCCTTGAAAAAATTTCTAACATGTCCTTGAATGACTCGAGGAGGTGAGTTGAAACTAGTGATAACAATATAAAAAGGCCTTATATGGACGAATCATCTATATCCTTGGATATGGGGCACCCAGTTTTAGCTAGTGGGGCCCCTCTGCTATCATTCCAATGCTCAAAAAAGAATTTGTTGAAGGATCTCCATAACTAGGGTTTTGCATAGTGAGGCCCAATGAAATTTATGAACAAGAGGTTGATTTTCAGAAAAATTGTATCAAGAGATTGTGGGTAGCGTAGTGAGGTGTTCCTTGGTCAAACAAACATGTAGGAGCTTACAAAAATCCATTATGCTACTCAGTTTGGATTTTATGCCCCCGGAAAAAATTGCCAAAATGTCTCTGAATGGATTGAGGAGGAAAGTTGAAACTCACGATAAAAATCTAATTGGGCCTCAGATGGATGAACCATCAATTGCATTGGATTCAGGGAACTAGGTTTCATCTAGTGGGCCCCCTCTATTGTCATTGCATTTCCTAGAAACTTATTTTTTGGAGGATATTCGAAAATAGTGTTTTCCTCGGTTCTTATAACATATGTTTGACAATTTAACACCTTGTAAGGATAGAAATGGAAAGGATAGGATAGGGAAGACAAGGAAAGGCACGAAAAGTCAAGGAAATGCAAGACAATGCAATATAACACAAGGAAATGCAAGGCATGCCAAGGAAATGAAAGACATGACATAGTAGAGTAAGGCATGACGTGGCAAGGAAAGGCATGGAAAGAGAAGGAAAGACAATGTAAGGAAATGAAATGAAATGCAAGGCAATGAAAGGCATGACATGGGATGGAATCGAAAGGAAATGAATGACATGGAAAGGAAAGACATGGAATGGCATGTCAAGGAAAGGTAAGGCATGACATGGAATAGCATGGGAAGGCAAGACAAGGAAATACAAGGAATGCAACACAAGGCAATGCAAGGCATTATATGGGATGGAAAGGCATGGAATGCAAGGAAAGGTAAGGCATGGGATGAAAAGAAAAGGCATGGAATAGCAAGGAAAGGAAAGGCTTGTCATGACATGGCAGGACAAGACAAGGAAAGGCAAGGCAAGGCATGGCATGACATGGCATGGAAAGACAATGAAAGGGAAGGAAAGGAAAGGAAAGGTGATAGCAACCCACCAAGTTAGTTTCCCATAGGTGAAAATTTATCAGTAAAATCTACTACAAATCAAATATTGAGCTACTTACAATTTCATTAAACTAGCCCAATTCCCCTATTAAGAGAGATATGTAATGCTCTATTGATGCACCCATCCACTAGCACCTAAAATAAAACGTTAATTCCTCCTTATGCCCATGTTACCAATGATTGTAATATGGTTCTTATTCCCTTAAACACTTAAAACTTAGCATTAGCTTCCATCTCTCTCATTCATGTGACCAATTGATATAACTGTCGCTAAGCTCCACAGATATACTTGATCAATATGGATCATCGATCTATACTCTTTAATGGATGATTGCCACATATAGTCATCCCGGGACATCGAGACTTCACACCCTTCTCAACAACCCAAAGATCCCAAAGGTTGCAGTCCACAATGACCTGGACCATCGATCACGTTGGTGATCAACGATCATGATCTCTTCCTCTGTAATATCATTCAACGATGGATAAACATCGATATGGATCATAGAACCATTATGGAACATTGATTATACTTCAACTCATGACGTGGCCATAATGGATATCTAATGAGTATGAAACCTTATTTCCACGTGTCATCCCCAGAGTGGGGCTCTGACATTAGCCTAATGTATCTTGGTCTTGATGAGGATCGTCGATCTATGGACTCAAGATCTAATATTCACCATAAAAGTTTTTCCAAAAAAATTATGTATCGTGGTACCTAGTCTCCACATCTCACTTACTAAATTTAATTCCTTACATCATCATGACATTTATCATCATTGAAACATCAAAACTTTTCACACTTCTCATCAAACAAAAACTCCCACGGTCTGAGATGTGCGGTGATATGGACTGTTGATCCTGCTAGTGATAAATGGTCATGATTACACCATCTATAATTCTAAGCTATGGGGTTTGGACTATTGATCTAGTAACTTTATCCCAGATCTAATATGAGTCATTGATCTCCTTTAGACGTGGACTTGTCACTTTTCCTTTAACTTCCTTGAACCTCCTAACTCCCAATACATTGTGTTTCATCGATTTGACTCTATATTTGAATGTAAGATCTATTCCCACCACCATACTGTCAGGAATTTTTCATCCTCAAACAAATTAAAACCTCTTATGCATTTAATCCACTATAACGAGAACCATCGATTTGAAACTAGATCGAACGATCACAATTCTTCGGTTATAGAAAGTGAGGAATTTACTATGATATTGATGCAATGGTTAGGACTTAACTTGACCTTCATCCAATGGATGCTATTCCTAGATGCTTAAAAATAATCGTTTGACCTATGGTTCACCTTGCATGCAGTATAGTATTTGACCTCTATTCTCCCACAAATCCAACTAACTCAACTTTGGATTCAAATTATCCTCTATTTCCTCAAAGAAATCGAGCTCTTCTATGATTGATGATCGCATTCGATCTGAACTTTCACAACATCGGATAATGAATGAAGGATCTTATATGGATTCAATATCTCACACCTCAAAAACCACCACATCAACACACAAATATTTTATTAATGAATCTCTACATAATTACACAAGGCCTTCTCCTTTTCTTAGTCTGATTTACATTTAATTGGCCATTGTTTAGCCTTTTGGCGACAATTTCCCTTCTACTCACACTCTATATCTCCCTCACTCTATCTCTACACACACACCTCCTGATTTCCCGTAGATTTACAATTTTAAGCATGGAAGGTCAACTTCAAGCGCATCAACAAATTCCTAAGACTGTGCAACTCACAACCATAATAGCATTCTCGCACATTACAATTGATAAGTTTCAAATGGAACAAAATCCTCCATACTTAGGATAATCTACCTAAACTCAACTAATTTCTTAATGAAGATTTTACACCTCTAATAGGGAAGAAAAAACCCTATACTTCTAGAATCCAACTAAAATATGAGAAATTATGCTAATTTGAAGTTTAGGGAACCCAATCCCTTAGTAAATGTAAATACGTGCAGGTCAAATTAACAAGGTTGATTTTGGAGGAAAATATGCTCCTGCATCAGACTCCCAGAATTGAAAATTTTTAGGATCTCCTGATGACATGTCTTCATTTGTTGAAGTCTTCTTCAGTCCCAAATATTATGTTTTTGTTTTCCACTTGCCTTGTTTCCTTGGTGTTGTACTGTTGTTGTCTACAACCTTCCTGGATCCCAAATTTTACTCTATTATTGTGCAAACTCCCTGTGGATGCAATCTCTCTCATCCAACTAAAATTTATGATTGATTAACTTATTCATCTCTCGGTATCTCCATTTGGACCTCTTCATCACCAGTTTAAACATTTCATCAATTTCAACATCCATATTTCTCCTCTATTGTATTTGTCCTTCATATGGACTCCACATGGATATTTCCACTTCCTTTACAACCTGTTGGTCATGCCTTGCAAGTTCATGCACCTTGATGACCTCCAAGACAAATCCTTCTTCTTCCAGTTCTAATTTTTCATGTTGAGTATGATTTTTCTGATTTAGTATCTCCTTCTCCAAGAATTCCAAATCCTCATACAAATCAATAAAATTAGCTTCAATTGAATTTGTAAACTCTGTGAAATATTCATCACCTACGTCCTCTGCCAGCCATTATTATAAGAGATCTATTCCCTCTTCTTCTTCCGTATGACTATCACCCATCATTCCATTCATTAGAATCTTCTTGGTCATGCCTTCATCAATTTTCTCCTCAACGTTTTCCTTATTTTGGTTGTCTTCATAACCTACAAACACACACAAATGATTGGTGTCCAACTCATGAGACTCTTGAGTCTCATCTGACATCATCTCCTCATTCTTGTATAAGCATTTCATCAGAATTCCACCATCAGCATCCACTCCTTCAACAACGTCATTCACAAGTTGTGTTTTACTCTGGCTCCTTTCCTGATATGACATTGTCTCATCTTCCTTCATAAAAAAAATATGATTCTATTTTTCCTCTATTATTTTATAAATTATGTCTTCACCATCATAAATCTTTATGATAGTTCCATATGATTGTCCGTCTTCCTCCTATGTACAACCTATAAACATAAACCATTTATTAGTTTTAAAAATGTAAGACTCCATGGTCTCATTTGATGCTACTAGCATCATCCTCACATATTGCTATGAACTTTCCACATAGTCCATGAGACTCTCAACAAGTCTCCCTTCAACATATCCATCCTCATCCTCTCCAAGGAATGATCCTTGCTATGTTTCACAATAATGAACTAACCTTTGACTAAATTCATCTCCTCTAAGTTCCTCTTTCTTCGTCCAAGCACTCAACCTATGCTTAAATCATCTTCTCAGATTCCTCACATATATCTAATCAATAGGCCACTTGAATTTTTTATTTACATTCCATCCTTGTATTTTCCATCCTTGTATTTGGTATTCTTCATATTTACATAGAAATTGTTCCACATAATTGAATTGTTCCTTTAACCCAACCAATTCCTTATTGAATTCTTCATCATCCATCCTCCTTATGCCAATTTCTCTTGAATTCTCTTTTTTATGGTTGTGGATTTTTTCTGAACCCTTGTCATGACCATTAATATTCATCTTCATCCATTCCCTTTGTGAGATTCTCATTTCCCACTATGAGTTGCATGAATTCTCCTCTATAGAAAGTATCTACACCTTTCCACTCAATACCTCAGCAGGATTCATGAGCTTGACCTCTTGGCATCCTTTCAGTTCTCTCCTCTGGAACCTTCTGAGTAGTCCTCTTCTCTTCTTTGTATTTTCACCTAATCACTTTCATGTTGTTCTCTTCACTTTCAATATTTATCCTGGAAGTATTTACAACACTCCTTGTTGCAAGGTTCCTCTACAAGCTTCTCTTCTTTTTAAAGAGCCTTATCTTCTCTTCATCCTCTGTCACAAATTATCTTTTTACATGGTTCCTACCATTTTATTTATTTCACTGATGCTAATTGTAAACATAAATACACCTTTACCATAGTTAATCATAAAAAATCAACTCAATATATGCAACATATATTATGAGATCTTGTCTTCTCAACATCTCTTCTCCTTCTCCTTGGCTGGAATGACCTCAATTCTACAACTTCAAAGTTCCAATGTTGAACTTATGCAATTTAAAATTTTTATATTTACCTTTCTAATCTTAGAGAAAACTCTACTTTGATACCAATTGATAATATCAAGTGCCATTCTCTGATATAAGTAAAATTTGTTGCAGCTCCAAGCTCGATCTTCTTGCAATTTCATTATACATGCCTAGTTCCACTATTAAGAGAGCTTTGTAATGATTTATTGTTACACCAATCCACTAGAACCTAAAATATAGAACTAATACCTCCTTATTCCCATGTGATTAGTGGCAGTGATCTGTTGCTTATTCCCTTAAGAACTTAAACCTTAGCGCTAGCTTCCATCTCTCTCGTTCATGTGAGAAAAGGCTATAACCATCGCTAACATCCATGGATATAATTGATCAATACATATCATCAATACATACTATTAAATGGATGAATACCACGTATAGTGGTCCCAGGATGTCAAGACGTCACTCCCTTATCAACAACCCAAAACTCTCAAAGGTCACAGTTCGTAATGACCTAGACCTTCGATCCCACTAGTGATCAATTGTCATAATCTATTCCTCTATGATATTGTTCAATAATGGATCACCGTCGATTTAGATCATGTGTCCATCATGTACCATTGATTATACTTCAACTGAGAATGTGGCCACTGTGGAAATTTGATCATTTTAGAACCTTTCTTCCACATGTCATGCTCAAAGTGAGGCTCTTATCATTGTGGCATATCTCAGTATCAACGAGGGTCATCGATATATGGAATCAAGATCCAATATTTATCATGAAATGTTTGACATAGAAACCATGTATCGTGATATCTAGTCTCCATGTGTCACTTCCTAAATGAAAATTATTACGCCATCATGATGTTTTTCATCATCGAAACATCAAAACTTTTCACACTTCTCATCAAATAAAAATTCCCGTAGTATGAGATGTGCAATGATATGGACCTTTGATCCTTCTAATGATCAATGATCACGATTTAACCATCTATAAGCATAGACTTTGGGGTTTGGACCATCGATCTGGAAAATTTATCCCATATCTAATATGAGTCATTTATATCCTCTAGACATGGAATGGTCACCTTTTATTTAACTTCTTTGCACCTCCTAAATCCTAATACACTATCTCTTGTCAATCATACTCTGGATTTGACGGTCAAATAAGTTTCTGTCCCTGGACTATCAAGACTTTTTCAGCCTCGAACACCTTAAAACCTTTGATGCCCATAGTCTGCTGTAATGAAAACTGTCAATATGAATCTCGATCAAACTATCATGATTCTTCGATTATATGCAGTGAGAAATTTACAATGATCTCGATCCAATGGTCATGAATTGAATTGACCTTGATCCAATGACTATTTTTCCTCAATTCTTACAATGGCTTCTTCGACCTCTGTTTAACCTTATGTGTAGCACATTCTTTGACCTCTATTCTCCCACAACTCCAATTGACTCAAATTTGGATTCAAATGATCCTCTTTCACCTCAAAGACATCACTCTCTTCGATGATCGATGATCGATTTCAATATGAACCTGAACAACACTAGATAACACAAGGAGGATCCTATATGGATTCAATAGCTCACACTTCACAAAATGCCAGATAAACACACACATATTATATTAATGAATCTGTACACAATTGCATAAGGCCTTCTCTCCTTCCTTGGCCCGATTTAAATTTAATTGGCCTTTATTCATCATTTTGGCCACAATTGACCTTCTACTCACACTCTCTCTTTCTCTCACTCTGTCTCTACACACACTCCTCTTGATTGATTGTAGGCTTAAAATTTTAAGCATGGAAGGTAAACTTCCAACTCATCAAAAAATCCCTAATATTGTGCAACTATAAACCATAATAGAACCCTCATACTTTACAATTGATACAAATCAAATAGAATCGAATCCTCCATACTTAGGATAATCTATGTAAACTCAACTAGTTTCTTAACTAAGATTTTACACCTCAAATTAGGGAAAAACAAGCCCTATCCTTCTATAATACAACTAAAATATGAGAAATTACATTAATTTGAAGTTTAGGGAACCCACTCCCTTAGTAAATGTAAACACCTCTCAGTCAAATCATGAAGGTTTATTTTGGAGGAAAAATATTTCCTGCATCACAAGGTAGTGCAAGGAAAAGAAATTCAATGGAAGGAAATCAAAGACATTACATGAAAAGGAAAGGAATCACATGGAAAGGAAATTCAAGGCATGGTGTGGAATGACATGGCAAGGAAAGGAAAGTCAAGACAATCCAAGGCAAGAAAATGAAACACAAGGAAATGTAAGGCATGGCATGGAATGACATGGAAAGGTAAAGCATCACATGACAAGGAAATGAAAGGCATGGCATGGAAAGGAAAGGAAAGTCATGGCATGGCATGGCAAGGAAAAAAAAGGAAATTCAAGAAAAGGTAATGCAACACAGGGAAATGCAAGGCATGGCATGGCACGACATTGCATGGAAAGGCAAGGCATGGTATGAAAAGAAATGGAAATGCAATGCAAGGAAATGCAAAGGATGGCATGGAATTTCATGGAAAGGAAAGGCATAGTATGAGAAGAAAAGGAAATTCAATGCAAGGTAATGCAAAGCATGGCATGGAAGGTCAAGTAATGGCATGTCATGGAAAGGCAAGGCAAGTCTAGGGAAGGTAAGGAAAGACATCCTGGGGAGAGATGATCTACTTTCTATTTTGGGGAGTTGATCATATACTTTTTTGTGGACACTCCATACACTTATCATCTTTCACATTCATTCATGGAGTTTTCTACCATGGAATTCACACATGTGGAGTCATTGCATGCATGCACATTCTTTGAGGGAACATTCCATATGGACACTTGGCATTTGAATTGTCTTAATTTTTTATTAAGAAACCCTTGTATCATGTTGTGATTTCCATTATAATGATTCATGATTCATTTTTAGATAGAGAAATGTGAGTTTTGAACCCTTGTATTTCTATTGTGATTATATTATCCTACCATATAATAAAACTAATTAGCAAATAAAGTCAAACCAAGGCAAGGAAAGGCAAGCAAGGAAAGGAAAGGAAAGGTAAGGCAAGAAAAGTTAAGACATGGAAACGAAAGGCAAGGTAAGTAAATGTATGGCAAGGAAAGGAAAGGAAAGAAAATGCAAGGCAAGGTAATACATGGCAACGAAAGGCAAGGAAAGGAAAGATATGGCAAGGAAAGGAAAGAAACTTTAAGGCATGACAAGGTAAGGAAAGACAATGTAAGGTAAGGAAAGGTAAGGTAAGGTGAGGCAAAGAAAGGAAAGTCAAGGCCAGACAAGGAAAGGAAAGGAAAGGTAATGAAATGAAAGACAATGTATGGAAAGGAAAGGAAAGGTAATGAAATGAAAGACAATGTATGGAAAGGAAAGGAAAGGAAATTTATGGCAAGGAAAGGAAAGGAAATATATGTAAAGGAAAGGAAAGTCAAGGTAATACATGTCAAGGAAAGGTAAGGTAAGGAAAGGAAATGCAAGGAAAGCCAATACATGTCAAGGAAAGGAAAGGTAGGGAAATACAAGGTAAGGAAAGGAAAGAAAAGAAAAGCCAACACAAGGTATGGAAAGGAAAGGCAAGGAATGTATATGAAAGAAAGGAAAAGAAAGGAATGGAAAGGTAAGGAAAGACAAGGCAATCCAAAATAAGATAAGATATGGAAAGTCAAGGAAATAACAGGAAATAAAAGGCAAGGCAAGGTTAGGAAAGCAAGGTAAGGGAAGGATAGACACAATTCCCTAAAAACAAAAATAAAAACCACAAAATACAAGAATACCATAAAAACCACAAAATGAAGCCAAATTTTCAATCATTCATAAATATGAAATATTTGTTCAATTATCCCTTTTACGTACCTGTTGTCATTCAAGTATACCATCATGATCACTTCTAATACTGGCGGTGTTTATTAACGTCTATCTCTTAGACTAAGGCAAGAAGTGGCATACCTTTGATGATTTATTACTTGTCATTATTTGTAATCAGAGGTTTGTACCAAAAACCAAGTTTTTTAAGTTGCATACAACTTCACCTGGTCTAGAATCTTGAAATACATAACCACCTTTATTCCATGTTCTTTCATCTTGTGTCAAATATTATCCTTTAATAACCATCCTTTATTGATCACATGAGGGTCTGCTTTCCCTGTAATAAACGTGTTAGCCAATAGTCAATTCCCCATTCATTATCTATTTGGGAAACCACTACGTATGTGTTCCCTGCAAAAAATGGAGTGCCAACACGTGAGTCCACTAAAAGACCAAATTATAAAACATTGATGCTAGTTGTTCAAAATTTAATAGAAGGTTTCACCAAACCTAACACTATGAGATTTGGGACATTATCATAACCTACTGAAATATTGTATTGGTCCTCCTCCAAATAGGATAATTTCATAGTTATATGTTTACCAATGGGGAGTGATACAAGATCCCATCTATACACCTAGTTTGCAGATTCATAATCATCCCATTTATTACTACTACATGAACGACATAAGAAACAGAGCTTTCTCATCCATATTTCAACTATTTCATTGTCTGATGTTAGAATTGAATGGAATACATGAGTACCCTAGATTATTTTGTGTTCATACCATTGTGATCGATCTACATCGATCACCTCCAAAAAATATTTATGTATATTTCCTTCCCTGGGTGATTGGTATTCACCGCAGGTTCTTGTTCCCTCTCCCATTAATGAATAACACCATACAACAATGGATTTTGCATCTTGAATGAGGGAAGTACTTTTGAAATTTATTTCTTGCATGCGTAATGCTCTTTTGATGCATGTTCCTTCTCCATCATTCTCCCCTTTCCCATCCCTAGACTCGAAATAGTTCCAAATATGTGGTACTTTTATTGTTTTGTGCAACATACACAACCATTGAAATACACGAGCATTTTTTAACTGGCTCATGAAACCATCTAACCAAATCCAATTTTGATACATCTGTATGTTTCTCTCCTTAAGGTTATTGGAAAACAACTAAAAGCTATGTTGTACATAGTCTAAGTTATGGCACCGTTCATCACTTATGTAGAAGTGATACTCCTTCAATATAAATTTGTTTTCTTCGTTACTATATGGCCCATGCTTATATGTGATATGGAATATTATGATGACCTACTCTGAGTGATAATATTGGCTTTGAATCTCATTTTGTGGTTCAAGGGTGTAGTTATTAGAAAAATCAACCACTGATAAGACAATACCAACAAGAAATGTATCTCTACATATCATAAAATGCTCATCTAACCATCGATCCACGTGGACATTTTGAAAATATTGTCATGTCGTTTCGATGAAGTCCTTTATGAAGACACATACTCGTACCTGGGAAGTCACCAATAACATCTATTTTCCTCCCTTCCCTCCATCAATGTTATATGCGACAAATTTAAATATTTGCGAGGAAACCTCCTTCCTCTCTAATTCATACTTATCACTTACATGGAATCCCTTTTTCAGTAATTTGATTCCGCCACATCTGGGGCATGTCCCATCTAATAATGTTTTTGATAAAATGTACAACCCTCTAGACTTGTACACAAGATGTTGTGAATAAAGTCTCTATATGATGACAACAACAATACAACTGAGAATTTATGCACAAGGGTGTTATGTAATACATGAAATGTGTGTGTGTGTGTGTAGTAATAATAAACATACTTAATGTGATATTTACAACAACATATGTTAGAAATTGTGTTTATTCGAACATAGAATGGCTTGTATTTATGGAAAGTTCTTTATCCCAAGTTAAGTGCACTATGTATTGTCCTAAATATCTCATATAATTTTGTCTGTGTAATGTCAAGAAAGTGTTTAATATGGGGTTCATGTTCCCTATATTTCCTTGTCAATTTTGATACATCTTTATGTTTGGAAGAAGGCCTAGTGTTCATTGTTATCATGCCAAAAATCCTGTACTAGTCCCTTAATTGCTCCAATTAATTTCATGAGAGAATGAGGCAGCCTACCAGTGAAGGTCAAAAAATATGTTGGGCCACCTGTTTCAAGGCTATGTCATATATTAAAATACTTTATAAGGTTTTTTATATTGAATTTCATGATATGATAGGTTTGTTGGAGAAAACAATGTTTTCTTGTGATATTTCTAACAATTCATTGTGACAAGAGACATTGGTTTACATTATGGTCTTTAGAATGATATTTATTGGCAATTTTGGAAATGCATCCACAAGTTATTTAACAATATGATGACTTGTTTCTAAATGTTTGATTGCTTTAATACCTAAAATTCTCCCTACAATGGTCAAACATCTATATTTTAACAAATAAAAAAATAATTGACATTTAGTGGCATCATATTTTGGTTCAAAATATTATTTAATGAGTTTATAAGGATGATAATGAATAGTCTAGTTAGGTAAATTATCTTCAAGTGATGCTAGGCCAATTTCATCCACTTGAATTCATTTAGGATTTCTTCGTCGCACACTGCTCAATCTAGGTAGGGATGTGAAACCATATTCTGGCACTGTTGACCTCATTTCCATGGAGTTAACAACAATGTAGTTGGTCCCCCTTAAATCATTGGAGAATTAATTCTGGGAGGAGTGTGGACATGCCCATGACTATTTTTCGGAACGTCTATCTATCCAACAAGAGGTTGAACCAAAATAAATTCTTCACCAAACCATTGTGCATCAGTTGCCGCTCTAATTTCATCCATTGTATAAAAAACTCCAAGAATATCATCCATCATATATTCATTCACAACAACATTTCTTGATGATATATTGATTGGAGGTACAATAAAAGTATAAACTGGATTTCCTTCTTTTGAAATCCTACGCTTTTCTTCTTGTGATCGAGGAGAAACAACATCGTCATCTATTCTGTTATAAATTGGATTTCCATCTTCTAAAATCCTATGTTTTGACACATGTAAATTTACCTTTTTTCTTTCTTCATTTACCTTTTCAATGGTTATTTATTTCCTCGAGGAATTTGTACCTCGATTATGTAGGATCCCCATGTTTAAAGATAAAAATTAGCTTCCATGAACACCACCACAAATTTGTCTTAGTATTACACAAGAAGACACAAATAATAATTCCAATTCTAATTACACAAATTTGTCTTGGTATTAGAGAATAATACACAATGAACAATTCCAGTTCCAATTGGAAAAAATATTCTTGGTATTACACAAGAAGAAAAAACTAACAGTTCCAATTCCAATTGGAAAAATTTGTCTTGGACATATTACGCGAGAAGACAGAACTAGCAATTCCAATTGGACAAACTTGTCTTGGTATTACACAAGAAGACACAACTAGAAATTCCAATTCCAATTGGAAAAAAATGTTTTGATATTACACAAGAAGACACAACTAACAATTCCAATTCCAAATGGAGAAATTTTGTTTAGTTTTTGTAGCGTAGGAAGGTATTCCCAATAGAGGCCAAGGTGACGGGCACATGGACATTTTTGTTGGAACCAATTTTTACTTTCGTTTCAGTGAAATTCGGCTAGAAATGAGTCTACAGCCTCAAGGGAAAGTTGATGGGATTTTCTGGTTTGTGTGGGGGTGCGACATCCACAAAGATGACTAAAATATTCTAATTAATTTTTGATTTTAGGAAGGGCTCCTAAACTCACTCATTGGAATCCTATATAAAGGAGAGATGTCATTATGACATTACATCATCATTATGGAAGAATGGAGCTAGAATAAATGATTCTACACTTGTTTCAAGGAGGATTGGTGATCTGAGGAAAGGGAAATTCTACAAGGTCATGAATCTGGCCCTAAAGAGAGAGGAGAATAAGGTCACACGTGCAGATCAAAGTTTTCATAACATACATGGTTCGCACAAGGACGAAGCACATATATACATAGATTACATAAGGAAAAATATAATATAGGGTACATGTGATTTGTAATGGAGAAAACAATGTATGTATGTGGGTTTCGAGTTGATGAATCATGTATCTAATTTTTCTGGGCACATATAGATTTGTATAGTTTGATTGGTGAAGTCAACATGTCATACAGGTGATCTACAATAGATTCCTAGGTAGAAGATATTTCCATAATATTGTTGAGGTTTGGTTTTTTTTTTTGTATATTGGAGGACAAGGTTGTCCTCATATTTGGTGATTTTTGAGAGGAATAGTTTTGTCCTAATTTTGGTGACTTTGAGAGGATTGGTTTTGGTCCTCCGATTTCGAGAATTGGATAAAGTCATAGAACAAAAATATTGTTTCTCTTATGTATTGATGATTCATCTATTATCTTGTTGTTTCCTCTACACATATTTTGAGTCAATAATTTTAGTGTAAAGTTGTTGAGTGATAGTTAGATCACTAAGAAGCAATTTTCAGTTATGAAATTACTCGCATAGATTTTCATGTGAAAATTGACATGGTCTCAAATATTGGTATTCGAAGAGAAGGGGATCCTATTTAGATACCTTGTTGGATACAACACCGGAAGAGTGTTGTACTTGTTTTTTTTCTTGTTCTTGTTACAGGTAGGTCAAGATGGTGAATATATTGAAAATTGAGGATAGGCTGGAAGGGGAAACCAACTTATGGGATTGGAAGGCAAGGGTTGTCCTTCCGTTGGAAGAGAATAACATCAATTATTATGTTGAGGATGTGTTTGTAACTCCTATCGATCCACATGATTTGATAGCTCACAAGAAGAAGGAAATGAAAGCCAAGCAGGTATTGCTAGAGTCCATGAAAGACCACTTCATTCCTCACATTTACAAGAAAGAAAATGCCAAGGATATGTATGATGATTTGGTGGGTATTTACCAAAACAAGAACACTGGAAAGATGCTACACTTGAAGAATCTGCTTCAGATTGACGGGATAACCAGTGAAGACACAATTTTTAGTTATATTATGAATATTACTCATATCCAAGATCAACTCAAAGCTATTGGTGATATAATGAAGGATGTTGATTTATTAAATGTAGCATTGAGAGGTCTTCCCAGGTCTTGGGAACCATTTATGCAGGGGATTTGTGCATGAGACAAGTTTCTAGACTTTGATATAATATGGAAATATTGTATCCATGAGGAGACCCGATTAGTATCGAGAGATGATATGGATGGTGTGGTAAAGAGTAGTAGTGATGAGAACTAGGCCCTTGCAGCCCACACTAGGAAGGGAAGAATGGATTCTCTAGATATAAGAGGTTTGTAAGAGATAAGAACTTCTCCTGAGAGGGAAGCATATCCAGAGCTGAGATGGAAGAAGGATCTGAGTAAGACTATGTGTTTTGAGTGTCATGTTTTTGGGAATTATGCTTCATATTGTCCATACCAGAGGGGAGGAGAAAGAAGGAAACATGCATCAACAATGAAGGTTGAGGAAGTTGCAGATATGTTCTAGGGGAGGATCATGTTGGTATTTTCCCTTTCATGTACTTTCTTTAGCAGGGAGATAGGGTTGGTGGATAGCGGAGAATCTTGATATATGAGACGTACTAGAGACTTATTGTTGTTTTCAAATTTCTGTGGTGAGGGGTTTCAAGGATATTTTTCAGATATTCCACACTTTGTGTCATTTTGTCATCGACGTTTTGAATATGAATGAAGATTCATCACTAGGACTAATCATCAAATATGAAATCTTGTTGATCTACTCAATTAGTACTTGAGATGCATGACAATTTTCAGAATTTAAGCATGTTAGCTATAATAAACCGTAATTTAAGACCTAGACAAAAACTAAAAACAAAAAATAATAAAAACAAACGATAATAATTAATAATAACCTAAGCATGGATATCATAACTAATTCTAAGTATTAATTCTAAGTATTGATAACAATATATATATATAAATATAGGTTTTGAAATATTAGGAAAATAAAAACTAAGTACTAATATATATAGTAACAAGGTTTTGTATGATTAGGGTTTTAATATGATTAGGATACATAGTACCATTAATATATGTAGTAGGAAGATTTTTATTCTTAGGGTTTATTTAGGTTTTATATGATTAGGATATATAGATCTTAAGTAATAATATATATAGTAACAAGGTTTTATAAATAATATTTGATAGTAGTGATAAGAGTAACTTAGTTAGACCTTTAAACCTATGAACTAATTCATAAAGACAACACAAACATGCAAAGAAAAGACAAAGGTAGGTGTCATACATGATTGTTCCAACTTGATCTATGAGGTTCCCTTGGTTGATTAATGGGTGCCAAAAGGTACTTACCTCGAGGCCATTGTATCTTCTCATATTGTTGGGGTGCTTGATTATTTCTAGAGATTATCTTAAGTGTATTTTGTAGTAGTGGTCCTCTCTTGCTAGTATCTTGGTATCCTCGAGGCATAAATGATGTTTGGTTTTAAGGTAGTGTTCTTCCAAGGAAGAAGTGCGAGTACAATCATTTCTAATGTCTGCTTCATTTTTCTTAATCCTTACCTAGAACGATCATCCTATTTCACCAATGTAACATCTCCCACAGGAACAAGATACCTTGTAGATGCCTTTCCCTTGTCGGTGGTCTATAGGGTCCTTTAAAAACTTCATTCTTTATCTCATAGTAATTAGGGGTTTGAAATATGTCATAATTTATTTTCTTTTTAAGACCTTTTCAATCTTGTCTCTGACACCCTGAATGTAGGGAAGAAAATTCTTTATGTTGGAGGTTTGAGCACTCTGGGTTCGAGTCCTTCTATCCTTCTTATCTAATTCCTTTTTGATGTTTCTATCTTTATTTCCAATGTTCTTGAAGACCTTAGTTAAGTGGTATATTTCCTCTTTAATATGTTCCTTGTTGAAAATTTGTTTTTCCCATATGGCCATGGTATTCAGAAACCCCATATTTTGAGAGGGATGGTGGTGATATTCGACATGTAGGTAGTTGTCTGTGTGATTTTTCTTCTTGAAGACATTGTTTCCAAGTGTACTATCCTATTTCCTAGTCATAAGTACGTCTAGAAAGGGTATGCTATTGTTTTCCTCTAGTTCCATGGTGAATTTGATGTTCTAAGAAATTCCATTGAGGTGCTCAAATAATTTGTTCAGCTCTTCATTTCCATGAAGCCACTTGACATTCGTATCATCAACAAAGATTTTCCATCTAGATGTTTTTAGGGGGTATGATTCAAAGGATTTTTTCTAAAACTTCTCCATGTAGAGGTTGGCCGCCACTAGCAGCAACCTCTACATGGTATGTTCGTTTTCCAAAATGGCCTTTTTCATTGCTTGCACCAAGACTACTACAACTGCTCAAAAAACAAAATTATATTTTCAACATGTATCGATTCATTTTGGTCTACCTAGCACTATCATTTTGGATAGGGACTCACGATTCCTAAGCTCTTTTTGGAGGACACTATGGGTGCTACTTGGTTGTGATATTAAGTTCTCCACCACCTTCCATCCTCAAACAGATGGGAAGAAAAAAGTTAGTAAATCATGTGTTGGTACATTATCTATGCACTCATTTCATGCGTAAAAAAAAATGGGATATTTATTTACATATTCTGCAGCATAGTTACAACAAGGCCAAAGACTCAACTATTAACTTCTCTCCTTTTGAAGTTTTTTTTTTTTCAACCCACTTCTCTAGCAGAGTTGCCTCTCACTCTCGATCCACAAGGCACATATCACCAACAAAGAGAACAAAGATGATCCCATCAATTCCTTCAACAAATTGCACACCGCAAAACTCAAGTACTTGAAGCTTTGAAATATGCTCAAGCAAGAGAAAAGCAAAGGCATGATAAGAATCATACACCTATTTTATTTCAACCTGGGGACCGTGTCTGGTTACGATTAGAAAAACAACATTTCAAAGGTCAGCATCATAAACTCTATCCTCTCAACTATGGCCCTTATACAATTCTGGAATGCATTGGAGAAAATGCCTATTGATTGGACCTCCCTTCTCAGTTGGGCATACACAATGTCACCAATGTCAACAATCTGAAGGTATTTTATCCACCACTCTTGTATGAGCGAGTCACCGTCACTCATCCCGTGGACAACATTCCATATTTTCAATTTCCCCTATTACAAGATACCATTCTCCATACCAAGTGCCACTCTAATCGACAAAGATAAGATATTTATTACCTTCTAGAACACAAGGGAGAAACCCAAACACAAGAAAAGTGGATGACAACATAAATGGTCCAACGTATGTTTCCCCATGTGCTAGATGAAACAAGGATGTTTCGAGCTATAAAAAAGGAGGAATCGGGCCATAAGGAAGCTAGTCTTCTTTATAACCCCTTTAATAAAACAAGGGACAATGTAATAGAGTAGAGTTTATTTTCTTTTTTAATTAGAATAATATTATATATGCAAAATAAGTAGGTCCCTTCTCTATAAAAGGTGATCCTATGAACTAATAGAAGTGTTGTCTTATTTTTTAAGCAAATTCTCTTTCTTCTCGTTTTCTCTCTTCTTCTTGGTTTAGGTTTTTTTTTGTCTATTGTTGTTGCTACCACAACATTTACTAGCTCCTAAAATGCACCCTAGTTTCCAATGCACTCTCCTCTCATTATTGAGCCCTCCTTTGGATAATTCACCCTCCTCTCACTATTGCACCCTCGTTTGGATAGTGCACCCTCCTCATCCAAGTGTGCCCTCCTCTAGAAAGCACTCCATCTTTTGGCTAGTGTGCCCTCCTCTCGAAATTGTGCCCTCCTCTGGAAAGTGTGCCCTCATCTTCAAAACTCCCTTCAAAACAATAGAAAATGATGAAATTTATAAGAAATTACATGAAAAATTATAGAATAATGATTGAGTTCAAGAAGAATCAAAATTCAGACATAATCAAGATGGTTTAGTGAAGTATAAATACAAAATTTATATTACAAACAGAGAAAAATTAAAAAATTAAATATTGGGTGAAGTACATAAGAAACTTTATTGAGGTTACCCAAGATACCAAAATACTATATGCCAAAACTAAAGTAGTCAAATATCTTTCTAGATGCCTTGAGTGCCAACAACTTAATATGAGCATCCAGACCCGACTGAATTGCAGCCAATACCCATTCCTCAATGGAAATGGGAAGTAATCAACATGGATTATAAACTAAGAAATAAAATGATTCCATTAGACAAGCTTACTAAAGATGCACATTTCATTCCAGTGAAATCAATTCATAAGGCTATAAATATTATTGAGATATTCATGAAATAAATATTTAGGATGCATGGTATACCAAAGTATATAATTTCAAACATGGACACTAAATTCACCTCAAGTTTATGGAAGACATTGTTCAGTGGTTTAGATAGTGAGTTAAATTTTAATACCGCATATCATCCTCAAACTGATCGTGAAAATGAAAGAGTCAACCAAATTTTAGGGGATATGTTGTGAATGTATGCGATGGACTATCCCACAAAGTGGAAATATTACCTTCACTTGGTTGAATTTTCATACAATAATCGTTATCATACTTCTTTAATGATGATTCCCTTTGAGGTAATGTATTGCATAAATTGTTGAACAATTTTCAGCTAAGACAACCTGGTTGACATAATTATTTTGGGCCCAATTGTGTTAAAATAAA
>ML781589.1:292581-322048 GCA_009831015.1 Picea engelmannii | reverse complement strand
GTAGAGAGAGACATGGGTAAATCTACAGGGGGAGGGAGATTTGGGGGAGAGAGAGGGGAGGGGAGAAGATACATTTGGAGAGAGGGGGGGGAGAAGATACATTTGGAGAGAGGTTGGGGTGGGATTCGGTGAGTGAGGGAGGGAGGGAGAGAGGGATAGATGAGGGGTGGAGTGAGGGAGGGATGCGAGGAGAGTGATATAGAGGTAGAGAGTGAGAGGGGGAGAGAGGGAGAGAGATATTGAGGGAGAGAGAGGGGTATAGAGAATGAGAGGGGGGAAGAGTTGTGTAGAGAGGGATATGGAGAGAGGGAAATAGGGTGAGAGTGCAAGACAGAGTGGGGAGATAGGTATAGAGGGGAAGATATAGAGAGAGAAAGTGAGAGAGAGAGAGGAAAATGGGGTGAGATAAAGGGAGGGAAAGAGAGAGAAATAAGGGGAGGGAGGGAGGCAAAAAGGGAGTGGGAGAATAGGGGGGAGAGTGAGGGAGGGATATATATAGAAATAGAGGGAGTGAGAGGGAGGATGGTGCATAGATAGGGGGTGAGAGAAACTAGGGTAGAGAGAGAGAGGGATACAAAGAGATAGACAAAGAAAGAAAGGGCAGGGGGAAGAGTTAGGGGGACATAGATAGGGAAATAGAGAGAGAAGGAGAGAGGGGGATAGAGAAATCAAGAGAGAGAGAGAGAGAGAGAGAGAGAGAGAAGTGAATATGGAGGGAGGGAGAAATGGGTAGAGGGGGAGATAAAGAGGGAGAGGGTGTGAGAGAGAGAGGGTGGGAGGAAAAGGTAGAGAAATAGAGAAACAAAGAGAGAGAGAGAGAGAGAGAGAGAGAGAGAGAGAGAGGAAAATGTCAGAATAAAGATATAGAGAGAGGGAGAGATAGGGGGTGAGTGTGTAATGTGCCTCAGTGTACAAATATTTAAAGATTTTATTTTTTCATAAGTTTATGATGTGGAAGAATTGGAAAAGACTATTGTGAAAATTATATAATCATATACATTGGTGTGAATATTTTTGTAATCTTTGTTTTAAATTTGTTTTAATTAAAAAGAAACAAATTGATTCGGGAATCCAATTACAAATAGTAAATCATTATTCCATGGGTGAGTGAAAAGGGATAAAAATCTCAAGTAATTATTGTCCATGGGAAAAGTGGAACCCTACACCCAAAGGTATGGGATGGGAGGGAACAAGCTATCACAAAATTAGATTAAGAAGATTACCTAGGGTTAGGGATGAGGCTATCTTGAAAAACACCTAGGAAATTGAGTTTGATGGTTTTGAGAAAGATTCAAACTCTGATAAGTTATATATTTTTCAGTCCCTATGGAATAAGGATTTAGGGTGTGGGGTGACAGGAACAAGTAATATTGGTTGTTCATGTCTATGGATAGGAGGAAGTGATTCTCTACTCAATTTGTTTCCAAATGATTGAAGCAAAAACATACATGTTTCCTTTCTTTAATCTTATTTGTTTTATTCAAGATTGATAAATATTTACAATATAGAATAAATGAAAATGTTGTAGTACTAGTTATAATCAAATATATATAGTTTTTTGTTCTTTATTATTGAATTTGGTTGGGGCAAGAAAATATTTATATGGAAGTAGAATGTTTTTTATTTTGAATGAAACTATTATTTACAAACATTGCAATGAGGAATAATAGCTTGTAAATTTCTAATCATATAAATAGATTATTACAAATAAATATTGCATAGAAGAATATAAAGAATTCATTCTTTTTAGTATAAACATTTGAGAAATAGTAAGATTTATTTTATATTGTCCTATATAACTATGTCCTTTAAAAGATGCATGAAACCATTAAGGTTCTTAACTACCAAACTATTTCAAAATACATGTAAATAACAACATAATAGTTTCACAGAGGTAACCCCATAAAACATTATTAGATAAAGTAATCAAACATTTCAAATATTTATTTATATAATGAATTGAGAACCAAGAATGGTTATAAGAGTTAAAGGGTTTATATATAAATAAATAAATTACAAATAGAGTTTAATTTTAATTTTTTTTTATGTTAAAAAAAACCCTAGAGCCAAGATCATGTACTCTTGGCATGAGATAAGAGTAATAAAAATTCACAGAATTCTTTTATGCCATATGAAACCCAAGCATTGTTTGATAACTCTATAGTAAAATAACAATTATATATGAAATGGGTATCATCCATACCAAGTCTTATACTATCCATTCACTGTATTTCAGCAAAACTAAATTAAAAATTCGTAACTTGGTTGTGAGAGCATTTACACAGAGCTTGTAAAGAGAATTTTACAATGTTACTTGAGATGTAACTGTAGCCTACAATCCTATTGATATTCTCATCTTTTCAGTCGAGTAGGAACTATGAAGGGTAGACATGGTATCATTCAAGGGTTTCAATCGAAATTATGTAAACCCATAAATAAAATTTGTTAAACATAAATATGACTAGTAAGAAGCAAAGCAAAATAAGTTTTCAGATTGTGTGTATAAATTATTCTTAGTTTGGAGACTGAACGACCATCCAATACATTGCTAGGGGAAACGTATTCTTTCAAAGCCAAAGTTCAAATAGAATATTTGAAACCAGAATTTGATGGGTTGGTTGGAATACCATCCAATAACATAACTAAAGGATTAAATATGTAAATGAGTCATATCTTAGTTTCCTCATCTTAGAGTTGAACAAAAGTTTGTTTTATACATGCCATTGACCCCAAACCCTCATGAACCTGTATCCAAACCATCCCTTAATCAGTTATACGAAGTATATGTTTTTAAAGAAATGATAGAACCTGAAATATCATAAATCATTTTCTAACTACAACAACGAGAACAACCTTATCTTCTGCAACTACTACTACTAATGTTGATTGGGACAATCCTAGTTTCAAATGTTAAGAGATAAACAAATATTAAACCCTCTATCCCATAGAGAAGAGCGTGAAGCTCTATATCTTCCAATACTCAACAATGTAACAATGTGGGAACATTGAACGAGATTGGGGTATCACATCGTATTGAAGGTATGAGATACTCGATAAGAAAGGTACTATTAGTAATCATAAATGGTGCCAAGATGTGGCCATGCCAACCCGACTATGGGAGATAACCATTCAAAAAGTTGTGAGTTTACTCATATTTAACATTAAATAAGGGTACGTTGAACTCAAGTCTTAGCCACAATGTGATGAGTGAACAATCCATCCAAACAAGAATTGTATTTGTAACTTTGCTGTGAGTATTGTGGATATATTAAAGTCAAAATTGGAAAGGTTTTGACCTTGTTAAAACCGAGGCCAAGGCTTTCACCCTACATTCACCATGATAATAATATTAACATGATAATAGTTTTGGTCAACTATTCTTTCGGTGGTGATTTGTGGAAGTATGTGGATAACCATACCAATAATTGATATAAAAATTGTAATGATGATGGTTTAATTAATCGACAAAATATAATGAGTTTAAATAAAAGCATACTATAAGTTAACTATGTTGCAAGTCTTCTCCAAATAACGAGAGTATAATATGCCACGCAGAATCATAAACTATCATATAGATAATGATGAGCATTATAGTGAGATTATATGAATAAAAGCATAAATTGAAGAATGGACATCATAAGAAGTAATACATGTAAATGAAAGAATATTTGTGCAATGTTTTCATACATGTAAATGAAAGAATACTTGTGCAATGTTTTCACTTAGTATGAAAGAATAAGTGTGTAATGGTTTCACTTAGTATGACGGTAGAGTCAATTGAGTCAATTTATTGTAATGACTGCCCAAGCCTTTAAGCCTTTAACCTGTTATGCCAACACCATGAACATTAGATAGGAATATCAAATAATTGTGTGTGGAATAATTAATTTGAATTTTATACAAGAACAAAGTACTATTTAAAAAAATGAATATATATATTGGAAGAGGAGATCTTATAAATGTTATCAAATGGTTAAAAAAAAATGAATATATATATTGGAAGAGGAGATCTTATAAATGTTATCAAATGGTTAAAACACTACAGCCTTATGATTGAAAAAAAAAATTGGTTTACATAATACATAGATATTTTATAAACAAAACTAATTGATGTAATTATATTTTGAACATATAAAAAATAACAAAAAAATATCATGGTTGAAGATGGTAGATCAACTCAAATTGAACCATGGATTATGTGAAACTAAACAGTGAACAATTTGAAGATAACTCTTTAGGATTGTTGGAAACTATGTGTAGTATAAAAGTAGAATTGCAAAGAATAAAGATATACAATGAAAAGTTAGTCAAATAAAGTAAAGAATAAAAAGATTTGAACAAAATTATTCTAAAAAAAATTGACTCATATGATAGGACAAACTTTGAGTAATGCCAAAAATGAACTTTCACACAAGTGTGGGGAATATTAAGAAAATATTGATAAAACAAATTTGTTGGATGAAGAAAACAATGAAGATAACTTAAATAGTAGCACATTACAAAAAATTATAACTAAAACCAAGAAAAATAAATGGAATGAGGAAGAATTGTTTGGTGAGTTGATGGTGAGTCCGAAGAGGGAGTTTGGCTTCTCAACATGAGTAAATATTTTCAACTTTACAATTATCTTGAAAATTTGAGGGATATATTATATATGTACCAACTCAATGGTAAAACATCCATTTGGTGGAAGGAGACAAAAATGGTCAACAATATTAGGAGCATTGAGTTGAACTGAAAAGTATTCAAGAAGTTTTTTAAACAAAAATACTTATTAGAATGATATTATGATGAAAACTCCAAAGAATTCCATGACCTTAAGATGGGACAAATGTCCATTGAATATGTCGTGACTAAGTTTCTAAATATGATGACATATGTGCCTTATATCCATAAGGAGAAGGAAAATTTTCAAAGGTTCATGGGCTACTTGCCTCAAGTATACAAAGAAAAAATTTAATTTGTTAATCATAAACAATGGATGAAGTAATTAAAAGAATGCTAAACTATGTTTCACTCAATTCAAGTAAAGAACTTAAAATGCAAAATCTTGGCAACATAAGCATAAGGATAAATTTGATCATACGAAAAGAAAAAATTAAACATCCTTGACAAACATCTCATAGTGCACAAGTTAGAACAAACAAATTTGTTGGACGTAAAAGTGTATCCATCCAGAACAACAATAAACCTAGATTTTGGGAATAAAATAGTTAGTGAGAAGTGTTGGGGATTTATGATATTTCATGAAGTAGTCACAAAAGTAATGCTTCCCTCGAGAATTGACAGGTTGATCATCAATTTCCATGGTGGAGATAGAAGGTATGTTAAATTGGAAACTTGTATCTATTTTAATAGACTATGGTGCAAGTTTGAGTTATATTTCACCTACAGTGGTAGAAAATTGTAAACTCAAAAAAGTCAAACATAAGAAGTCTTGGCTAGTACAGTTAGCTAGATACAGGAAACAAAAGAAATCTTGTTGATTTGGTAAAATACTATACAGTAAATATTGATGGAATGGATACTAAGTTAAACCTAAATATTTTACCATTAGGATATTACGATTTGCTCATAGGAATGGATTGGTTGGAAAATAATTTATCTATAATAAACAATTGTGACAAGAATTTTAGTTGTTTATATTATTTTGGAAAAAACAAAACAAGAAAAGGAATACCACAGTGTGTCGGTAAGACAGATCTGTGATTTTCACTCGAAAATAAATGCTAGAAAAGGTTGTGATATTTATGATCACATATCCAAAAATACTGAAGAAATGAAGGAAATTTTTTTAACTGAGGATCCAATATTAAGAGAGTTCCAAGATCCATTTCCAGATTAAATTCCACGATTACCTTCTAGACGGGACATAGATTTTACCATATACATAGTACCGAGATATGCACCAATGTATAAGGCCTCGTACTTAATGACTACCCCATAACTAACTAAACTTAAGATGCAACTTCAAGAACTATTGGAAAAGTAAGTGTGTCTCCATGGGGAGTACAAACTATTGGAAATATAAGTGTGTCTCCATGGGGAGTACGAACTATTGGAAAAGATGGAACCTTCCAATTGTATATTTATTACAAGAAACTTAACAAAATGACCATTAAAAACAAGTATCATTTTCCTCACATTGATGACTTGTTTGATCAAGCATGATGAGCTATGGTTTTCTCTAATATAGATCAATGATCCATCAGGTTAGAATTAAAGAGGAGGACATACATAAAATTTCATTCTTAACTATATATGGACACTATGAATTTGTAGTGGTACCTTTTCGTTTAACAAAAACACATGCTACAATTATGTGTTTGATGAAAATTGTGTTGAGTAAGTATTTATACAAGTTCATTATTGTGTTTATAGATGATATAATTATATATTCAAAAAGCAAAGAGGATCATGAAGAACAATTAAGAATGGTCTTGCAGACACTTATTAAATGTGAATTTTATCAAGATAAAGGACACTATTTGGGACATGTAATTTCACGTGAAGGGATCTGAATTGAACAGAAAAAAATTCAAGGCCATCCTAGATTGTCCATTTCCAAGTTATATGTCAAATGTCTAGTATTTTATGGGAATCACCAGTTATTGTTATAGATTCATAGAAGGATTTTCTAAACTTTATTACCTAATAAAATCCTTACAAAAGAAAGGAATAATATTTAAATGGATAGAAAAAATATCAAGAAACTTTTGGACAATTTAAAAATTTATTAACCACTATGCCTATATTGAAGATAGAAAACCCACATAAATACTATGTGGTTTGTACTAGTGCCTCAAAAGAAGGATTAGGAGGAGTCTTACTAAAATACGATCATGTGATTGTTTATGAATCACGAAAAATGAAAGATCAAAAAAATAATTATGCAACAAATGATATAGAATTAATTGTTATTGTGATCCAGGTGGATATCAGTGGCCACCCACCTATTCCAGCTGGCTCAAAACAGTCTTCTGGCAACTTACTATTTTTAGCAGGTTTTCGATTTTTAAACTTTCGATGACATTTTGAGGGCCTAAATGAAGTTTTTTCGATATCATGCACCTCAATGACAACAATGTCTTTGATTGAGCGCCCAAAATGAATCTCGTCATCGATACCTTTCCAATGAGCTATCGTGTGCCCCAAACGAAGATTGTATTCCAAAGTTCCGCCCTCGGGAAATTGATACACCAAACTACCCAAAACGAGGTCCATAGAACTGTTGGCTTTTCATCTTCTCGGGTTAGGGTTTTTTATTTTCTTTATGTTAAAAAGGCCTTTGGAGCCTCATGGTATTAATAATATTGTGGAAATGTGAGTATCCGTCACATCTATTCTTAGAGATAAGTTGTCACCATTCTAGCGAGCCTTTCACTCTGTATTTCTACAGTTTTGTACATTTTGCTCATTAATAGAAATTGTGTATTACTGTATCTCACTGTTTATGGTTATATATTTTCTATATATATTTTATATTATTGGATATTTGATATATCTATGTACATTCCTTTATTATATCACCTTTCTCATTTCTTGCTGAAAATAATCTGGATGAGTGGTATCAGAGAAAGAAACTCTTGATCATTTTCCAGTGCATGTCCCCGACGATATTCGAGTATAGAAATTTGGGTCTCAAGCTTGTCTCTCTTGAGGAAAATCTATCTCACATTCCCAAGAAACCCTCCATGGCGGAAGAAAATAAAAATCACAGAGCACACAATTCTATCAATTTGTTGCTTGATCAAGCTCTCACGTGACAGAGGGATGAAATGATGGATAACTTTAACCACATCCTTCAATGCATGCCAATAACAATTGGCACATATTAATCAAGACACCACTTTAGAGGCACCTCTCCTTTCAAGGTACAAGTTAATTTTGATATTCTGGTGTTTGAAGGACACATAGATTCAAATGCCCTAGAAAAATGGGTAAATCTGCTAGAAGGTTATTTCTTTGTTCACAATTTTTTTGATAGGGAAACGATCACCTTATCACTCGTTAAATATCTCCCCCATGTCAAACATTGGTGGGAAACTTACTAGGAGAAAATTTCCAGAGAGGAGTCTGAAATAAATGGGGTCGATCCCACTTGAGTTTTTTTGTGGATGCAGTCAAGGAACAATATTAACCTATTGGTAACTATAATTAAAAGTACATTAAATGGACCACTTTGCATCAAGAGAGGGGCCAAGCAGTGTCAAATTTCACAAATATCTTTCATACCTTCCGCACCAAGCTTGGTATCAAATATTCTGAGCAACATTTGGTTCTGAAATACTGTGCGGCTCTACGCAGGTACATCCAAACTAAAATGGAGTTTCTAGACATCTCATATCTACGAGTTGCCTATCAATATGTTGTCAAAATTGAGCATAAATTTAGGCACGAGAACAAATAGTATTTAGGGTCTGCAAATCCGCAACAACCAAAGTATGATAAATACAACCCTAACAAACAGCCTCCCAAAAACCCGTTGAAGCCACATGAAAAGAAGGGTAACATGAAGAGAAAGAAGGACCTTGGAAAGTGATGCGATTTCCACAAGATACCTTGGCAAAACACTGATTAATATCACTCAAAACAATTATTGGTGTCTTATATCAAAGACAAGGAGTCGAACCCTCATTCAGAATTTGATTCAGAAAATATTGGCATAAGATAGATCATTGACGCAAACCCCACTACTATTGTCGCCACCACCAGAATTCAACCAAAAGAACCAACTGATCCTGAAGAGGGGGAGCGCCTCTTCCATTCACATATGTGGGTGAAGGGAACCTTGCTGCATTTATTGTTGATATCGAAATCCAGAAGAACCTCATCTCAATTGAGGTCATGAAACAGTCGGGATTGTTGACAACATCACACCCACAACCATAAAACATCGGGTGGCTTCGCCAGGGATGAGATTTCTATGTAAGCCATCAATGCCACCTCTCCTATGGAATCCAACCCTTCAAGGATGAGGTATTATGTGATGTTGTCTCGATGGATGTCTATGATGTTTTCTTAGACTAGCCATATATGTGGAAGTGCCATGATATCTATGAGTCTCGACCCCGTTGTTTAATTGTTACTCTGAGGGGTCATCTCTATAGGATACGAGAGGTAGTTCTTACTATTGTTCCACCAAAATAGTTTCGCAAGGTAATATCTCATACTACAAAATTCATCCTCTTCATAATCTATTCAAAAGGTGAATAGAAGGCCAATGCAACTAGTGCAACCTCAACACCTTCTATCCAACAGAAGCAGGTTGCAGAAGAAAAATAAGATATTGTTTCTTCACCTACGACGATGCCTACACAATGCCCCCTCAAGCAAATATACAACAGGTTGGTTGAACATATTCAACCCCTCCAACAACAGGTTCATGAGAACCTTCCATAAACCAAGCAGCGCAACGTCTCCAATAAGGAAAATAACTCACCAAGATTCAGATTCAATGAACACTTTCCCCTCTCCCTCGGGAATTGAACACAATAGAGACCATTTCTTTCTAAGGAGGAAGGATTAATCTAGGTGGATATTGGTGGACACCCACCTATTCCAACTGGCTCAAAATAGTCTTCTAATAACTTAGTAATTTTAGCAGGTTTTCGGTTTCTAAACTTCTGGGGCCATTTTGAGGGCCTAAATGAAGTTTTTCGATATCGAGAACCTGAATGATAGCCAAAGGCTCTCATTGAGACCCCAAAATGAATCTCCTCATCGATACATTTCCAAATAAATATTGTGTTCCTCAAACGAAGATCATATGCAAAAGTTACGTCCTCGGACAATTGATACACCAAACTACCCAAAATAGGGTCCATAAAACTATTGGATTTTCATCTTTTGAGGTTAGGGTTTCAGATTTTATTTATGTTAAAATGGCCTTTGTAGCCTCATTGTAATAATCATCTTCTAGAAAATGGGAGTAGCTATCACATATCTTTTCAGAGATAAGCTACCACCATTCTAGCGAGTATTTCACTCTGTACTTCTACAGTTTTGTACATTCTGCTCATTAATAGAAATTGTGTATTACTATATCTCTGTGTTTATGGTTATATCTCTACTATATCTCTATTATATTATTTGATATATGATATATCTCTCTACATTCCTTTATCATATATCCGCTCTCATTTCATGCCGAAAATAATGTGGATCATATTGTGTATCCTTTAAAAATGTGGCGACACTATCAGCCTTAAATACTTTTTGGATCAACAAAACTTGAATGTGAGATACGAAAGATGATTATATTTCCTAAGTGAGTATGATTTTGAGATAAATCATATTAAAGGAAAATAAAATGAAATAGAAGATGCACTCAACAGAAAAATAAATGCAATTTTCAACATCAATATGCAAACTAATTTAAAACAAAAAATCAAATCAACAACAGAAAATGACGAAATTTGTAAGAAATTATAGAATAATGAATCAATTGAGGAAGAATCAAAGTTTAGATGTAATCACAATGGTTGAGTGCAGTAGAAATATAGATTTTATGTTCCAAACAATGCAAAAATGAAAATTTTAATATTGACTTAAGTACATAAGAAACCTTATTCAGGTCACCCGGGATACCAAAAGACTATAACAACATTGAAAAAAGAGTATTTTTGTCCTGGAATGAAAACTAAAGTAGCTAAATATCTTTCTAGGTTCCTTGAGTGTAGCAATTTAAAGCTAAGCAACATCACCCAGCTACATTGTTGTACCCAATACCCATTCCTAAATGGAAATGAGAATTAATGAGCATGTATTTTATTACAAGACTGCGTAAAGCTAAGAAACATCATTATTCTATAATGGTTGTAGTAGACAAACTCACTAAAGTTGTACATCTCATTTGAGTGAAATAAACTCATAAAGCTATAAACATTGCATAGATTTCAAATAGGAACACAAAATTCACTTCAATTTTTTGGAAGTATTTGTTCAATGGTTTAGATACTCATTAGAATTATAGTATCACATATCATCCTCAAGATAACAATCAAAACGAAAGGACTAACCAAATTATAGAGGATATGTTATAGATGTACGTGATGGATTGTCATGCACCGTAGGAATATTACTTTCATTTGGTTCAGTTTTCGTATGATAATGGTTATCATACGTCCTTAATTATGATTCCCTTTGAGGTGATGTACAACAGGAAGTGTTGAACACCTGTTAGATGGGAAAACCTAGTTGAAAAGATTCTTTTGGGCCCAGATATGATAAAAGAAATGGAAACAACTCTTAAAAAAGAAAAATATAATTTAAAAAGTGCACGGGATAGACAAAAGAGTTTTTCATATTTGATAAAAACACATGCAAAATTTAATATAGGGGATCAGGTTTATCTTAAATTGAAATCCTAACATAATATATTGAAATTGGGAAAAAGTATGAAGTTGGCACCATGGTATTTCGGGCCATTTCAAGTCCTCGCCAAATTGGGCCTACTATCCTATTAGCTTGCACTTCTGTGCAATTTAAAAGTTCACAATGTATTTCATGTTTCATTATTAAAGAAGTATGTACTTGATATAGATCATGTTGTAAATTCGAATGTGATTCAGGTGGAACCCGAAGGAAATTTTCAGTTGGAACAACTATGTATTCTCGAGAGGAAGAAAATTGTGTTGCAAAACCGAGCCATCACTCAGACTAAAGTGCTAGAGAGGAAATTTAGTCTTGAGGAGGATACTTGGGAAATGGAAGAATCCATGAGGAATCCATGTCCATTTATTTTCTAGAGTTTATATGCTCATATTGGAGCACCAAGGATGGTGTTCAATTCAAGGGGGAGAGGATGTAATGTCGCTCAGTTTACAAGCATTTAAACATTTTATTTTTTGATAAGTTTATGATGTGGAAGAATTGTAAAAGACTATTTTGGAAATTACATCATCATATACATTGATGATGAATATTTTTGTAATCTATATTTCAAATTTATTTTAATTAAAAATACACAAATTGATTAGAGAATCCAATTACAAAGAGTAAATCATTATTCCATGGTTGAGTGAAAAGGGATAAAAACCACGAGATTAATTATTGTCTATGGGACAAGTGGAACCCTACTCCCAAAGGTGTGGGATGCGAGGGAATAAGCTAGCACAAGTTTAGGAAAAGAATATTCCCTAGGGTTAGGGATGTGGCTAGCTTGGAAAAGGCCTAGGAAATATATTATATACATGTATGTTTTGAGTTAGGAAGATACTGAGTACTTGTGAGTAAATTGTGTTTGATGGTTTTGAGAAAGAATCAAACTCTAATATATCTCGAGAAGGATATATAGTTTTTAGTCCCTATGTAATAATGATTTAGGCTCTGGGGTGACAGGAACAATTAATATTCGATTTTTGTATCTATGGTTGGAAGGAAGTGGTTCTCTGAGTTTATTTCTAAATTATTGAAGAAGAAACATATATGTTTCCTTGTTTTAATCTTATTTGTTTTTTTCAATATTGATTAATATTTATAGTATATAATAAATGAACATGTTGTGGTACTCAGTACTCATTATAATCAAGTATGTGTGTGTGTGTGTGTGTTTGTGTGTTCTTTATTATTGAATTTTCTTGCACTAAGAAAATATCTATATGGCACTAGATTGTTATTTATTTTCAATGAAACTATCATTTACAAATGTTGCAATAAAAAAGAATATGAATCATAGAATATTATGTAGATTGTTTGTAGACGTTGAGGATCCAAATCAGGATCGAGGATGCAAAGCCAAGGAGAAAATTTGAGAAGAGCAACAATAAATATCATATTGTTAGGAGAGGGAGAAAACTAAGAGGTCATCTTAAAACACTAAAATTAGTAATTTAATAAAAGAATCCTTAATAATAATAATAAAGTACTAAGGAAACAAAAAAAACCCTAGAATTATTAAGTTTAGTACTAAAAAAACCTAAAATTATTGATACAATTACTAAAATTGGTATTATTAATAAAGTAATAAAACCTAAATTTAGGTTAGTATTATTAGTATTATAATATAAGACTTATTAATAATGGTATATAAAACCTAGAATTATTAAGTTCAGTACTAAGAAAAATCCCTAGTATTATTAATAATTTTATCGACAATAGTATTATTAATGAAATATTAAAATTTAGAATTATTAAAGTTAGTATTATTAGTATTAGAATTTTGAGTATTGGCATTGAATATTTTAACCCTGCTTTTTTATGATAGTGATAAAGTATTAGTCTAACTATTATTATTTTTCCCATTGTTGCTAATATTTTCGTGGAGTAATTTGAGAAGAAAGATTTGGATACTTACCCCTTGAAACCATTAATATGGAAGAGGTTTGTTGATGACACTAATGTGTTATGGCCCCATTGGAAAGAAGAACTTGAAAAATTCTTTAAACATCTGAATGATATTTCAACACATATCAAATTCACAATGGAACTTGAAGATAAAAGAAGAATTCCATTTCTATATATGCTAATCAAAAGGAAACAATATGGGAATCTAGGACACATAGTCTACAGGAAAAATGCCCACACAAAAAACTATATTCACGCGAGCTCACATCATCATCCCACCCAGAAAATCGGGGTTCTTAACACCCTGGCCACAAGGGCTATTAGAATATTTTATGAAGAGCACCTAGATCATGAAAAAGATCACCTCTCAAAGATTTTCAAGAGCATAGGTTACAAGGAAAAAGTCATTAAGAATGCAATGAAAAAAGCCATAGAAAGAAAAAGAAATAGACCTCAATCCATGAATAACCACCCGCCTGGTATGACCATTTACCTTCCTTGCATTCAAGGAGCTACTGATAAAATTTATAGGGTATTAAGTAACAAAGAAACAAAAACCTCTTTCATACCACGTGAGTGCATCAAACAAAAAATGAGATCTGTGAAAGACAAGCTTGACCATCGAAAGTACGAAGGAGTTTATAATATAGAGTGCTCTTATGGAAAATGTTACATTGGAGAAACATGTCATTCCTTTCAATTTAGGATTAAAGAGCATGGATATGACATAAAAAATGAATGTACTCACACCTTAGCATTAGAAGAAAACTCTCTCTCAACTAAACACCACATGCTCCTAGAAGACACCAAATCTCTAGCAAAAGAAGATCACTTTTTAAAGCATTAGATCAGGGAAGCAATAGAAATCATCAAGAATCCCAACAACCTGAATAGAGACAATGGTCTAGAGATAAATGAGAACTGGCTACCTTTGATCCATCACAATGGTAACAGGTAAGTATAATCAAGTTTTCCCTTACTCTCCTCGAATCCTTTTCTTTGATTTTTCTTTTGGTCTTTTATCCTAAGGTTACTCCTTACCTTTGATTTTGATGCTAATGCTAATAATATGAGAGCTTAACCTTAACCTTCACATTACTAATAAACTTAAGAATACTAGTTACACTAATACTTTTTCACTAGCATTCAAAAAGTAGGGTTAAAATATTCAATGCCAATACTCATAATTCTAATACTAATAATACTAACTTTAATAATTCTAAAGTTTAATACTTCATTAATAATACTATTGTCAGTATTATTATTAATAATACTAGGGATTTTTAATGCCAATACTCATAATTCTAATACTAATAAAACTAACTTTAATAATTCTAAGGTTTAATACTTCATTAATAATACTATTGTCAATACTATTATTAATAATACTAGGGATTTTTCTTAGTATTAAACTTAATAATTCTATGGTTTATATACCACTATTAATAACCCTTATATTACAATACTAATAATACTAACATAAATTTAAGTTTTATTACTTTATTAATAAACCAATTTTAGTAATTTTATTAATAATTTTAGGTTTTTTCTTAGTAGTAAACTTAATAATTCTAGGGTTTTTTTTGTTTCCTTAGTACTTTATTATTATTTTTAGGGATTCTTTTATTAAATTACTAACTTTAGGGTTTAAGTCGGCCTCTTAGTTTTATCCCTCTCCTAACAATATGATATTTATTATTTCTCTTCTCAACTTTTCTCCCTTTTCTCCTTGGCTTTGCATCGTGAATATGGATCTTGATTTGGATCCAGCAAAGAATCGCTAATACATTGGGTTATCTGATAAATTCTGAAAAAAATCACTACATAAATCTTAATAGTCAGATTATGTAGATGATTATGTAGATTTCTAATCATGTAAATATATTATTACATATAAATATTGTAGAGAAGATGGGCCAAGGAGGCCACCTAGGGGAACGCCCACCTAGGGCGCACAAGTCAATCACCTAGGCACAACACTTTTTCACCTTTTGATGATGAATTAAATATATGTAAAATAAATGGTTCCCTTGGTATATAAGGTGAACCGGGACTAAAATAAAGTATTCTTACCTTTTCTTCTGAAGTTATGTGTCTTGGTTGCTTTATTTTCTGATTTTTCATTTTACATTCATGACAATTTCATTTTTATGGTTTTCAGAAGAATAACCAGTGCACCTTCTTTCATGGCCGCCTCTTGGTGAATCTGTTTGCCATGCTTCCACCTCTAAGAGAAATATTAACTCATTATCTAGCCACTCTCTTATGGAGAAAATTATTTCCTTAGAGTTTTCTAAGGCAGAAGGGAGGGCGCACGAACTGGGGTTTGCGCCCTTGTTGGTTTCTTCTTTGTGGGAATGAAGTGAGTGCGCCCTCTTCCATGGTTGCATTGTGCTTCTTCCACTAATCCCTGGAGTTCACTTTGATATCACCAAAATCTCTTGGCCACTCTCAGGTCACCTCGGCTTGTATCCCCATTTGCTTGGTCATCCAAACTAATGGTGCGTCCTTGTTCAGATTTGCGCCCCTGAGGATAATTTTTGGTCAGAAGTCGAAATATGGATTGCATGGTCACCTTCTTGTGTAGATCACCTTCTTGGGTAGATCAATTGGTATGAGGGCCTCAATATCCATGGAAAATCTTCTGATCTTGAAGATCGAGCCAAATGTTTTTGGGGTTTTCATGAAATAATCCATATTTTTCCCATTCAAGGGTTCCCATTTCTATGCAAGAAGCTCCACATATCTCATAAGACACAAGGGTGCCCACATCTCCATTTCCATAGAGAGGAGTTCCACATATCTAAAACATTACATAACTCTCGCTCTAGACCAGTTCAAGCTCTGTTGCTTTAGGGATTTGAGTCCTCTATTCTGAAAACAGATTCCTTTGTTCAACATTGAAATGTAGGGGTGCCTTTTCTCTTCAGTTGGACTCACAATTCCTCCATGAAAGATCCTTTGGAACTCAACTCAGATTCCAAAACATCAAATCCCATCCAAGATCTTTCCTCCGTCCTTAATGAGTTGCTCAGAATGCAACAACAAAACAATCCAGATCCCTTCTGGTTGGACACTCGAATCCAACTACCCAAATTTGTTGGGAAAACCAATGGTGAAATGGTGGATTCTTGGATCTGTATCCTATAAACCTATTTCAATACATGTCCAGGCATTACCGAAGAAAGAAAACTCCATATTGTCGTCTTGCAATTGGAAGGACTAGCACAAACTTGGTGGGATATAGAGAAAGAGAAGACCACATTTGTGATAGAGATTGAGGATTCTCCAGAATCCTCTACTTCATAACCCATCAAAACCTGGGCTCGACTTTCCGAAGCTTTGATAAATTGCTTCTACCCACCTGGGTATGTGAAATCCTTATGGATCGAATGGCACCAACTTCGACATCTCCCTTCACAAGAAGTGCAAGGCTACATAGACTTATTCTGCAAGATGCGCCTCTTACTTCATGTTCCAGATTCAGAAGAGGTACTCATATTAAAACTTGTGGCTAGTTTATTAATTCAATTGTGTCGAGAAGTAGATATGTTTGAAAATCCAACTTTAGATAAGACGTTTTAGAGATCTTTGGCTATAGAAAGGAAAGTCTCTCCTAGAGGTCATATTCCTCAGTCTCTCCCTTACACCAACCCCCCACCTTGCAACCATCCAACTCCCATACCTCATCCCTTTTTCCACCTCCTCAGACTCAAAACCCCACACCCAATACAAATACAAGGACACCTTGGTGCTCATTCAACAAAACTACTTCACACAATTCATCAGATTGTCAAATCCTCCAAAATCTAAAAACCAACAAAAATATACTCATTGTGCTCATTGCGCCTTCCCAAGTAGAAGATACTGAAGAATTTACTTTGGAAAATCCCACAGAAGTAGATCACTCATTGATTCTAATGACCTAGGAAGATTCAAACACATCCACCCAAGCCCTCTTCACCCATAACTGCCAAATAAAAAATGCCTTAGATTTACTGATTCTGGACAATGGAAGCCAATTTTTTTTTATGTCTCAATCCCTTGTCAACCTCCATAATCTTGTCACTACTCCACATCCACAACCCTATCAACTCGGATGGGTACAGAAGGATGGCCCTCAACTCCTAGTTTCCAAGCATTGTCTGGTCACTTTCGCCATAGACCAATTCAAAGATAATGTCCTTTGTGATGTATCCCCCTTGGATTGTGCAGATTTGTTGCTCGGTATCCCATACCAAACCCAAAGAAATTTTATCTATCTAGCCAAATCCCACCAGTACAAAATTACCAAAGAAGGCCACACTTATATCTTAACTACAACAAAACCCAAACCCCCTTCTACCAAAGAACAAATCCCACATGTACACTTAAAACAATGTGTCTCTCTCTGTTTGGTGCACCCAATAACACCAAAAAATACCATGCACCCTGTTCCTAAAACTATGACTCCCCTCCTCCACGAGTTTGCAAAAGTATTTCAACCTCCAGAGGGACTTCCCCCCTCTCGCCACATTGACCATTCCATTCATATCATCCACGGGTCTACCTTAACTAACGCCCCTACTTATCAGTTGGCCCCAACATAAACAAAGGAAATGGAAAGACAATTGACTAACCTCATCAACTCTCGCAACATCCAACTTTCATCTTCTCCCCGTGCTTTTGTTGCCTTTGTCATCCCTAAACGAGATACCTCATAAATGTGCCTTGTCACTGATTATCGAGCCTTGAACAAAGACACAATAAAAAAATGTTACCCCCTTCCCTAGATTGAGGAACTGCTCGGCACCCTCCAAGGAGCTAAGTGGTTTACTAAATTGGATTTGACAGCCGGCTACCATCAAGTTCGAATGAACCCAGATGATGTTTTGAAAACAACATTCAAGACCAAATTTGGTCTTTTTGAGTGGAAAGTCATGCCTTTCGGTCTAACCAACGCCCCAACCACTTTCATGAGGCTCATCAATGACATCTTTAGAGTGCATTTGGGTCGATTTGTGGTCATCGACTTAGATGACATTCTCATCTTCAATCGGACATGGGACACTCACATGCAACATGTCCGACAAGTTCTCCAAATTCTCCAAGAACACAAGTTGCAAGTCAAAGAGAAGAAGTCATATTTTGGTCAGACTTCAGTTCTCTATCTCGGCTTTATGGTCATCTCAGAGGGTATTCAACCGGATCCAAAATGCATCCAAGCATTAAAACAATGGCCTCTACCTTCTTCATCTAAGGAGTTGAAAATCTTTTTGGGTGGCATCAATTTCTATCGTAAGTTCATTCCCTCTTTTTCAAATCTTGCTCGACTTTTTCATCAACTATCAAATAAGTCTTCTACATTCATCTAGACCAAAGAAGAAACTACTCACTTTTCTCAACTCAAAGACGCCCTCTGCTCATCCCTTGTTTTATACCTACTAGAACTCTCCCAACCCTTTGAGATTGAGTCTGATGCCTCACAATATGCTATTGGTGTCGTACATAAACAGGGAGGACACCCCATTGATTACCACTCTGAAACCCTGTCCGAGGCAAATAAAAATTATAGTACCTATGACAAGGAATTTTATAGTTTGGTGCAAGCGCTCAAACAATGGAGGAATTATTTGTTGGGTAAAGAAACCATTTTTCATACCAACCACCACCCTTTGATTTTCATCAACTCTCAATTGAAAATTCAGGAACAAAGGCACCTTAAATGGGCCTCCTAAATTCAAAAATTTCACTTAGTCATCATATATAAGAAAGGCACTTCTAATAAAATGGTTGATTTTCTAAGTCGACCTCCCACTCTAGTTCTTTCCATTCTAGAAGTACATTGTGCTACTTATGACACATTGAAAGTTCAATATGCTACTGACATTGACTTTCGAGAGATTTGGGAAGCTTTGCAAAGTCCCGCGATGATCAATTAGACCCCCTTCCTAGACTACACTATTTGGGATGGGTGGCTATATAAGTTGAATTTCTTAAGCGTTCCACACTCAGAAGACTGCCTCTTTCTCATCAGGGAGGCACATGCTTCCACCTATGGCGGCCATTTCGAGACCACAAAGACCACCCAAGATCTGCAATGCCATTTTCATTTGCCTTCCATGCAGCCTCAATTTGAAAAATTTATCAGAGCTTGTGCCTTATGCTCACAATCCAAGCCATCCAACCGGAATCATGGGTTGTATCAACCACTTCCGCTTCCTTCTCGGCCTTGGAAGTCAATCTCAATGGACTTCCTTAGTGGACTTCCAACAACCCAAAATAAACATGATGCAATCTGGGTAGTGGTATGTCGCTTCATCAAAATGGTGCTTTTTATCCCATGCACAAAGACTACTACAACAATGCAAAATGCAGAACTCTACTTCCTCCATGGCTGGCCCCATTTTGGCCTCCCAAGCAGTATCATCTCAGACAGAGATTCTCGCTTCCTCAGTACATTTTGGAAGACCATATGGGCGCTATTAGGGTGCCACCTCAAGTTTTCTACTGCATTCCATCCTCAAATGGATGGCCAAACAAAGGTTTTCAATAGAGTCTTAGTACATGCTCTCCGAACTCACTTTGGGTGCAACAAACAATAGGACAATTACTTGCACATTCTCCAGCATAGCTACAACAAGGAAAAACATTCCTCTACAAGATTTTCACCTTTTGAAGTCTACTTGGGCTTCCAACCAACATCTCCAACCGATCTCCCACTCACTTGGGATCCTCAAGGTACCTTCCATCAACAACAGGAACAATTTTCATCTCATAGATTTCTCCAACAAATTGCACAATGCCACAGTGAAGTCACATCAACACTCAAAGAAACCCAAGATCATGCCAAGAAGCACCATGAAAAACAAAGAACCTTCATGTCCTTTCGACCAGGGGATCAAGACTGGTTACACTTGGATAAGAAGCACTTCAAAGGCCACCATCACAAGCTTTTGCCAATCATATATGGTCCATATACAATACTCGACAAGATTGGATAAAATGCATATAGGTTGGATCTGCCACCCCAACTTGGAATCCACAATGTCATTAATGTAAATCACTTAAATTTGTTTGATCCTTCCCTCTTGGAAGAACCAGTCACCATCACTCATCTAGTGGAAAACATTCTTGATTTCCAACTCCCATTAGCGAAAGACACCATATTGGACACTCGAAGTCACTCTACAAGACACCAGACTTACACTTCATATCTCGTAGCCCGCCAAGGCCAAACTCCAGCTCAGGCAAAGTGGATCACAACTGATGTATTGCACAACAAGTTTCTACATCTTCTCATGGAAGCCAAGATGCTTCCAGATCTAAACAGGGAGGAATTGGGCCAAGGAGGCCACCTAGGGCGCATAAGTCAATCACCTAGACGCAACACTTCTTCGCCTTTTGATGATGAATTAAATATATGTAATATAAGGTGAACTAGGACTAAAATAAAGTATTCTTACCTTTTCTTCTGAAGCTATGTGTCTTGGTTGCTTTCTTTTCTTAGTTTTCATTTTACATTCACGAAAATTTCATTTTTAGGGTTTTCTGAAGAATAACCAGTGCACCTTCCTTCATGGCTACCTCCTAGTGACTCTGTTTGCCATGATTCCACCTCTGAGAGCAATCTTATCTCATTATCTAGGCACTCTCTTAGGGAGAAAATCATTTCCTTCGAGTTTTTTGAGGCATAAGGGAGGGTGCACCAATTGGGGTTTGTGCCCTTGTTGGTTTCTTCTTTGTGGGAATGAAGTGAGTGCGCCCTCTTCCATGACTACACTGTGCTTCTCCCACTAATCCCCGGAGGTCACTCTGAGATCTCCAAAACCTCTTAGCCACTCTTGGTTCACCTCGGCTTGGATCCCTATTTGCTTGGTCACCCAAACTAATGGTGCACCCTTGTTCAGATTTGCGCCCCTGAGTAGAGTTTTTGGTCAAAAGTTGACCTATGGATTCCGTGGTCACCTTCTCCTGTAGATCACCTTAGGTAGATCAGAAGAATATAAACAATTATTTTTTTTCTTATACACAATTGAGTAATAACAAGCTTTATTTTATATTGTTCTACCTAATTATTTCCTTTTAAAGTTAATATTTCAAAGAAACAAAAAAAATGTTTCTTAAAAATATATATATATATATATATATATATATATATATATATATATTACAATGAGTAAAATATACATACAACCATAAACTGGAATACACCAACACAACAAGTATAAGGTTCTTAACTAGAGAACTATATAAGGTTCGTAACAAGATAACTATTTGAAAAGGAATTTAAATAACAACCTAACAATTTCATATAGGAAACATCACAAAACATTATAAGATAATGTAAAGAAACATTTAAAATATTTCTTTATATGATGAAAAGAGAGCCAAGAATGGTTATAAGAAATGTATGTTCATGCAAGTAGTAGCCTTGTAGAACTTTGTTCTTGTGCTCAAGAAAACGAGATGTTAACGTTAATATATTTAGTGAAGCGATAATGTAGTAATAGTTAAAGGGAACTACTTTTTAATAGCTAACATTTCATTGAATTATATATGGAATTATTAAAAATTAATTAGATATATTAAAAATAAATAAAAACAAAAAACACAACAATATTGAAAATAAATAAAAACAAAAAACACAACAATAGTGACCATTTAAATTATATATGGAACTATTAAGAACTAGATATATTAAAAATAAATAAAAACAAAAGTTAATGTTAATATATTTAGCATTGTGTTATTATTATAGATATATCTTTTCTGTTGTTCTCTTTATTGATATATTCTTTTTGTTGTTTTTATTATTTTCACACATTAACATAAAAAAAAATGGGCTATATTTCATCAAGGGATAATGTAATAAGTATTCAAAGAACTGATCAATATACCATGAAGGGATAATATAATATGTATTCAAAGGGATTCTTAATAGCTAGCATTTCATTGAAGTATATATGGAACTACTAAAAACTAGATATATTAAAAATAATTAAAAACAGAAAACACAACAATAGTGACCATTTAAACTATATATGGAACTACTAAAAACTAAATATATTAAAAAAAAAAACAAAAAAAAAAAAACACAACAATAGTAAAAATAATTAGTTCATATTGCTACTTATTTATTTACCTAATGTGTCTAGATTTAGATTCAAATTTGGAACCTTCTTACTCAAGATGTAAGATATTTGGTGCCTAGATTTAGATTCAAACTTGTTACTCAAGATGTAAGATATTTGGTACCTAGATTTAGATTCAAATTTGGAACCTAGATATTTGGTAGGGAATAAATCTTTGAGACCCCGTAAATTGTGCTATCTCCACTAATTTGAGACAAGAAATATTTGGAACCCTCTTAGTCAACATATTTGGTAGGGAATAAATCTTTGAAATACCATAAATTGTGCTTTCTCCACTGATTCCACTAATTTGAGATAGAGTTTAGGCTGAGGCTAAATTCTTAATTAAATTGACTTCAACTTACCTAAAGATAAACCTCAAATTTATGTAAAAATGATGTTTTCTAGTAAAAAATATTTTAGTTTTAATTTATTGTCAAGTTTATGTAAAAAATGCTTATTAAATTTGCAAAAAATATTTTAATTTTAGTTTATTGTCAATTTTATGTAAAAAATGATGCTTCTTGTAATCAAAATATTTTAGTTTTAATTTATTAAATTTAGTTTATTCTCAAGTTTATGTAAACAATGAAAAATCTTTTAGTTTAAGTTTTTTAGTATAGTTTTAGTTTTAGTTTATTTAGTTATTTTAAATATTTATATAAATTAAAAATAAATATATTTTTTTAATTTCTTAAAATATATTTTTTTAATTTTAAATATGTAAAATTTTAAATAATTTATTTAAATTATGAATTTCTAAAATAGTTTTGTAGAATTTTATTTTAAATGATACTTCTTGTACCAAAAATATTTTAGTTTTAATTTATTAAATTTAATTTATTGTCAAGTTTAAGTAAAAAATTAAAATTCTTCTAGTTTTAATTTAAGTTTTTTAAGTTTAATTTAAGCTTTTTTTAGTTATTTTAAATTTTTATATAAATAAAATCTAAATATATATAATTTTAATTTCTTAAATTATATTTTTTTAATTTAAAATATATAAAATTTAAAATATTTTATTTTAAATTATGAATTTCTAAAATATTTTTATAGCATTTTATTTTTATATAAATTATGTATAAATATTTTACAAGTTAAATTTTATATTCATTTAAAAAAAAAATTAATTTAAATTAATTTAATATTATATAATAATTTTGAAAATATTATAATTTCCCAAACTCTTTAATCTGATTCGTTATTGTGTTAATTGAAGATATATCCCATAAATACTCCATTCCATTTTTCAAATATATTGAACAACTTGTATTCCATTGGTTATTACCTAAAATAAAGCATTGTTGAAAATGATATGATAACAATAAATAAAGCATTGTTTAATATGATATGAATACAATAAATAAAGCATTGTTCAAATATATTAAACAACTTTTATTCTATTGATTGTTACCTAAAATAAAACATTGTTTAGTATGATATGATAACAATAAATAAAGTATTGTTCAAATATATTAAACAACTTTTATTCCATTGGTTGTTACCTAAAATAAAAAATTGTTCAATATGATATGATAATAATAATGATTGTTACCTAAAATAAAGCATTGTTCAATATGATATCATAACAATAAATAAAGCATTATTCAATATGATATGATAACAATAGGAGAAGAATAGGAAATGCTTATAAATCCATGATGATTAAGGGTCTAAGAAACTACATCAAGACTAATTTTCAAATTAAAACATCAAATGGATAATGAAAATTATAAAACAAAATCAAATTATTTTCAAATAAAAATAATAATGAAAATAATAATATTAATGATAATATGAGAATTATTGTTGTGTTAAATGAATATGAGAATTATTATTGTGTTAAATGAAGATATATCTCATTGTATATTTCATTTTTCATTTCATTTTTCAAATATGTTAAACAACCATTACTAAAATTCATTGTTACCTCAAATACAACATCCTTCAATACGACAAGAAAAATCAATCTAAATGGTATTAGTTCATAGTTCAGAGTAAACTACTATGTATAAGTAAATCATAACAAGCAAGTATCATTCATGACCATTCTCTTTAAGTGTGCTACTTAAACGGTATTAGTTCATAGTTCAGAATAAGCTACTATGTATAAGTAAATCATAACAAGCAAGTATCATTCATGACCAATTCATGACCGTTCTGTTTAAGGGTGCTATGTAAACGATATTAGTTCATAGTTCAGAGTAAGCTACTATGTATAAGTAAAACATAACAAGCAAGTATCATTCATGATCATTCTGTTTAAGGGTGCTAAGTATATAAGCTAGCCTATGATTTCACAAGAGGATTACACATGATTAATTCACAAGAGAATTACACATGATGATTGCTACCCATTTGGACTATTAAAGAAGCTTTTTTTAACTTATATAAAGCACTTGTACAATTCTATGAAAGGATCAACGATACAACATATAACATCAATGATACAACATATAACATATACAACGAAGGTCTCAAAATGGATACCTCGAATACATGGGAAAGAAACTCCTATATTTACATATAACCAATTTAATGTTTATCTTACAAAAAAATCGCACTATTTTATAGCTGTCATCCTTCCCACGGAAAAAAACCAGATCAAAACAGTTTGCTGAAAAAATGTTTTCACTCATTACAAATTTTCAGTTTTCAAAATTCTAGTCTTTCAAAATTGCCAGTATGTCCATCATATTCTTCTACATAAAATATGTCATCTTCTTCTAGGAGAAGTGCTTCTTTCGACATCTCATCAACTTCCTTGTCATAAAACATTTATATATGTTAATCCTTTATCTAATCAAAGCTCTCGCTCAGCGCTCGAATTCTTGACATCCAAAGCTACAGAGAGATCACCTAAAGGTTACATTTATTAGTATACCAGTCTATAATAATCTTTGAGTCTCCAACTAGTTGAATCCTATTTAACTTTTTGTAGCAAACAAAATAGAGTATGCACCACAAGGCAAGTAGTTCCCCTTTCGTATTGGTACCATTTCCGCACTTCATCTTTAATCTGAATTTACCTAGAAAGGGACATTTTATAATTGCACCAGCCCCACACTTTGCTCCTCTTTCTCGGGAGGCTCCATCAAGGAAGCCTATTGTCAACTCCCAGTCTAGTACTGGTGGTCTATCTATTTTTCTCCCCTTATCTACCTTTTGATTATTTGTTTCTCCCATAACCTGGAGTATACTATTACACACTCTGAACCTATTGGGATTCTTGTTTCCAAAAATAACCTGATTCCAAAATTACCTGATTCCTTTGTTTCCAAATCTCCCAACAGATAACACTTGGTAATTATTTAGAATTTTCGTTTATTTTAACCAGTTTAGATAGCAATCATTTACCTGTCTTCCTTCCCAATTATCTCTACACTTCATCTTCTTTAAAATATTGAGCCATATATCTTTGGTAAAAACACGATCCACAAACAAATGTTTTGCATTTTCACACACATACTAGGTCCTATAAAACCTCAAAGCATTGTTCAATACGATAACAATAACTGGGAAGAATAGAAAATGGGTATAAATCCATTATGATTAAGAGTTGATTTAAAAATTATTTTTTAAATTAAAATATAAATAATGAAAATTACAAAATAAAATCAAATAATATTTTTGAATAAAAATGATAAAATTAATGATAGAAAATATAAACTTATATTAAAAATAATTTTAATTAAAAATTTAGTATAAATAACAAAGTAATAATACAACGTCAAAATTTATTTTCAATTTTTTAAAATAAAATATAGTTTTATAATTGAAAATAAATTTTATAAGAAAATACAATTTTTTCTTCTTTTAAATAAAAAGTATATATAATCTTTCGAATTTTTCAATGATAAATTAATTAAATTTGGGAAAATATTTTCTTTATTATTTTATCATCTTCTCCATAACCTTAATACTTAATACATATTGATAAATCTTATATGTAAAAAACACTCCCAATAAACATCACTTTCAATTTTTTCATAAGTAAACAATCAAAGCACATTGCCTTAGGTCATTGTATGTATATCACTTTCAATTTTTTCATAACTAAGTAAACAATCAATGCACATTGTATATGTAATACATGGATATTAAACTATTGCCATGGAAATATTTATTAGTTCATTTCCAATATACAGAAGTCGTCTTTGCTTCCACCATCAATAACACATGCGGGCATTTACATCAATTATTATATCAATGACTCCTCTCCCCGAACGAGGTTTTTCCATGTTAAAGTCAATAACTACAACGAAGATATATTAAAATGCAGTGATTAGAAACCATATATTTTAATTGATTTCTACATGTATAGCTTTGAACAAGGCAATAAGATTTCATTGTTATATAGAAACATGGATTTTTTATTATAAATGACAAAGATATACACGGAGTAACAAAAATCTTTCAAGTCGGATATAATTTATGGGCTAAAACCTCTTTCCCGTAATTGCCATTATGGGCTACACTTAGAAAGTTTTGTACTGCTTCATTGATAGATTTCCGGTGAACGTAAACGATTTTTATCTATTCTAGTTTCACATCATTCATAAAAATTTAAATTCAATAAAACTGCATATTACTTACGGTGCACCCAACTTGGTAGCCTAAAATTGTATATATATACATAGAAATGTGCATGTGCCAAATTGTGGCTCGCATGGATTTTCCTCGTCTTCGCCTTAAATCATGAAAATCTATATGAATTACAGAATTAGCTGATCATGTGGACTTTCCCTGTCTTTCAAAATTTGAACACACCAAGGGATTAATGTCATATCAAGCTGGTTTTAGCCAATGACTAATTTGTTATAAGAGATTAAAAAATAGATAAATGTATTGCTTTTATAAAAAAAATTCAAATAAAAAATATATAAAAAAAACTTAGGGTATAATTGATCAATTTAATAGGATTTTAACCTTACAGGTTGCTATAGTAATTGCTTTGGCAAGTATTAATAATAATAGTAACAAGGAAAATAGCTTCATAACAACTAGTCCCTGCCATGTTAAATAAATGTAATATTTACCGGAATATATTAAATGACATTAAATTCGCACTAATAAAGATTATATTTTATTTGAAAAATAGTTGCATAATAGTTAGTCCCTACCATGTTGAATAAATGTAATATTTGCTGGAACATATTAAATGGCATTAAATTAACACTAACAAGGATTATATTTTATTTTGTTAATATTTATTTGGTGCATTATATGTTAGAGAAATTTCAATTTTGTACAAGTTATATTTTATATATGAAGTAATCTAAATATCATATATGAAGTAATCTAAATATCATATGATATCATATGGAATAAAACCAGAAATGCTATGTTAAATTAGTTAAAATATCTAAATTATAAGATACAAACATTTCCAACGCATAGGGATAAGAATTCTTCGAGATTTAATTTTCTTTTTGTTACAAAGTTTAATTGTTAATCAAAAAACATGGCAATGAATGCAAATATAACATTATTAAAAAAAATTATAAAATATATTGAGTAATTTGTATATAAATAAAATAATAAATTATAATTATTTTTATATAAATTATAATTATGTAAATTTTTATAATAATAATAAAATATTATTAAAATAAAATAATAAAATATATATTGTTAAAATAAAATAATAAAATATATGAAGTAATTTGTATATAAATAATAAAATATATTGAGTAATTTGTATATAAATAAAATAATAAATTATAATTATTTTAATATAAATTATAATTATGTAATCTTTTTTTAAGTAAAAAAGAAAGTTCTTGTTATATTAATTGGCAAAAATTACACTTGTACTTAGGTTGCCATCCATTTCACCACTGGAGCAGAAGTCAAAATAGACGGTTTACGCTCAGTCCTTCCTGAAGGAAACCAGGACTCATGGGGTTTCATTTTCTGAACTATGACTATTGTCTTGCAAAAAAAAAACTAGAAACATGCACAAAACTCTAAAAGTTGAGACTGGAATCTTAATCAAGACCATGACACTTACCCGGTGGCGTCATAGGTGGCATCCGCATCCTGAGCATTTTCCTTAGCTGGCATCACGAAAAGCTGCACACAAGTTGGGCATCTCCGCCCTGTTGGTGCTTTGGAGAAGGCATCGTAGAGCATATCCAAACGTTAACCCATGAGGATGCCACGGTGGACTTGGTCCGCCATCTGGCCCCGCAAATCAAATAACAATTCAAGCTGCTCTGGGTGGAATAAAAATGGTGGGATACACCATTGATTCTGCATGGAAGAGATGGGAGGTGGCGTGAAGATCGTGCCACCCTCCCTCGTCGTGTCTCCCTGTTGCATTTCCTCGACCTCGCTTGAAGCCACTTATATATGCGGCTCTGTGGTTGCTTCCCTACTGACATCCTCACCCCGTTCACCTTCCATGTTGTTGTCCAAGGTGGTATCAACTATTGGTATTGTTGTCTGAGAGGCCACCTCTTCTCGTATCTCCTCCTCTATGAAGCAGGTGGGGAATTCTTCCTTTTCCTGTTCGTGGCCTTACTGTTTTGCAGTGGCAGGCATGGAGGCCTTCTCTCGAAAATCACTTGGTGGGTTCCAATTGTTAGGCACCATAAAGAGGAAATGCTCTAGGGGAACTTGAAATGGCTCCTCCAGGATAGCTTCTTCAACATAGGCCATTGGCCCCTCTAGGATAGCTTCTTCAACACACGCCCTGGGAGGCGTTCTGAGCACAAACCTTCTACACACGATTTGGGTCCTAGCCATGCAGAGTGCTCATTCCATCATTTGGAGCCTCCTCCTTCGGGAAGGAAGGGTGTACCAGGCGGAGCCACGACGTGGCTTCCCCCATTCGTGTGGCATCAAGGTGAAAAAGTAGGTAGAAACTTTGCAGAGGATGGAGTACTCATTGCTCCAAAGCTCATTGTTGCAAAGTATGAAATGGAAGAAAGAATGGCATGGGCACAACAAAAGAGGGAGGGTCGACAGGACGTCCAACTCCATTAAGTCTCCCTCGTAAATCAACTGCATAACTGGACTGCTCGCACGAGGGGCGTGTCCTCTTTCAGGTGAGAGGTAGTTGG